>WEIU01024410.1:178618-287542 GCA_013389925.1 Aegithalos caudatus
GGGGCCGGCACGGCGCTGCTGCTCTGGGCGCTCCCACGGACAGTAACGCACCTTAAAACCTTTCTGAAAGTCTCTGTCCGGCTTGTGCCTCCTGAATCAGATAAAGCCTGGCTTTACCTGCCCTTTTTACGCAGGGGCTGAAGGCCGCGGAAAACACAGGGATTGTTTCACTTTGGTGGTGCTTAGGAGACGGAGTCCTAGACCTGTGGGATGAAAGGATACTGAGGATGTACAGAAGGGACAGGATGTAGCGAATTAAGAGTAAGAAAAACAATATCTATCATGTGGAATGTTCAAAGGGTTTTTCCACAGCTTCCTGGATGTCTCTATATTGCCCTGTTTCTGCACTGAAGATATTAGACGTGATTTGATCCACAGCCCACTATAGTTTCCATACCTTCGCTGTGCTTGGAAAAAATAGGTTTGAAAGCTTTCAAGTTCTTTGTACTCAAGTCTCAGTTTACATACGAGGTCAAGAAAAACCTTTGAGAGCAGAATTTAGAGTGGTTTTGTTTATTTGTTAGTTTTAAATCAGGAAATTACAGTATAGCAATGATATTGAGAGGAAAGATAAATAAAAGGGAAGACTGCTGAGAAACCACATAGACAATGCAGCAGTAAAGGGTCCCAGCTCTGTCAGAGGAAAAGCCAGGAGACCTTATGGTCTGAGCAGCTGAGATACTCTGCTCCAAATGATGCACAAAAGGTTTAACAAGCTGAGTACCTTATTATTACCTGTTTCCATTGCTTTATTATTATTTTTTCTACATAATTAAGACTGCTTCTTGGGTTTCTGTGTTATCATGAGAGAGAGAAAAGAAATACTAATTTCTGCAGATTTTTTAATCAAGCCCTTGATCTGAATTTATTATTCTGCATCAGTGTAGCTCCTGAAAAGCTTCTACTAACTTCTTTGAGTGCAAGACACAGTGTAGAGATATATAAATACTGTACATTTAGAGAGTAAGACTCTACATACTAAATTTAATTTTTCATTTATGCATTGATGCAGACATCTCAGTTATGCTCAGGAAGATATAAAATTTACTTCCCTCAATATTGCAAGGTACTGTTTTTCTTACGGAGTTAGTGTTGCATAAAGAAAGAGCTCACGAGCAAGGGGAAAAAGCCTGTGTATCGTAATAGGTCTTTATTTGTCTTTAAATTGTACTGCTAAGCTTTGCAAATGTAAAAGGCAATCTTACAAATAGGACATCCTGAAAAACAGTTATGTTAACTCGGTGCCCCCAGAAATCTTCATTCCTAGACACCTTATTATTAGTTGATATCACTATGCCCTGTGAAATGAATGTTGTAGCTCATTATCTAGTTCCTGAAGCATCTTTAATATACAGAAAAACACCCATAGGTTGCTAATACATGGGTTATGTAAATAAGTTTGATCATAGTGATTTTTCTGTTATTACCGTCTCTGTTTGCAGAACATCAAGACCTTGAGGACAAAATCAGAAGGTGTTTTGTCATTGACCTTAGTGGGGAAAAGGTCTCACCTGGAGCCTTTCACTCTTAGGGTATCTAAAACATTCTGTGTGTGAGACTGAGCTTCTGAGGCCCCTGTTAAGACTGTGCTTTTCTGCTCCTCATGTTTTCTCTGGCTTTTGCAGAGAAGGTTCATGGACTTTTTCCTGCTTTTCTGTATTAGGACAAGATTTTCTTTGCTTGTACTTTGCTTAAGAAAAAATGGTTAATTTTCTAGCAGGGCAAAGGTCAATGTTGTCTCTCTTCTCCAATATTCCCAGATGATTTGTGCTTTGGTATGCTTACTGATTCTGATTATTCAAAGCATTTTTCTGGTCTCAGTGTACCAGTTTTGACAAGTTTTCCAGAGTGTATTATGTTGAGTAGGCAAGTTGAATATAATGTAACTTTTCCTCTATAGATATCACACCACTTCATCAGATGCTTCTTACTTTCACTGTCACATTTTCTGACTTTTGAAATACAGAGGTAGGAGTTTAAAGCAGTAATTTATTGATCCACTTGCAAGGAGCAGAGGAAAACAAAACATTTCACTAGAGCCTTGTTACTTTTAAGTTCTGTCTGTCTGAACCCTTTAAATGAACCATATTTGGCATTACGGATGCACAGGAATTATACAACAATCTTCTTGTCCTGGCAGACCTAAAATAGGGTTTTGTAGTGAGAAAGGGAAATGTGTATTCCTGGATCTGTCACGGGAGGGGATTAAAAATGTCAATTCAACAAACTTTTCTGATGGCCAGGGTATCTCAGGGGGCCCAGTGACCATCACACTATTTCTATAGATAACAGGTAATTTTGTTCAATATTGATTCTTTGGTTGAAATGCTGAATTTGTGTGCAAGTCTGAACAAATGGAACAGGAAACCTGAGTCTGTGCATTTCACACACAACCCCAGCCTGTCTGCTCTCTGCTGCTCTCTCTCCAAAAACATGTGGACTGTCTTGCTCTCCAGGGCAACTTGTGATCAGGGACAAGACAACATGTCAAATATGGCTTTCCAAATTTAGCTGAAGGCACTCCCACTCATTTCCACCATTTGCATTTGTCCTTGTGACCAGGGTCATGTCCCAGTAACTGTCCCTTCTTCTTCATGCCTGAGCCATTGCCTAGCTCGTGTTCACTCAAAAAAACACCAAAAAACCCCACAAAAGCCCCAAAAAGAAGCAGTACTTGAGCAAGCCAACCTTATTTGGGGCCTCAAGGGAGCACTTTCAGCTTTGTGGAAATTTAGATAGCATAGTGTGGGAGGACAGTAGCAGAGAACATGTCCTATATAGCCAGTTTCAAGTGAGAGCAGACAGCACATTCTCTCATTAACTTTGACTTTATAAATGAAGATTTGATTAAAAAATATTTTGACATGTATTAGGTGATTCAATTAAAGTCTGACAGGAACATTTGCTATTCTGTCTTAGAGTAATAAAACCAGAATTTTTATTTGAAAATTCTGATTGTGGAGGTGCTGTTCTGAGGTGGGTTTTTTTCCCCCTAAAAGTCTTATTTTAGAAAACAGTTACTAAAATCAAAGTCTATTTTCTCCTTTAAATCCACTCATGTAAAAATAGATTCACTTAGTTCTTATTGTATACTGAAGAGCTGAACACATTCTCTCTCAAAGAGTGGGGCAAAAGTGAAAAAAGACACAATTTTATTACAGTGTTACTGTTAAACCCAAACTAGTTAGGAATGAATAAGTATTTCTGTTGAAATTCTCTGGGTTCAGAGATTTATAACTTGCTAATAAGATTCTCCTAGGGCAGAAACCTACTGCACAAACATAGTTTGGAAACAAAAGATAGATATTTTTCAGAAACTGAGATGTAATAACTGCCAAAACAGCAAATGAGAATCATATTAATTTTATTGCAGTTTCATGATTTCAGATCAATTTTGTTATCAGAGCAGGAATTTTAATTTCTCTACAGGCTTTCTGTGGCACTCAGCATTCTCAGCTGCTGAAAATTGCCCTGCTCCACTGAAGTCAGTAGACCAGTAGTGTTTAAGCTGCAAATTTAACACAGACTTCCAGAGGTATCCAACCCCCAGATCCTGAAGTAGCTTCTGAAAATCCCAGATGTTGTAATATCCTACTGATGACGTGGCCTTTGCATCTTGTCAAACAAGTACTTATTCTTGAAGTATCTGCAATGTGGGATTTCTCTAAAAGAATCTTCAGTTATTTTCTTTTTCTTTTTTTCTTTGTTTTGTTTGTTTGTTTTCCCCCCCTGGGGCAGGAAGGACAACCTTACCTAGTACATCCTTGTTGTTGAGGAGGCCTGCCAGCACAGGAGGGAATGGAACATTAGTATTACAGTACTGCAGGAGGAGCTCTGGCCAGCCAAGCAATTTGGGCTAGTGCCTTTCTTTAGAAGCCAGATCCTGAAATAGAATTTAGGCAATCACCTAAACTGCATAGACTCTGAAGTAGATGGGTCACTATTAAGACTTATGTATGCAAGTGAATTGAACATAACAGCAATACATCAGCTATTTTTAAATGATGGGTCTGCCCCTTTCTCAAAACTTACAAATATTGGTACAGTTTCCAAACTTTCTATTTTGAATTATGTACCCAGAAAAACCAACACATTCCAAAAGTGGCAGGATCCTTTGAGGCATTATGATTCTCCTGTACAGGAAAGACATTTTTCAGCAGCTCCAATGCACTGGTACTCCATGTCATTTTTGCATTCCCTAGATAGACAAACAAGCAAATAAATAAATAAATAACCTGGAATAAATGCAATATATTTTGAATGTCTCTCAGGGTTCATCTAGTTGAGCTGAAGTGCAGAGAAATAAAGATTAGATCAGACTCCTATTATTTTAAGTCATTAACATTTTAAATAAGTAACATCAGCATGGTTCATCTGGAGCTGAGGAGCTAATTTTGGCTCTGGAAACTGTGGAGTTGTTTTCCAAAAAGGAACAAAGTCAAGGATTGTTCTCTTTAACATCAGTCCCTTCTTTGTCTAGATGGGCAGAAAGAGTGTGTGCCCATCACATCAATAAATTCTACAGTCTCTTTCTTTTCCAGGTCATTTTTGTGTAAATCTTTGCAAACTTGGAAAGGCTCCCTCTTTTGGGGTCCTGGAGGAGACTGGAAACCCTGCAAAGAGCTATTAAGAGATTTGTTTCCTGCCTTGGAGGGTTGAGTGGGAGGGATGACACCCATTCCAGTGTGAGATAGACTAGACTTGTCATTCCCTAACAAGTCTATTTAGGCTTGTCAGAAGTTGATGAGCTAATTATGGCTCATTAGATGTAGAGGAGTCTATATTTAAGCTCATTTGGGGTTGGTATGGGAAAGTTAATAATATAGATGGAAGTAGAGGGAAACTGCTAAAGCTGCAGAGAATCTCTTTCTAAACTCTGTGAGATTTCCAGATAATCCCTGAAGCAGATTGGGAAAGCCATGTGAACTTTTGTTAGAAAATTGGAAAACAATGGTATCACTTCCTCAGTTCCCCTCTTTCCAGAATTTAAATTAGAAATAGTCTAGAATAAAATATAAATAGCATAGAACTAAGGCCATCCTCAGAAAATTCTGCCAATTATGTTTGGCTACCATTCAAGCTGCTGGAAAATGAGCAGATTCTCTGAGAAACACTTTCATTTTTACCACTCTACCGAACTACATTAAAAATCTTCCTGTTCAAAACATCAGTATTGTGTGTCAGAAAAGCCTGACACAAATAATGCATTTAGCATTATTGTATAACTTCAGAAATATATAATCTTATCAGTATGTACTACAGAACCAATATTTTTGTATTTTATTTATAAAAGGGGGTTTTGCTGAGTTTGGCCTTTTATGGTCTTCCATTTTCCACAGGAAAAGATGTTTTTCCTTTTTAATTTCCATACCAGGCAAGTTGTCTATTGAGGCAACCACATAACTATTTGATCTTGTGTTATTCTCTGAGTGTTCAATGTCTGCACTGCAAGTTTCCAGTCCTTTCTGAGATCCGCAGTTGTTGGGTTTTTAACATCCATCCTCCTAAATGCTCACTAAAAAACAGTACCATTCCATAAGTATTATCAAAGTGAACCAAAAGAAAGAATAAAAAGTGATCTCACTAAGCAGTAGCAAACCACAGCTTCTGAGTTGGGTGTAGTTACTGAAACAGATGAATGCACTCATGTAATCAGGATGAGTTAATTTAAGAGGGGCTGTGTTGATTTCTGTGCTTTCAGATTCCATCTGTACCAAACCTGTGGTAGCCATCGCACCCCTCCAGGCTCTGCATGACACCCAGAAACTGCCCACAGTTCAGTTTTACCTCATTTTGCAGCATGACTTCATATGATGTTACATCAACTGCACAAATGACAAAATCTGGAAAATTTAAAATAAGAACCTGGCCTTAATTCGCATGATATTCTGTTCCCTTCTTGGGGTGTGTGAGTATTGGCTTCTGAGTAATTTTTATTTCAAGATCAATAATTTAAACAAATATATTTTATCACTTGACTCTTGAATAAGGTAACACATCCTATAAATACAAGATATGTCTAGATATCTGTGCTTCTGTTTTCTCTTGAGCACTGCACATTCAAGGATTTTTTTATTTTTTAGCCATCTCTGATTGTTTCGATTACTGCTATGCTATTGTATTTGATGTCCTCAAGCTGATTCATTTAACCTGGTAGAAGTCTATAAGCATAAAAGACACTGTGTCAGGGTTATCAAATAATTTCTGGTGGGTTTGTTTTTCATAATGAACAAGTTAAGTAAGTGAAATGTAGATGGTTGCTCTTGCTTGCAACTTTAACCCTTTAGAAAAGTGTAATAATTTAAAGCTCTAAAAGTAAGACTTGTAAAGAATTGTAGATTAAGAAATTAAGATTTGTAAAGAATTCTGTCGTTGAGAATCAGATATATTTAATGTTTTTTAATGTTGTTTGTTATTTGTGTTTATATAAAATAGTTATCCACAGTTTCTTAAAGACAAGTGAGGAAGATTTCAGTTTGAATTTGTTCACAAAATCCACCTTTGAGCTGCAATATCATAGGAATTTTAATAAACATATCAGGTGAATGACTGAGTTTCCTCTGCCAGCTTGCAGGAAAGGCAAAAAGAGATCAAAATGTGCAGTTTTTTGTACTAAACACGCTTGGGGTACATAACAAAGTATCCATACATTTAGGCTTATTACCTTTAACTTTCTTATAAATCTGTACATCATCAATGACATCACAAATAGTTTCCTTAGATTTATAGACTAAATAAAAATAAAAATGCATACCAAAATATACATAATTTTCCCAAATCAAAGATTCTTAGTGCTAAAGCATTCAGCAATGTATCTCGTTTAATAATGTCTTTCTCACTGTTCCCACTTGTATTATTAAATTTATATGCAAGTAAATGAATAGTGAAATTGTTGGTTTTCTAATCTATTTCTGAATTTTAAGAGAAAGGTTTTCTTAATTTATTATGTTGTGGATATTCTGTAATCTGGTATATGTATAAATTTTCTAATAAGGAACTCAGTATTTTGAAGGTGTCTTATGATATGAAAAATGGCCATCTTTTGAAATTATGGGATGTATTATCACAATGCCAGACTCTAATCTGCTCCCAATTTGTGTCAGCTTTCTGCATTCAAAAAGGACTCAAATCCTCTCTAAAAGTAGGAATCAGCTGAAGGTTTGTCTTGGCTTCATGAGCCCACTGCAATTAGGCAGCATGTGAATGTGTGCCATATGCATTTATTGCTCTTCTAAGCATGTGTTACTTTGATGTGCTAGGTTAGAAATCTAACTCTTTTTCTTGGGCAGCCTTCCTCCTGGGTCTTTATACTGCTTAGCAGTTGAGTCCAGACTTTGAAACACAGCCTAATTTAGAGGCGGATGCTGCAGCTGCTGCTGTCATTTCAGCTGATTTTTTTTCCCCTTTGATGTCAGCTTAGAGTCTCGGTGGCTGCATCGGTCCCGCAGCCGCCGCGATTCGCTGAATGGGCACCACGGCATTTTAAAGGTCTCTTCGCCTTTAAATCTAATTTGGGGAGCTCGAGTCTTTCACTGTGCACTGTTGGTTTAGTGAAATGTTGAGTTCTCACAGAGTATGTCCTTCCTGAGCTGGAGGAAACACAGAAACTGCTTTGAGTTATGTTTAATACCTGATTAAATGCTGATGATACAAGAAGTGATTGTTTTCTTTGGCAGGAGGAGGATGGGATGCCTTGCCCATTCTCCCCCATCCTCTGAATTAGTAGCTCTACATTCTGAAATGAACTTTTTCCTCTGAAAGTTGTTCTCTCCCTTTTTAAGACATTATATTAACTGTATTTGTCCCCTTATTCATAATTTATTTCTGCAATGATAATATGTGCAAAGACATTCCACCTCAATTCCTCTTGTTCTTGGACCATCCTTGGCTTTCCTTTCTGCTCTCTCTTTCTGTGGCTGATGTGAACTCAAGGAGTGCAGGAGCTTTGATCCTTTCTGATGCCTTTGCAGAAAAATTTCTCTCAGTGAGGTTTCCTTGCTCCGGCCAAGCCCTGCCTTCAGATGCGCATGCATTTTCCCATTGATTCCAATGAGCCTCGCAGCCTTCTGAGGCCCTTCTTTGGCTTTTAATCTTTACCTTAAAAGATATAGGCACATAGTAGTTGTCTAACCCTTTTTAATAACTGAGGTCCTTGGTTCCTTTACTGTTTTGGCTGCTTTTTCTGTATTGAAATGGTGTTTCATGCCACGCCACAGAAGCAGAGCAGAGCCCTATCCTGATACACTCGTTTAGACATTCATTCAATGCTTTTATTTCCTGATTTTACTTCTATTGTAGTTACTCTTCTCTATAAAAATTACATTTTCTCAAAGTATATCAGTCTTCCCTGTGCTTTCCCTGGTATTACTAGATTTTGTCAAAACAACATTTTGGGTAGACTATTTTTTGCAAGTTTTTTCATTCTTGTAATAATGGGAGTGGTATTTTTTTCAGGTTTGATACTATTAGCAAATATAAAAGACACAGTGGACTAGAATGAAGCCATTTTGAAGGAGATTTAAAATTTAGTAAAATGAAAGAATTTAATGTTTGAATTCTGAAATTTCAAAGATTCTTAATAGACTACAAAGTGATCCTGAGCAGAGGCAATAAATATCACAGGGATTTCCAATAAATATAATTTTTATGGAAGTAAATTTACTAATTTGAATTTACTCGATTTTTAGAGAAGTGAATTTACTCAGTGTTGGTATTGATAATACTGGACTTTATTTAAAAATATTAGAGAAAAAATTCTCTCACTCTGACATCACATAATTACATCTATGAGATACTTTATGCATACAATTTGTCACGTTAAACTCCAGGAACTAAACCTTTGTTTAGGAGCTTTTCAGGCAGCATCCTTAGATTGCTGACTCTTTCTGTTTTTAATGTGGGTTTGACAGTAGAGCAGGGGATTGGGAATGTTTTCTTTGTAGTGACAGAAGCTCCTTGCTGTTCAGTCTGTTAAAGAGAGAACCATGTAGAAGTCAAGATATCCTCAGTCAAAACTCCAGAAAACATGTTTCAAAACTTGAGAAATGAAACAAAAAGACTTCACTGCTTCTCGAAAGCCAATTTGGTCTGATTTAATTCAAAAAGAAATTTTACCTTCACAATCAGAAGGCTGTTTGCACTAATGTTTGAGCAAAGAATGACTCTGTATGATTCTTCTGCAAGAGCAACTGTATTATTAATTCCAATGCACTACCACAATGATGAAAAACCAAGCAGCTGATATGTATTGTAGTGATGACAAATGTGAAATTGGAGGTCTGGAGGAATTGTGCGGGTGATGGTAGGTAAAACTTTCACTCTGTTGCACAGTCTGCTGCAACAAGACAGGTGAGGAATAAAAACATATGCTGAGATTGCTCAAGCTTCTTTTGTTACACTTTGCTTCAAAACAGCTGGTTGTTTCTGAGAAATTCTGTTTTCATAAAAGACACCACAAGGAGGGAGGAAGGCTCTGGCACAGGGTGAGCCCTGTGGATTTGGAGGTGTTTCAAATGGTGTTCTCCTTGACAGCCTGACTTGAGGAGGGGGTAACATATCACACTGCAGCAATACTCAAACCACAGCTGTGTGAGCCAGCAAATTGTGAAAGAGGATTCCTTGCTGCTGCTGAAGCCTTGGCTCTGTGCAGACCCACTAAACTTGGTAGGCAACAGTAGCCTTTTTTGCAGGGTGTCAGGTGCTGGGGAGTATGTCCAGTGCTGCTTGTGCCACTGAGTAACCAGGAGGCAGAGAGTGTTCAGAGCAGGAAAGCACCCTTGCAATAGTGATGTTAACTCCAGCAAAACTAAACAATAAACAACCACTGATGCGTGACAAGGAAAATTTGTTAGAAAAATGATAATATGATGGTGTTTCTTGAGAGTCTGCTGTTTCATTGAGAATTAAATGCCTTAAAATAAATCTGGTTTCAACATTTTTAGAGGCTAAGTACTTCTGGTTTAAAAAAATACATGATAATTAAATATACATATAGTGAGTAGTAGTCAAGACAAAGTATACTGCTGGGAAAAAATCCAAATGTTCATATTCTGAAATCCTCTACAAAATGAAATTACTATGTTCTATTCTGCTGCAGTCTCAGGCAAAATTGTCTGTATTTTGTGAAATTGGAACACAAAAACCATCAGGAACTGGCTTCAGCAAGGTGTGCAGTAATTTCCATTCTTGATGACATCCCAGGAGTTACCCAGAGCCTTGAGAGATCAGCCCTAACGAGAAAGCATGTGACCTTACTGTATCAGGGCTTCACAACAGTCAAAATCTAGCTTGACCTTCAACAGTAAATCAGGTCCCTCAGGCTAAATCCTAACAAGTCTTGCCTTCAAACCAAGGCAAAAGGCCAAAAATGCTTATCCAGGGAGCAGCAATAGAGTTGGAAAATGAGAGGTTCTTTTTTGTTTGGCAAACATCGTCGTTTGACCTCTGTGTTCTCACTGTGCCAAGCCATCCAGTCTCCAGGAGGCAGTCCTGAATCTGCCAAGTGCCAAGCTGGCTCTGTTCCTGTCAAGACCAGTATGCCATGCCAGGTGTGTGGATTAAGGTTTAGATGTGCAAGATGACAAACCTCTCTCCTTAATCAGGATTTCAGTGAGTCACAGCCCATGGTCTGATGCTCCAAGACCAACAGGACCCACCGTGAATTGGACTTGCTCGCTGAGCACCAGGGCAGCAGGTTTTCAGTATCCAAAGCTCGGTGTGTGGAAGGATGCAGGGAATGTATGGTCCATACAATAAAAACACTGAAAGAAAGTATAACTAATGCTACACTGGCCAGCAGAAAGTAAAAAAAATAAGAAAAAATATTGTAATAACAGGAAATGACAAATTTTTTTACATTCTGTTTTTTGTTAGCTTTGATTTTTTTACAAAGTCAGATTTTGAAGAACTGTTTGATAATATAAAAATAATTAGAAAGTGTTTTTAGAAAGGTTGTGCTAAGAAAGATTTTTTTTCAGTCAGAGATTCTTCAATCTAAAATTCTTAAACACTAGCAAATTCACAGTAACTAATTAAAAATAATCTTTTCTAGCCACTCATGGCAGAAAAATTACCCGGAGCTTATTACAGACAGACACTGCTTCTTTCTGAACAATCTGTCTTTTCCTCTGGACTTTTTTTCCCCCTTATATTGAGGTAGTCATTTAAATTTTCTGTTTCACTAGGAAAAGTGGCTTTTCCCATGTATTAGCTTGAAAATAAGGTATTGAACAAACCTAACCTGTGGAGGAAGAAAAAAAATGGCAGCATTTTTTTATTATACAATACTCTCAGGCACATATTGTGACTCTTGTGATTGATCCTGTGCAGGGCTGGGGATGGACTCGGTCGTCCTTATGGGTCCCTTCTGACTCGGAATATTCTGTGACTGCTAATGTAAAGATTTATGCTTTTGAAAAAAATCCTAAATTAAAATGTGTATATATTTTGTTGGCAATTATGGTATATAGTCTTTTTCTGAATATTATTCTTCTTTGAGAGCTATCATTAACCTGTTGGGACAGAATAAGAGCATATCTCTTTGTGAAGAAGAAAAGGTTTGCTTTATCTTTACAGTGGTTGGAATGAGCCATCAAGTGTCTATTACTCATTGGCCTTCATTTACTTTTTACTAAGGTCGCCTTCAGTGTGGTTAATAAACAGCAAGATCATCAGTCACTTCAAAGTGCTTTCACATTCCATAGTTTGTTTTTTCTTCAGTGAGCCAATGGAAAGATAATCTGGTAGAAATCAGTTACATTATGACTCATCTTTTATGTGACCTCCTTGAGAGGCCTTTGGGTAGCACATGGGCTTTCCATAAAATTCAACGTAATAGTTGGCTAACAAAATATCCTTTCCCACACCATTCCCTCAGCAATGCTGAAAAGTCATTATAGGCTTTGTGTAAAGAAGGCTTCAAACCCAGAGAAGTAAAATTTCCTCTGATCAGTGTTTTCTTTTTCATTTGTATTACAGACAGGTTATTTTGCATCTAGACTGGCATCTTCATGAGGAATAGCTGAACTGACTTCAGATATGGTCTTGATATCATGAAGACTTTGCTTTCTACTGTCAACCAAAAAAAGTCTGGACTGCAAAATTAAGGCTAGACCTCTAAAAGGTATGGAATTTCTCCCTCCTTGCTGCTACACATTGTATCTGCTTTCACTGACCCCAAAACTACATAACTTCTTTTTCACTGGTGGCAATTTGCTGTCTCTTAAGACTTTCATATTTAGGGTTACTAACAAAAGAAGCAAACCCATGAAAAGAAACCAAAATGTCCTGATCCTGGTAGGCAGAATTGCTAACATATCCCGTGAAAAGTGCAATTTCTTCTTAAAGATAACATTCTTTGATTTACTTTGGTCAATGAACATAGATCTGTCTTCTTCTTGAAAAGTATAAAAAGTACACCCAGGCTCTCTCACAAGGACAAAATATTTTTCCTCCTGGACTCACAAGATGTTGGATTTTCTTTAGAGTATCGACAACGCTTCCTTGTCGTTCTGACAAGATGCGATGTCCAACACTGCCTGTGTATCCCCTTCTGTTCCCACCTCTTCCCTGAAGCACTAGTGGTGGTCTTGCTGCATGTTTCACAGATGTTTCTTCCACTCAACTCCTCAGTTGTTTTTCAAATGGCTTCTTACAGCAAATGATTCCATGTGTGTATGCTCTTTCCTTTCTGCTGACACCTTTTCTTTCTATAAAAACAATCTGCTGCTGCCTTTCAGATCTAGAGAGTCACCATCCCATACCACAGATGCCGTTTTTTTTAGACTCTGGCATTGGTACACATGGTCAGCAGGCAATACCTCCCTCCTGTCTGTTCCTCATGACTAACAATGTTGATGTTTTGTTCTTTCAATCTTATTTCCCTCTGTTACCCTTACACACTGCATTTTTTTTTTCTTTTCCTGTTACTCTGCTTTCTTTGTACTAGTGGCCCATATGGGATCTCTTCATCTCTCACTACAGCTTGGAGGAAGAAAACCTCACACACTGTTTTAGCCCCAGTAACTACAGACAACATGTATGCCAACTTTTTCTTGTGCTCGGGAACTGAAAAAAAAAAAAAATCAGCTTTACATTTTCTTTATACACACACACACAAGCAAAATTAAATTCACTTTCTACAGCTGCTCACAGTACTGGTTACTGACTGATTCTGAAGAGACATGCAGAGATCAGACACTACCATTGAGTTGATTGCCTTTTTAGTTTGAATGTGATCAAAGTTGAGCTGAGATTGCCTAGTCATTTCCATTCTGAAAGGTGTTCTCATTTGCCTACAATAATCTTTGCAATCAAAATTTTTCATATCAAGTCATGACTGACCAAAAGGGGACTATGGTCCAGCTTGCTTCAGCAATTTCTTGATATAAAGACAAGTGAAAAATTCCCACAAAACATCTTGCTTCCTCCTTGTAGCTGCATTATTTGGGACCAAATGTATTTGAAATTGCTCTAGCATAACTGAAGAAATCAGCACAATATTTTGCTGCATAAACACAAGGTTTTGTAAAAAAAATTATTGAACTTGCACATATTACAGACTACATCACTCTCCACATTTTGCATGCGCACGCACACACACATATATATACATAATATATATATGTATATATGTATAGGTATATGCTTCAAAGCTGTTTTAGGAATCTGGCAGCATTCACCTGGATACTTCCTTTTCTATTTTAACTCCCTTTTATCTTTTATATGCAACAATACTTTAATATTTCCTCCCAAAAAGTAGTGTAGCATGAAGACAGGACATTTCTAGGATTAGTACCAGAAAATATTATGCTCTTTTATTCTACAAAAGAATTAAAGCAGGTTATCCACTTAGTTTGTCTTTATTTTCCTAAAAATGCTAGGTATGTTCTTAGAGAAAATTGACATGATCATTAACTTGAAGTGGATTTGTGTTTGGAAGTAGATCAGTGATGGTCCATGACAATTGTATCTATAAATATAGGGCACTTTTAGTTCTTTTCAAATATGTCTATCTCCACAAAGATGCATGGACACTGTCAACAACATCAACAAATTTCCATTTCTCCCCACTCTTATTCTCTCTCCAGGAACATTTGGTTGACCATATTTTCACCAAAAAAGAGTGTTCTTTGGCAATAGTAAAGTTATTTTTTAATGTGGGTAATGGAAACAATGTTATATGATTTTCTTAAGTCACAGAAGGCAACAAGTCAGTGATAGGTACAGACTGTATTCAAATTTGTATTCTGCACTTCCAGCTCTGTGGGCTAACCATGTGACCTGGTAACATTAGCATAGGGTGTCTTCACTTTATGCTGTAATATCATTTAGGATTCATGTCTATCTTCTCAGCTTCAAAGATGTGTGAAAGAGATGTGTGATTCCTGAGCAGATAAAAGCTACAGCTGATAGCACTTTAGGAATGTCATAGAAGGTGCAGGAGTCATTCTGTCTTAGCCTAAATTTGGGGAAGTCTAAATAGTGCAGAATGTTTAGATTTTATATGGGCAAACCATATAAAGAAAAGTGTATTTCTGCTTTTAATGGAGGATAGGAAGTGACACATTGATAGCTGAATCAACAGTTTCATTGCTTCCTTTCCTCTTTCAAGTGTAGCATGAGTTTCTGACACTAGGCTGGGAAGATGTCCAGAAGCAGGAGAAATGCTGCCTCAAAGATTTTCTTTTCCTGGTTCTGTTTTTGTCAATGCTACGGCACAGCCTCCAGTGGATGGAAGACCTGTGGGTCCCGTGCACTCTTCCAGCACCTGTTGGGGGTTAGGTTTCTTTCCTTTTACTTAGGGATTTTTTTTTTCCCCCCTAAGTTGCTAGGAAACACTAACAACTGGTTACTCAAGGATACAAAAGAAATGACCAAGCTCAGGGGAGGAGGGCATCTGGCTGCACTTCTCTGATCTGGAAGTTTCTCTTCAACAGGCAGAGATATTGAGAGAATTAGGCAGGTAAAAGATGGGGCTGGGGCAACTGCTGGCTCTCTCTCATTCTCTCTCTCTCTGTCTTTCACTCTCTCTCTCTCAGCTTTGGAGGAGGATGGTCAGAGCTGCTGCTTGGGGAAGGGAATTTGTTGGTGCTGTTGGAGCCCATCCCAGAGCTGCTGCTTCTTCCATGGGGTGAGCCTATGCCTGTGAGAGCAGCCACTGTATTGGGACCCTATTAACACCCACCTCACTAAAAGAGGGACCCATCCCCATCTGCTTGGGTGCCCGGGATCCTGAGCTTGCCTCTCCCTGCCCTGCTGGGAGCTGGGCCGCTGCTGCCCTGCCTCTGCCGCTTCTTTGGCACTGCTTCCTTCTGTGGCAGTGTTTTTGCTGCACTGCACCCCCCGCCTGCCGAGACGTCCTGCCATTCCAGCTTGGTGCTCCTCAGAGTCCTGCTGGGGCACTGGGATCGGCTGTCCCGGGGGCTTTGTGAAGCAAAGCCTCTCTTCTGTCTCTTCCATCAGGGCCCAGCCGCCATTGCCGTGTGCTCCCCAGGCCCGCCCCACAGCGCCCCCTGCAGCCGTGGGGGAATCATCGCACCCGCCCTGCCCGCCGGGAGCCAGCAGCGCCCCTGGTGGCTGTGACTGGAACTGCACGGAAGGGAAAAGTGCCTGCCGCTGGGAAGGGAGCACTGAGTTCCTGGTGCTGTTAGTGCCAGAGTTGTTGTTGGTTGCTTGCCTTGTTATACATACTAGTAAAGAACTGTTATACCTATTCTTGTATCGTTGCCCCTTAATTTTAAATTATAATAATTCGGAGGGAAGGGGTTTACATTTTCCATTGGCTCCTGCCTTTCTTAGCAGACACCCGTCTTTCAAACCAAGACAGCACCATTATGACCATTATGATATATGCATTATGACACATATATCACTTCACATTAGGCTTAGATCTTCCTTTGCCTAGAATCCCTTCGAAGTATTCAAAGCAACAGCATGAAAATTTGGGATTTGAAGGATGAACATTTCTATTCTAAAACTGCTTAGACTAAAAGTGTGTGATTTTCTCACTTAGTTTTATTGTGTGCACATTAAAAGATATAGC
The DNA here is from genome assembly GCA_013389925.1 of Aegithalos caudatus. Classification (NCBI taxonomy): domain Eukaryota; kingdom Metazoa; phylum Chordata; class Aves; order Passeriformes; family Aegithalidae; genus Aegithalos; species Aegithalos caudatus. The sequence goes on from WEIU01024410.1 coordinate 194,661, forward strand.
ACTACATATTTATCCTTGACTTAGCCATCATTATCTCCATGATTCTGATAGCTTTTAGAAGCCTCTTCAAGAAACCACTTATGAAAAGCTCTGTAGAAATGTCTTATGACAAGCAGCCTCATCTGGCAAGAGACCAGCAGTAAAACATTGTCCAGCTAAGGCTACATGTAAAACCTTGTCTGATTTCTCCAGGCCTAGGATTTCCCTTGAGGTAATGAGCACAATGAGCCAGGTGGGGAATGCATGTGCTTTCAGAAGAGGGAAATAACAATAGCAATGAAAATAGACACAGTTTAAGCAAAGTAAAAAATATAGCAATGAGAAGAAGCAGGAGCTGAGTAAATTGACAGAGTACTACTTGCCTAGCCAAAGATATTTGCATCAATATATAAAATATGTAAATGAATCTATGAGTCGTAGGCAAACATTTACAGCTGTGGAGGATGTTAAAATTTGTGTTTTATTCAATGGGATGAGAGAACAATGTTCAGAGTATAAAAACAATTGAGTTTCAAGAAGTGCTTTGGCAGCATTCAAACACTGGCAGTTATCATCATAAGAATATAGAGGAAAAGCAGTTGGGCTTTTTTTTTAATTTAGTTGGTTCTTTTTACAGTGAGCTCCGTTGTTATACAAATGCGTGTTTTTCTACTAGCATCTTTCAAATCAAAAATGATGTTTCACAACATATGTAGATTTGTATTTTTATGGGTAATATAGTTTCTCTAATAACCTTTCCAAGTGAAAGATTCTGCCTGATTCAGAGAAAGAGACTATTTTTTGTAAATTTGATTAGACACCTAAACTCATCAGTCCGTCTCTGAGCCATGTACCTGATTATGCAAAGGTATATGCAATACATTATGTGAAAGCTGTTTAGCTGGGATTGTATCGTGGCTGTAACCAAAGTGGGTTTAGAGATAATGAGCTTGCATCCCCGAATACTTAGGATCACAGTCTACTCTCTAAACTGATGATGCAGCAGCTGCATAATGCAACAATGTAATTTATTCATGTAATATGTACGATATTGCTGTAATAAAAAGCCCATTGGCGTTTCCTCTAATTCTCTGTATGAGCACCCTGTTATTAGTAGCTGTGTAAGTCAGTATTTCAGCATTTTCAAATTCTGGCAATTTATAAGTTTCAGGCCACAATATTTTAAAAAGAGAGAAAAACCCCAAATGACCCAAAGAATTTTATATGGCATGAATAGGGAATCTTCTCACATTGAACTGAAATCTGCAATAATTTTGATCAACACAGTCAGTAAACATTGCAGAAAAAAACCCCTATGCATGTCAAAGTGGCACTAGTTACTGAACTTTTTTTTTTTCCACAGATGCATGCCATGATGCATATGAAAGAAGTTGAGATAGAACTAGGAGGCAAAACAAGTATTTTGGATTTTCATGAGAAAACTAAGTCCCAGCATCTTGCCACCTTTTTCATTCAACGGTGAGTGCTGTTTATCATATGAGTGTTTATATTGAATGTAGATTTCTCTGAAGTGAATTTTAATGGGAATGTATTAAGTTTCAACATCATGAGCCTCCATGTAAAGATAGTGGAGGAGAGCATTGCAACAGACTGCTCAGAAATTAATCTGCCAGTTTAACCCAGTAACCGACATGCATACTAAAACACTGATGTGAATTGAAAATAAAATAACCACGCTTGACAGATATAATAGTTTAAGTGATTTCAAATTAACCACATCCCACTGACCGCAAGTGAAAAATGTGTTCATTCTCCCGCAATGAAACATGCTCTAGGGACTCATTATACAGAGTGGAGTAAGTAAAACCAGAGTGGAGTAATTGATGCTGAGGAGGAAGGAAGAGTGACAGCTATTTAATGATTCTCAAACTTATACATAAAGATATCACAAGCACTTAATATATTATTTTTCTCTTTTCAATCTAGAAATATTATAGAGGTAAATCTATATTGTGCAGTAATTGCAACACTTGATATAGCTGTTAGGAATAATGAATCATGACAAAGATGCACCAGGCAGTAGATGAAAAGAGTGAATAACAACCTTGTGCCAACATGTGTGCATGAATTACGGCTGCTCTGTTTCAGGAGAACAGGTGAGATGAAGTCAGGGCATATCTATTGTCTAAACTGCCTAAAATTGCTTTTCAAATGGCAAGAATTCCTTAAACAGTTTGAGCATCATGAAATCCAAATTGACATGATTTGCTCCCTTCTTTTCATGTACACTGAGGTCTTTATTTGTTGACAATTTGCAGAATAGAAGATATACATGAATGCAGTGATCCATATTCCTGTCTGATTCACAGGGAAGAGGAACAGTCACATATTCTATGTCATCTTTATGCTGTATGGCAATTTTGGTTTAACTCTCTAATCTTCTATATCTCTGAGGAACATCTAACAGGCAACACAATGCTCACAAACCCCAGGTTATCAACAGCTGAGAGGTAGCTCCACAGTCACCTGGTAGTTAATGTTCATCAGTAGTTCTGCTCTCCTGCTGGCACTAAAGGGTGTAGCATCTTCTGCTACAAAGCCAACAGAAGCAAACACATAAAAATCTCCATCCAGAAGTCCCTCACAACCTGAATTATTCTATGATTTTAGGGATAGCACAAAGTCATTTGTACTACATATAATGAGGATGAGGAATCACAACACAGATTTAGGAAGTTTTTCTCCTATCTTACTTTGTTACCTATGGGGTCATAGACAAACTATAAAACTTCATCATGTGCCTTTGCAACTCACTAACTCTACCCTTTTAACTTACTTTGGCCACCTTGGCTATGTGCTGTACACAGCAATCTCTTCAGCAAACACTGTGTTTACAAAGATGGCATCTTATATCTGATCACAGAAAGACAGGAGTGGTGTGAGAACCATTAGGAAAGGTTTTAGCAGGATGCACAGAAACTGACCCCTAGAAGAGGAACAAGAAAGCATTTGTACTGTGGGTTTGTGATGTGCCTGGCTGTGACACTCATGTGCAGTCTGTTGAGGCATCCTGGCTTTGGAAAGGTAAATTTTTGTGACTGGAGCTGGATGAGAATGTGGGGAATCTGTCTGTGAAACTGCACTGTCAGGACTGTATAAAGGCACTTACTTGTAAGGGCTGGGCTTCTGGATTTTCCTATAACAACTAACTGCTGCTGCTATCTCCAAAGTTGAATGCAGGTTGCCAGCTGAGATCCATTTTTGACAAGAGAGTTCTTTCTCCTCTTCCTTTCCTGGCTTCCTGAATTTAACTGATCCTTGAGTGTTTCAAGAGCTATCTAAAAAGGACAATAGCCAAAATGTTTACCAAGTACAGCAGCACATAGATTCCAGTTGATTAAGGCCTTGATTTTTCCATTGTCTGAATATCATACAATGCTTGCTTGTTGTAATTTCCTTATCCAAAGGTGGCACCACCATAATGGTATCCCCACTCTCCATCAAGTTTAGCATTTATTCTAAAACTGATTCGGTGGGAATAGCTCCAGTCATTTTAAATGTTGTCTTTTTTTGGGATATAAGCAAGTGGAATGCATTTTTTAATGGGGAGTTTATACCTTCTTAACTTATGAGTTGCCTAGATGAATTAAACTAGCACTGTTAAAGGACCAAATCTCCCTCTGACTCTTAGTTTCCCTCCCATGTTCCTAATCAACAAAGTCAAGACTGGAATGTTCTGTTTGGTAGACTCCCATGTTGTGGTGTGTTCCTGCAATCTGGGGATCTTTCACAGGAGTGCTGATGAGACCTGGGCATTGTGTGCTGCTGTGAACAGACAGAGTGCTACCATGTGGGAGACTCATCCTTCACTGAGGACTTACAGCTCTCTTGGCTACCAAAATAAAAATCCAAACCAAAACAGGAATAAAAAGAAAGAAAAATTTGCATATGGGACTAGTTCCAGTCCGCAGAATAGACTAAACTTACAGTGAATGATGGTTTCTTTACTGCCTCCTGGCTGTCATGTTCTGCAAGTTTCTTGCCTTAAATCTCTTTTATCAGTAGGAAAACCCCCCACAATTTAGGCATATTCCCAATGGTGATGGACTTTTCCTGGTATATGGATATTAATTTTGTGCTTAAGTCACTTTCCTAAAAGTCACAAAGACGGGACAGTTTTCTTTATCTTTAGAAGTCACTTTTTTTTTTTTTTTNCAGCAAAATAATTAAACAAAATGCAAATAATCCTCCTAAGTATCATTTAACGCAGGTTGAAAATTGTGGTGCAAGTTGGTAGAAAGATTACACTGAAGATAAACACAGGCATGACTGCTCAGCAAGGAAGGGTTTTCATAAAAATAACTTCAAAATAGTCAGACATGTTCCTCCCAGCAAATGGGAGGAACATAAGTTCTAGTGTTGTCTGTACTTAAAACCTCAGTACCACAGGTCAGGTTTTGGTCTCTCTGTCTCAAGCCTTGCTTAGCAGTCTTTTGCAGACAAAATCAGAAATGATGAAATGAAGCCACAATTAATGGTTTGTGAATGCTTACCAGTATCCCTGTCTGTGAAATGCAGCCCTCTCATGCATTTTTTCAGCCCTTTCATAAAGTCTCTTCATTCAGCAATTATTATCCAGCCGCATGCCTAGCTGGGGAAGGGAGTTCAGAACACAGATGCTGCACTTGCCAGAGGGGCTATGGGCAAAATTCTTCATTATACACCAAGGAGATTCTCATCTTCTCTACATTTGACCAACGCTACAGAAGACCCAATGCATTTGGACATGAATTTGGATGTGAATGCAACACTGCAAACAAATCAGTCCATTATAACAGCATAATATAGAAGCACCATCTGTGCCTGTGTTTGCAGGTAGAAAGAATTCAATTTTCAAATTTTAAAAAAACCCACCACACCATAAACCAAAATAAAACCCCCTCCTTAGTTAGGATTAAGGCTCTGCTCCCATTCCCTCTCATTATTTGCCCATTCCACCAGTGTCGCACACCTTTAGGCCAAACATGAGTTGTGATAGGCTGTCATGCGCTCGGATATTATAGATGAAATCCTTCCAGAAGCAGCATCTGGCTCGATTTGTAAGCTCTGCAGTCATTTGTAGTGATGGGGTTACATGTGCCCCAGGCTTTGTCAGATGGTTTGGCTGCTTTTCTTCAGGTTTTTTTTTTTTTTTTTTTAATTGTTATTAGTTGTTGATGGTGAGGAATTCATACTCTGCAGTATACACTCAACTCACCAGCAATTTGCATGTTTAAGTAAAAAGATGCCTCATTTATAATTACAGCATTTTGAAACCTGACCATTAGCATGTTTTAGATGTGTTAGTATTAAGTATAAAACTATTTATTTTTCTCCAGCGGTTTACTTCTGAGAAAGCTGTTGCCTCGTTGCCTAAAAGTTAGTGGTGGGGATGACCTTCTTGGCTCTTTTCTTGGTCTGTACCTGTACTACAGGAAAATTTCTAGAGGACTGTAGAGATGATCAACATATCCCCAAGCATTTTTTCTGTCGCATTCATTTTGTCACCACATTCAGTCCTGAAAGTAAATAAGGCAAATTCCCAAATAGGATTTAATGTGTCAGACCAAATGCCTAATTAGTGTAAGCCTGTTCCCTTTTTACTTTGGAATCTTAGTGTTATAAAGGGCCTTGCCTACCTTGTTGAAAGGCTTAATTTAGGTAATTGTTATACCTCAGTGTGGTATCAGCTAGCATGCCACAATGTGTTAGTTGTTCAAGTAGCTTACAGCCACTTTTACTAAATATAAAAATTAAAATGCAGGGTAGAGTATGAAGTTTGTGAAGCATGATGAAAACAATGGCTCCTAGGAATTTGTTTAAAATATTATTTTCAAGGTTTAGAGGCAATCAGAGGAAAAGGATTCAAGGGCTGTGGGACTAATGTAACTGTGTGGAAAAGAAGACAGAAAGATTTAAATATTTCCTGCTACTCAGAGAAATAATTCCATACTGCAGAACTTTGCTTTGATACCATTCTTCAAATTTGTGAGCTATCCTTCATTGCCTTTTTTCCCTCCCTTATGCTAATTTTGGTCTCTGAAAAATGTCATTCACATATGAACTAAATAAATATTGAACAAACAAGGATTTTGATAATTACATACTTCTTCTGTCATCATGTTAGGTGACAAGAAGACTATAATGAAAATTAGTTGATGTACAGCACAAAGTAAAGAGCATCAACATAAAGTGAAACTTTGGTCAATAAACCCTGTATGTCTACATGATATTAGTTCTCAGAAGATATTTATTTTTGAACACTAGTGAAAGAACAAATTAAAACAATTCACATTTGATTGCTGAACCAGGAAAAGGGTTTAAGTCACTCTCTTTACTACTTACCATTCAGCCATACCAATTGAAAAATTTTTCTGAATTTTTGTAATGACTGTTACTTATGTACAGTTTTCAGGCAATGACTCCAAGAAACATTGGAGGCTGCTTTAAACAACTTACAAACTGGTTTTGACGTGGGTAATAAATGCATTAAATTTTGCTTCTCCTTCTGCAGTGTTTGGAACACTACCTGCAAGTGCTGTCAGAGGCCACTTGAAGAAGGAAGAAAGGATTGGGTGAAAGCTTTTCACATGATCATCAGCTGAGGCAATGCATGGCACAGAGGTGTGGGAAACATGGCTTGGATAGACTGAAATAAGTTTCCATATTTAGTTGGTTAAATTATTACAAATACACTCAATTTTAAAAACCATTTGTTTGTAACTAATTGATAATCAGAAATCACAATTTAGAATAAGACTGAATCTTTTGAAAAAACATTATCTGTTTTAACCAGCACATTCAACTGCAATCTTAATTCATGTCAGTCAACTGCTGCAACTAATTTTTCCAGCGTTCTTCTAGTATATAGATTTAAACCCTGTGTGTAAGTTTTCACAATCAATGAAGGTCAAATTCATCTTTAAAGTAAAACAGGTTTTTTCAATGAAATGTTAAAATTTGCTAGATCTTAAATGTGATTAATTATGAAATCTGAAGTTTTGATAATTTTCTCATCATCAGCACTGATGTAAAAGTAGAGGGTTTTTTTTTGAAGTCCTCATCTCTGAATACTTTGGCCTTACATTTTCTTTTGAACTATTTCATTTAATGCACACAATGTCATAGCAGCCTGCTGTCTTTTATTCTCTACCTGGCTGAAGAATTTTCAGGTTTGCTGAAGTTAAAATCAATCTTGTGCTGTACCATGACACTGATTTCTCTTATTTTGTCTGGCTTGGTATCTCACATCACTTCTGTACTTAAGGAAAAGTGACACATTACAAGATTTAAAGTTTGCTTGATCAGTTGCATGAATTCCTGCAGTGATGGCTTTGGAACAGTTACTTGATTTCAGTACATTGATAAATAGTGTCATAACTCTTCTCTCACTTCATCTGAATTTGTGCATCAAAAATTATCTCAAATGATAAGTTCTTTAGAAGAGATAAACTCAGCCCTTCCAATCTAGGAAAACAAAACTTTTTTGCCTTTTAAGGTCTGATTTTTCTAAAATTAAAATGGTCTCAATTTGTGGTCGGGAGCTGCCTAGATGGTTAATGCTAATGTGTATCCATGTATCTTGTTCACATAACCAAAATAGTTATTGTTGCCTTCACAAATAGAACTCGTAAAATTTCTATTTGTGAAGTCAGCCCTTTTTATAAGTGAACTAATGAGTTATTCTCATCAAGTAATAATTTACTGCAGTGAGGTGGACTGGAAGGGACGTGGCTCTGGAATGGGTAAGGAAATGACAGAAGAAGGTTCTGTTATGTAGTTTCAACGCTCCAGAAGACTGCCAGGATGGATGGACAGGAAAATGGGGGAGAAAGAAAGAGAGAACTGCGGAGGCAGAGGAACTACAGGCAGAGAAAAGCTAATGAGAACCAGTATTGAAGAAAGAGTAGCACCCTGGTGTCAGCGAGGGAACACTTTGGAGCTCCACTGAGGACAGTCACCTGTAAAACTCCCAGCAGGGAGACCCAGGGAGATGGGTTATTGGGCTGTTATCACTGAGGATAAAAGTCCCACAGGACAACTCTGCTCTTGCTCACACCCCCTGGGCTCATTTCAGCTAACTGGTGGTATATGATTAACAACAGAGAAACAGGACAGAAAGAGTACAATATTTAAACAGAATTTTTGCCCTTTATTTTGCTATAAGTTAGTGGTTTATAAATGGATGTATTTGACTTTTCTGCAGCTTGTTCCATGTGGGAAAGAATAATGGCTGAACAGAATTTTCTTTTTTATATGAAGAAAATGATCAAGAAAGTTGAACATAATGATTTCATGCCGTGACTATAATGCAAACACATACTTAACCATCATTGTCTCCTCTTCATATAATAACTGAAAACATCTGTATTGTGCACTGAAACATTATACGCTGCATTACAATTAGAAATGTGCTGAAGTGTTGGATTGGGTGTTTATTTATGGGCCATGAAAAGTAAGATTTTCTGCGCTTCTCATGTACAGCTAAATAGCCATAGGTAGAGTACTGAAAATTTTGGAACCCAGCAGTCACTGTGGGAATGACTTCATTATTCACCAAAGGAGGCTTTTCCAGCAGAGCTGAGTTGCTGACAAACAATAATAAACATTACTGAAAGTTGGAAACAAGAACTCAGGCATGTTGATTCTGACTGTAAAAAATGCTCACAGGGCGTGGAGGGCAAGGCTCTCTCAAAATGACAAGGTACTACAATAGAGGGATCCCATTAGAGCTGTGCACATACATTTTCTCTATTGACACAGAAGTGTTCTGACAGGCTCAGCAAACAAGCAGCTTCTCCTAGCTGCCTAGCCTTTACCTGTTGCCACAAAAATCTAGAAACAGAAATGTATTTTTAATAGGCACACAAATGTTTCAACGATGAAACGCACTCTGGTGGGGACATAGCAAATGTCTTCTTGGTGTAGCTTCTGAGAGCTTTTGTAGCATAAAAGGTATCACTATGTCTTTTGCCAAAGCACTTGACAGTTCATGACCATAGCACAAAATATTATCTGAGATTAATTATATAATATTTACTTTGTCTGATATTTTACTGGTATTTGAAACAATGTGATTGCTTTAAGGAGCTCACTCCACAGTAAATTAATTTTGTAAATAGCTACTAAGTTTCTTCCAACCTGAGCAGAAAAAAATGCTCAGTAAGGTTTTCTCTGGAGCTTTGTTTTTTTTTCTCTATCCTTTGACTCTGGCTCAAAGTTTAAAACCAAGAAAGCATAAAGTCCTGGCCTGTGCAGGTGATGGTGGTGTTCACAAAGAAGGACACAAAGAGTTTATGGAGCCAGTTTCTCACTGAGCAGCAGAATGAGGAAAACCTATGCCAACTGGGGATTTACGCTGTGATTGTTACATGATCCTTGCAAATATATTTACAAGAAAGAATGAATTTTACCAACTGATGCCTGAACTAAATGTAATTTAATATTTTCTTTGTCATGGTTGAAGCAATTTGAATGGCTCACATTTTCTCTGCCATTGAATATGTTGGTTATTTACTGTCTCAGGTTTGAGTGCATTTGGCTCTGCCAGAAATTGTTGGTTGACTTTCAAAGTGGATACAGATTTCTCTCAGAGAGGTCAACAGATATGGAGGATTTCTGGAAGTGCCCCAATTAAACATGCATCATTTGCACTGATTTTCCACATGATTATCTCAAATAGCCATGGAAAGGCACAGTTATCAATCAGGAGACTGAAGGATTCAGGTCTGTACAATAGAGAAAGCTGAAGACAGGAAGAGAAAACTCATTTTTCTTTCCTCCTCCAGTGTTTACTGGGATCGTAGTTATGATGGTAAACAAAGTGTAGCTGTGAGGTAAGGCTGATTCTGTCTTTCTTTATTGTGAGAAACCAAAGGGTTGTCAGCCTGTAATGCTGGATTTTTGTTCTAATACAGGGTAGAGGAAATGAACTTTTAAACCAGAGGAATTCAGATCAGCTGTCTGAAGTTAAATTAAGAGACTGAGAAACAGTTGTTCACCCTGCCCAAAATGTCTTTTCAGGTTGGATCTTTTTCTCTAACCTAATTCTCACTTCAAAAATTTTCAATGGCTTCAGGAGACAGAATAAACCTAGAGAAAGTGCATCTCCTCTATGGTCTGTCTGTGTATCAGATTCCTTCCTGAGGCCTCTTGGTGTGGGTCTCTGTGGGATTCCAGTCCCTCTTCTGCCTGTTGACTCCTACCAGGCTGATGTGTTCCCAATTGTGAGCACTCACTACTTTAGTGAGCTCACATTTCCTCACTTGCACATGGATCACCCTTTTGTTATAATTAACTTTTCCCTGCTCTGTTCCCCAAGAGAAAGCTGAAAAGATGTGCTGATCCAGAAGAGTAAAGACAGCTGAAACTGGATGGCCAACATGTGATCATCCTTCATTATTTGTGCTCTGATCTCTATGTTGATGGCTGCTTTGAACCAGAAGAGGTAACCAGGAGCATTTTTGTTCCCAAAATATATTGCTCATATTTGTTATCTCTTACCTACATGTAATGAAAAAAGTAAGCCAGGAGCTGAGCCTTAGCAGTAGATGAACACCAGAAGGGACCTTTCTTCCCTATTCTGGGTAGTCTGGAAAACAAATCCCAGGCTGGAGTGCAGACTTACATGATTGTAATATTAATGCCTCACTAACAGTGCAGCCCTACAGCTTCAGGAGACTCATTACTGCTAATAAATCAGTTATAACTGGCTCATATTCCATCCAGACACCATGGTAGTTCTCTGGAAGCCACTCTGTAGTAGATATAGGGCTGATGGAAGCTCCTTGTCCTTCCAGGTGGAAGCTCCTTCTCTGTGGTCACTTAAAATATTTGGAGGGAGTTTTGTGGAAAAGTAAGAAGATAATGCATACACATTTTCTCAAAGACAATGCTGAGTGATGTTTCCCTCTGCTGTTCTTCCTGCCAGGACATCAATGAAGATCCAACAGACTGCTGGGAGCAGCAGTTCCTCTAAACTTACTTCCTTTCCCTGCAGGTGCCTACCTAGATTTCCTACTTATAATGGTATATATATCTATCAAGCTTGGGTTCTGCTTTCCAGGACTCTGATTTTTTCCCTTTCACAGCAGGTAAGAGCTCCAAATTCCTGGATGTGCAACAAGAATTGTGTAGGTAAAATTGTTGGGAACTGACCAGGAAATTGCTGGTTTACCCTATGTTTAGTGATTTAGTATTTAAGATATTTTATAATATCAGAATAACTTGAACTAGAGCTGAAAAATGGAATTTTCATAACCCTAATGGATTACACTGATTTAGGGGAATCTGATTTATGTTAGAAGCACAAAAGTTAAAGATGTCATCATTGAAGTTTTTTGAATGAGAAACATTCTTCTTTTCTCCACTACTGCAAAGACTCAAGGGGTTATTTGGCTCTCCAGAATATTATAATACAAAATGTAAAAGTAGATATGTATATTCAACCCATGTATTCACAGGAATCAGACTGTACAAACCCCATAGCTTAATTGGTAGTCTTAATTATCTAGTTTGCATCAGTCTAATTTATGTAACAAAAGCAATCTGCTCCATAATTCCCTGCTAGTATGGGATAGAATAGCTCCATCAAACTCAACAGACCTACGTCAGCATATGCCAGTGGGGAATTTAGTCTTAATATTCCAAGGAGCAATATGGCACATGATTCACTTTGGTTCACATTTTTCCCAAGGTCTTATGTAAAATAAATTTATTTTTAGTTCAGAAGAGAAATATTTGTACAGACAGAATTACATGTTTGTACAGACATTCCTAGAGATCCAAAAAGTATCTTTTTGTCTTCAAAAAGTAAAATACAAACAAAACATCCTCAAAAGAGAAAACAAAAGGGCAATTGCTGTGCTTGATCCAGCATCATACTGAATGCTTTTGTGTTGATGCAGCTGTTCCAGAGTCTTCAGCTTCTGAAGACCAGAATGAAACAGAAGTCAGTGGGCAGGTTTTTGTTATTCCACAATCTCATTTTAGTGTATGGAAGGAATATAATTTATAAGACAAGAAATTCAGAGACACTGGTTAAGACAAATTTTTATATAAGATTTTAACACTCTTAAGTTGCTCAGTTTTGTGTTAAATTGAGGAGGCTCCTTGGCAGATTTTGGACAAAGCTTTTTTGATCTAGTGAAGTGAGGATCTACAGAATAAACAGTTAGGAAACGTTAAAGATTTGGATTATTGCTTGTGACTTTTTTTTTTTTTTTAAGGAGGCCTTGGAATTCTGTCAAAGATTATGGGCTATAGATTAGTTCACACAAAATATCCCTGAAACTGCTTTGTCAGGTCTTCACAAAAAGTTCAAGATCATGATTTTTTAAAGTAATTATTATTGATGCAGCTAATGATCCTGAAATGGAAAAGTGTCAATGGTGAAAGCCAAGTTTGCAAGAGAAATATCCATATGATTCCAAGATCAATCTGTATAAAAATATATTCATGGTTTTCCCTCTCTAGCTCAATATGAAGGTTCAATTCTAATTTTGTTTTGTCTTTACTTTCAAAATTCATTTAAAAATAAGGTTTTTTTGTAAATAAATTTTAAGGGAAATGAAACTTGTAGATTGAAAGGATTTGATACAAATTTGTAATTAGTTACTAGTTTTATTATTCTTGTAAGTACAGAGCAGTTTCCAATTTTTTTCTTATCTTGGAAATATACACAGTCAATATTTATGAACTTGTCTATGACAGGTTTTTAATTTCTATAAAAAAAATTTTTACCCAAACTAATTCTAAAGAAACTGTGTGTTAAATTTTGCAAAGAAGTACAGAAAATAAATTTATACTGTTACCTTTGGTCAGCATTTCATTATGCTGGTCAGATAGCAATGCTAGGTATCATGAAAAATAGCAAGCAATACTTTCTTTGAAGTCTAGCAAATAGAGAAATAACTTCCAAGGCTTAGAATGCACCAGCTGTAAACACAAGTGCCTACCCACAGGCAATTACTGCACATTCAGAGTGGCAGTATAGCTTTCTGTATTATTAAATAACTTTCTGAAAACCTAATTTGCAGGGCAGTTTTATGATGTGAAAGGCAGAGGAAGAAGGTTAGGATAAAACTTAGCTTCACTGAGGCCACTGGTGGCTGTGGTTTTCAGTGCCATAAATATCCAGACGAGAGCCTTTGGCCTCCGCGCACGCCCACGGTTAATGTGCACAATGTCACAGTGGGCACGGGGCTGAGCTCCAGCCCATTAGGGCACTAATCTCATCTCTGGCACACCCTTATTATAGCCACCACAAAGAGCATGCCTCTCTCAGGAGGCTTCTACACCTTATTTCCCATCTGATGTGAAGCTCAATAGAAATCCCTTAAAAACATTCATTAATCTATTGCATATAAAACGGTTTGTAATACAGATATTAACCCCAAATTAGTGCTAATTTCAAAATGTTTGTTACTACTAAGAAAGCCATGTTAACTCTGGTGATGTTTCAGGGAATAGCATAAGTGTATCTGTATTTTTATCTACTGTAGATCACTTAAGTGTTCTTTTCACTTATCGATATGCATAGCACAATTATGGGCACAGTAATAGTTCAGAAGAAAGGAAAGAACACCCAGAAATGTTGATAAAAAGGAAACAAGATAACTTCAAAATAGAGAGGGAAAAAAAAAAACCACTGTGGAAAAGCCTGCTGTCTCTCCTTCACAGCAGAACCCAAATAGTTACATTCAAGAAATATTGTTTCTCTAAGATGACTATGGAGGAACCAACAGAAAACACATCCCAAGGAAAACTGGATTCAAGATGTGGGAATAAAGACCGCAGGATTCTTTCCATCACAGCTTCTTGCTCTGTCAAAAGTTGCTTTATTCATATTATTAAGTGGTATGATCTGCCAAGCTACAGGAGGTCTGGGAAGCTGGGGAGGGGTGGGAAGTGTACCTCCTACTAGTCACTGTTTCCTTTTAAAGTGGTATCAGATCTAGGGAAAGAGCAGTGGTAGGAATATTCTTGGAAAGAACCTAAAAGAAGAGTGAAGAGATATTCTATTCAATGTAATTGAGAACTGAGTGGGGGAAAAAGGTAGTTCATAAGACAAAAAAAAAAAAGTGAAAAAATGAAAAAATACACATGGAAAAGGATTGATGGAAGCAAAAAAATAAATCATGTTACTTACTATGCTTCTTCAAATACTGTGTATATGGATGACCAGTCCTAGCAAATATATGATATTGCACCTGCTCAGAATACACATCAGACATTGCTACAAAAGGAAAATTTGGTGGATGTGGCATCACATGGCTGAGAAAGGCAAAAAAATCTCATTGGGAGACAGGAGAACACCATAAATTCTCGAGACGAGTTTGCTACTATTGCATTTAGCTCTCCTTATAGCAGTGCAGGTTGACGACAACCCAAATGAACAGCTCTGGCACAATGCCACAGTTCAGAGGAAAGCCTGATAGTTGGAGGCACGCTAAAAACACTGGGCTTGATTCCACACTCTGTCAGAACAGCACTTGGGTGGATGCAGGCGTGGGTTTCCCAAGGCTGGCGGTGGATGCAGGACTTGGTGCTTCATACATGTGGCTTTAATCCACAGCATTGGCATGGGATGCTCCAATGACCTCATGGCTCTCAAATGCCCACCATAACAGAGCTTCCCTCATCCCAAATTGCCCTGGCAACCTCTTTTTCTCAGAACATCAGGGACAAAGAACAGGGTGGCAGCTGAGTACCTCTACACAGGAGAAACCCCCAGCTGGGGTTAACCTTTGCTATATAGTGGTCAGAGTCAATCATATGGTGAAAAATGTTCACTGCAAAGCAGAGGATCTTATTCTTTGTGCTTTATAAAGAATAAATTGTCCAATCATATATTTACTTACCTGTTATAAATCTTTCTGCATGTATATTCATGCATGGGAAAAAATGGCAAGGTTTGTGTTCCACACAAATAAACATTAACTGTTTTAGCATCATGACCCTCCCCCTANATTCTCTCCTATCCTGGGCATGAAAAAGTAAATGCTGTATTACCCCAACTTAGGTAACCCTTAGGATAATTTTTTAAGCAGCGGGAAGCTAGGCTATCTGGCTGGGTAGATAATGATATCAGCTGCTTCCTTCCAAAACAACAGGTGCTTTGGCATAAAACTGTATATCATCATACTGAGATGATGACATCAGTTCATACTTCAGCTTAATTATAAACTACCTCCATTAATCCTCAAATAATTAAACATTTTGTGTATGGTGCAAGGTGAAATATAAAAGCAAAAGGTGCCTAGATGTTCATCACAGGGTTAAAATGGTAGTTTCTGAATCGTTTGTACTTGTGTCTGCCTATTTTAATGTAAACTTCAAGATGATTTTAAGCATTTGTTTATATTTTAGTGTTCCAGCCATGAGGTAGGTAAAAATAAATACAGCTAAAATTCAATGGAAACTTGACGAAATAACAAAGATATATTGATTGGATTCACATGGAATATATATGTGCATAAATATCATGCAGAAAGAACAAAGATGTGAGGGATCAGGCTTTGCATGTACAAGAATAATTGGGGGATAAGTCATGGTTCATGGCCCAATAGCAGAATAAACATTGCAGCATTCTCTGTTTGCAGATTTTATGCAAGATCTTAGACTCACATTCAGAAGCAGCACATCTAAATAAAACAAGCTCTGGACAAGCAAGCACCATGTATTGAAACAGATTGATTGAACTTTCTAAAAAAATATTAATGAAAGCAATATTAACATAATTGAATTTATTTTTAAATAATTCAGTTCACACAGTACAAAATCACTTTAAAACTAGACATTCTTTCCTTGCATTTTCATAGTGTCTGTGTACATTTATCATTGTTTCAAAACTCAAAAACAGATTGCTCAATTTTTGATTTGCTATTAAATTAGTAGACAGAATAGAGTGAGAGCTGAATTTGTAGGCTAAAAGAGCAGAGGAGCACAGCAGATAAAAGATTATGTTCTTCTGCCTTTAAAATATAGCACTGACCTTCTTTAAAACAGATGCTATCTTCAGGAGCCAGATGTGTCTCCAAGCAAATTAGTTATAAGAAATACATCCAAGGGCATAGCCATTTAAGAATCAATAAATTATGCATTTGTCATTTGTTATTGTTGAGGCTTATGCTGACATCTTTGACATGAACGAAAGTCTCTGTCCACAGTAATAGCATTAACAATTTAACAGAGATGGTTTTATACCAAAAGAGAAGTGGTTTGAAGAAATTACTGTTTATCACCGTGTACATATACACACCTTAATTATTCATTGCATGTCCACTTACCAGCCTACTTCCTGTTATGTAAGTTGTGCAAGATTAAAAAGTTAGAGGTCAGGCACGAGTGCTGCACTGCTGCTGTTTCTATCCACTTCAACCTGTAAAAAAAAAATGATGCTAATAAATATTTTCTATTAAAACAACCAAATCAAGAAAGTTTTGTTTATTGGTGGCATATTATGAAAAATTCCTACCAAGGAGAATTTTAATTTTCTAAAAGCAAAAGCCATGGTGGAATTTTTTTTTGTGGGTTTAGTTGAAACATTTGGATGACCATATGGAACTCTTAGTGGTGCCATGGGACCATGCAGCTATGAAATCTGATCACTATCTCCCTAGTGACAGCTGGAGCCTTTACACCATCAGAAAATTTTCAGACTTCTAATTTGTCATAACTACCTCCTGTGGAAAGAAAATATGTTATGTAGTTAGATACAAGAATCTGAGTCTACAGTACTACACATATCGGCTTCTCTTCCTTTTAGCTTTCAAGCCTTAAATTAACTTCTTGTATCTTATGACTCATTGATGCAAGAAATAAAACATACACACAAAAAGAATTTTAAAAATACGGGGTCTTGTGAAATGGGGGTTACCTCTGCTGTATAGTTATAGTGGAGACTGACTTAATCTGAAAAACCTACTTATGTAACAATTGTTGATCTATTCGCTTCATATTTCTTTATATTTACGCCTTCTCTTAGGTTTTATTCTGTTTAGCAAATTAAAGTGTAGCTTTGCAATGGTTTTCATTATTCTTCAATTTTTAATGTGTGCATTCTTTCATTGTCACACCAGACCTGAAAGGAAGCAAAATCCAGTCACTTTTATTAGAAGAACTCACAGGAGAAGGGGATGAGATCTCCCTGCCCACCACAATCGCACATTGGAGAGGAAAAAGCTCTCAGCTGTTCCTAGAAAACAAGTATCCTTATAACACTCAGAAATATAGGTGTCCACCAGGCAGTCACTTTTGAAAATAATGGAAAATGTGCTTATGTACCTCTGTATATGTGTCTGTGGGGGAAAATCCAGCAGAGCTGAGAGTCACGTCCCCACGTTTGTTTGTTGTATAGCCTTGGCTTGGTTTCTGGTCTCCCAGGGCACTTTCAGATCTTTGTGAGTCATAGCTCAGTGACTGTGAGCAAGATAAAAATGTAAACATATGTTACCATTTGCTTTTCTATAGTCATTCTGGTATCCTTGCTAGCCAGGCTCAAAAATGCCTCACTTTGGGCATGGATATTGCTGATTCATACTGTGGGTACCATTGGTTCATCTTTGTGATGGATGTAGAGAAGAGGTTGAGTGCTGAATAGAGAAGAAGCTGAGTGTTGTGTTATCTTATTGACAAGAAGACAACTGCTGGGTTAGGATCCTAATCCTAGTGCTGCTTATGACTCATGAACTTTCAGCCCAAGTCAGTGTTTCACAAAATTAATGAGCAAAAATGACAGTAAGCTTTTAGTAAAGAATCCAACAGTATATTTCTCCAAAGTCTTATAAACATCACTTTTTTTCTATCACATCTAACTATTCTGAACAGTATAAAAGAAATCTAGGGGTACTATCTGAGACCATTGAAGAAACCCTGAGATAATTTATGACTATTGATTACATTAGAAAGCAAAACTGAGGTAGATCCTAATTAATTCCAGACTAATTTTCTGTAAAGGAGAACTGGAAGAAGAGGGGCTTTGCAGCCCATGTGACAGAAGAGAAAACACTGGATAAAAGGCACTTACTGTTCCAGTATGAACAGTACAAGACAGTGTTAGGAAGATATTTGCTTACATTACCAGAAATGATAAAAGACTTTCCATTAAAAAACGATGAGGAAAAACTGTGCATACCCTAGGAGAAAGGAAAGAAACGGCAGGGATAGCATCATGCTATGTAGCAACCTGCCACCAGCTTAGAAATGGACAATAATGACAAATGGACACAGGGGATAAAACCCCAAACACACTGTGAAGAGTTATCTTGGGCAGATGCACGATGCGTTGTGTCTATTGCTGACAGTTACCCAAGGTTTCTGCTTTTTCTACACATTGACAGTGTTTGTACTGTGTGGCATGCCAATAAAATATTTTGATTTGAAGCTGAGCACTGTAATTGTTTTGGTTTTTTTTTCCTTAGGAAACAAACCATGATATGTAGGTTGACTTGGAAGCTCATATTTCATGACATCTTGTCCCCTCTCCATCCTGTTGTGGCAAAGCTTCCTTTTAGTACCAGGGCCATTCCCAGATGCCCTGGAGCCCCAATGCACATCATTCATACCATTTTTAAGGCATATGAAGTACCAAGAGGGGTTGGTAAAAGGAAGAAATTGTGTGGAACATGGACACATACAGCTGAACATTTTTCATTCACAGAGCTGCAGCTATAGCTACACGTTTGGCAGATTAAATCAATGCATTATTAAAGTAGTGTTAGGTCCAAAATGAGCTTAACATGGCTTTGAAATATGGCTGCTCTGGTCTCCTGAAGTCCTGCCGTGTTAATCATACAGACATTTTGCCTTAATTGGGTGGTTGTTGGCGCTGCACTCTGCTTGTTCAGCCAGCCAGCATGGCATGCAGCAGCACCTCCAGGGCTCAGGCCACAGGAAGATGCTCCAAGCAGAAATCCTGTGAGGTTTGGTCTCAGATGACACCCTTACCGCATTTGCCTGCATGTGTTCATGAAGTAGTCCCCTGTGGATACCCACAGGAATGAGCATTCCCATATAAAACCAGCCTTGTGTCTTGCCCTTGGCTAGCACCATTGCCTCAGGCTTCATCCTGCGTAGAGAGTTAAAATATTATTTCTTGACAAATTATATGCTAATTTTTGGTTTTAGACAAAGATTAAATGAGGGCTCATTTTATCACATTGAGTTGTTTTCCTATTTTTAGTGTGCTGGAGTTTTTTTACCACCAACATATTTGTTACCTCTTTTTATATGCTTCTTATATGCTTTTTAAAATTTTATCCATCCCAATAGCCTTATCCATCCCAAGAGCCAGATTTTAAGGTGCTGTCCCCCACAAAAAAAACTTTGGTCAGTTTATTAAAGCTGAGAATTTGCTCCTTCTTTTACCAAAACTTATATCACAAGAGTATGAGAAACTAGTGGACCCCAGCTTACCACTGTTTTTTCCAGCTGCAGACAGGCCAACATTAAAATAAGACCCTGTTTAAATGTTAGAGTGGAAAGCATCAGTAAAGAGCAGTACCTGTACATCTCCTTTTAAGAAGTTTCCTTTATTCCAAACCGACTCAATAGATGGACACTGATTTATAGTATCTCTATACATTTTCTGTTATGTCACCTTTTATTTAAGTATCTTTGTAATTGCTGAAATCCAAAAAAGTGAACTGTTCCTTTTTCTTAATATTTACTGGAAGAGGGAAACATCCAAGTGACTATAAATATTCACTATTCATCTTACAGCAATAAAAGGAGGTTGAATTTTGTGGTTACCAGGGAACTGAGGGCTTCAATCACAAGGAGAAAAAGATTTCTGGAAAAGTAGATAAAATCCATGATGTCTATTCTGCCTATTTCTGGTGCACTCTGTGAGCTGAATGAAAACTGCTGTAACATTGTTTAATTAATGCTGAATTGCATGATGGCTGGCCTTAGCTCTCTAATTACTATTGGTAGTAGCTCTTCAAATTTTGATTAGTGGAGAGGTGAATCACTATCTTTGATGTGGTGAGGCAGCTCCTGCCACAAATTAAAACCAGGTAGTGAGGCTATAGATTAATTGTGAGTATGTGCAGCAATTAGGACAGTCTACCTCCCCCTGTCTTCTGTCTGAAGTTTGTCGCCTGTGGTAAAGGTCATAGAAATCAAACCTGAATTGTATCAGTTTTGGATGAGATCTCTCCCTATATAAATGCACTGTTTTGGGGAAAATCTGTAGTCCTTCTAATTCAAAACATGTTAGATGTCATTTTCTTCCTTGCCAGCAGAAAGAGCAAGTACCAGAAAGCAATCTGCTGCCGGGGAGGGGCCGGGCAGGCTCCTCGGGCCACACAGGGAACAGCAGCATCCATCTGGAGAGCACTTGCTGGGGCTCACATGGGGCACTGAGAGCTTTGACAGACTTTGCATCCTTGCAAACGTGTAAAGCCCTTTGCTAGGAAGCTGAGCAATGGCTCCCAGAGCCTGCACTCCTGGAAGCAGTTGCAGCAGGGCTCAGTGAGGGTCGGGACCCCAGCCACCCTGCTGATGCTGCAGGTGCCAAACTGCAGGTCACACACTGCCCCTGGGAGGGGCCTGCAAAGATTTGGTCTTGCTTAGGTGTGAACCTCAGCCAAAACATAAGAAGGAATACTGTGCACTAGTGTGAGATTTTGGGAGCTTTTCTTCATGACAAGTGAGTTTTGCTAATCAAGTCAGTGCCTGGGTTAGAGTATTGTGGCTCTGTTTTATTTTGAAGGTTTCTGTCTATGCTGTGTCACCATGTACAGGATAAACAATCTTGAATAATAGGGAAAAAAAGGCAGTTAAAAAGAAAGTATGTAATTGCCACTAATTTCTGTTCTTCTGATATGATTATGAATGAAAACAATCTGATTTCAAGAGATTGTAATGTATTCATTTTTTATGCTCTGCTGTCTTGTTTCCTCCATATATGCTGCTCTGCTTTCATCTGCTATCAGAATATAGTGTTTGGGCTTGGGTTTTTTCCTCTATTTCTCTCATCCTCCCTTATCAATTCTAATTTACTCCTTTCTCTACATCCTTTGCTCCTATCCCGTGACTTACTGTCATTTCTTGCCCTGATTTGTTAGTGGGAGCATGAGAAAATAGTTTCTTCTGAAGCTGCTAAATATGTCTCTCATTTATTCAGCTGGTGGGAGAGAAAGAAGAAGGAATGAGGTTCAGCAAAGTAGCCTTTGTAACCACAAGATTGTTTGCACTTTACTGCCGGAACATGCTGAGACTTGAAACCTTTGTATGATTTTTATAAGTAGAGAGGCTGTAATTGAACATTCTTGCTAGACATTAAGAAGAAATAAAATATTAAAATATTTATTTTCTTCTTTTTTGGTACATGCAGCTTTTGAAATCATGTGAGTGGGTGCAATTATATAAATCTCTGTGCAAATAATGAGGCCCCTGTGAACAATTTTAAAGAGAGCAAAAGCAGCCTTTTGCGTATTCATTTCAGGGAAAAGCAATCTGGTTGGGACTTTTTACTGGAGAGTTTCACTCACCTACTGTCAAAACTGCCTTCTTGATGTCCACTTCTGATGGGTGTATAAAGCTGAAACTCTAAATAGGTTTAAATAGCACAAGATTAAGGCAAAAAATGAGACACTCCACTTCCGTGTTTTGAGCTTGTCTCTGCTTTTAATGAATAAAAGTATAGATAACCATTCAGAAAAACAGGTATCCTCAAGTGCTTTTTCAAATAAAGCTATCTTCTTTAAATCAGAAGAAAGGAAATTACCTGTTTTGGCACTGAGGTTCAAGCATTTCCTTTTGTAAATAAAAGTAAGAATTTCATAAACACAGCAACACCAACATAATCAGTACAGAGAGCTTTGGGTGCAACAAACTACCAGCACAAAAATAACTGAAAAAGGGACAAAACTGCATGATAGGAGTTGTTGCCATCTCAGTGATCCTAGAAACGAAAAGGAATGAAAGCAGGTGAAAAGAAATGAAAATGACAATAGGAAGAAATGTATAGGATTGTATATTTATATATAAACCATGTTTATATAAACATAAGTAGAAAACAAATGGCAATAAGAAATGTACTACCAAATAAGTGAAAAGAAATAGCAGCTAGAAGCTCTTATTTCTGGATAGTTCAGCAAGGGTACAATGACAAGGACCTGCACATTACCAAGGGAAGAGAAACTCGAGTCTGTACACACAAAGACCCTTGTTTTCTATTGAAATAATGTTTGACAGAAGAAAGGCCAGCTATAACCATTAATCTGGTTCAATTTTACTACAATTTATAGCCCACGAGAACAAAATAAGTCTGTTGAAGTACATGACAGCAGCAGTACATGAGTTCGTGCTTAAAAATATTATTCTCAATATTGGGACATCTGGGCAGCCAGATCTAATCGTATTTCTTTTCTCTGCCAGAACTAGAACATCTGACACTGGAGTTATTTGTTCAGACATTTCTATATAGATAGTGCCAGATAACTGACTATAACCAAAATCTTTCCTTTTTTTGACATTATTTGGATGTGTCTCCAGTTCTAAAAATCCTGTCATTGTTAAAGGAGAAGAGAGGCAGAAAGAAAAAGGCATGTTAAGTGTGAACAAGAGCCCCACAGCCAGATTTCCTGCTGCACTTTTGATCCCTTTTGTGTTGCCTGTGAGGTGCAAAGGAGCTGGTGTCTGTTTACAGCTGCTTGGTGGAGCGTCCTCCAGAGGTGGGGAGGTCTCAGACAGGATAAAGGGATGGAGCTGGGTCCTGTTTGCAGCCTGCTCCCAGCTTCCAAACCCTGCCAAACTGCACAGGCCCTGCAGTGAGCAAGGCAGGTTTCTCTTGCCTTCCCCTCTCCCTGCCTGTGCAGTGTGCAGGGGCTGGCACGTGGAGGATCAGTGGGGTGTAAAAGCACCCTGTGCCCCACTCCTGCCTGAGCTGGGCTGTCCCATAAGCTCTGCTGGGATCTGTAGGCTGCCTGTTTGCTCTGCCACTTCCTCTCAGTCCCTCTCTGGGTTTACACCATTTTCATCACTCAGTTTGTCTTATCGCACTTCATGTTTTCCTGAGAGAATTTAATGGAGTGTGGGAGTTGTCATAATAATCTCCCAGGTTCCACATTTATTTTCCTTAGCTTGCAGGAATGTTAAGGCCAACAGAGAGAAAACAGAACTTGATCTATTTAAATAATGCTTAGTGTAGACACGTTTTGATGCACATGGAAAGAGTAAAAAGACAGGTGAAAACCGAGCAAAATGAAGCCTTGTGGAACACTGCCTGCTCCACAGCCTTGCCTCATGCTGGCCATTAATGGATTTTATTGATACATTATGGCCAGTTGTCTAATTTGTGGCATTCACCCTACTCTTAGAATTTGATTGCCTTACCAGAGTGGCAGACAGTTTTAGTGTGATTTTCTTCTTTGGTAACAGTATTGGAAATAGTTTCTGATTTGTAGTATTCCAGGGCAGACTGTTCTGAGAAATGTGAGTTAGGTCTTTGAATACCTCTTAAAGTGTCATCCAAGGTGGATTGACAAATTTTGGACTTAATTCTTTAAAAGAACTTTTAACTTTTTAAAGTTTCCTAGTAAGATATGCTCATTTTAAAACCCATTCTAGTGTTTATTCACATTCAAAATATCCATCTGTTTTGAAGAAAAATGTAAAGTGAAACTGAAATGTTTTTCTTTTTTGAAAAGCTCCATTACCCTAACTGTTTTTATCACTGGTGAGAATTTTTCACTCAGCTTCCTACACTTTGGGTTGGACCAATGCCAGAGCTCACTTCTCTATGTAATACATATTGTGAGTATGCAGAATAGCTTGCTAATTAATCAAGAATCAGGGAGGTTTGTAGTCAGACTTCCTTCATGGAAAAGGAGTTGGTAGCAGAGATGGCTCCTGAAGCTGGTTCAAATGAGGCTTCTAGATGATGGAACCAGAGAGAGAAAGAGGCACCTTCATAGCTTTCATGTTGAACAGAAGGTCTCGTGATGTATGGAGCTGTGTGTGATGGTGATGTTCCCTGTGGCTTGTTTTCTGGTTACAAATTAATTTGCTTTATGTCCATCTGTCTGGCATGTGACAGTTAATTCATTTTCTCCTCAAACAGAGGCTAAAATTCTGCCATACGACCTAGGGTGAAATCCTGAACCAATGGAAGTAAGAGGAGCCTTGCCCTTAACTTCAGTGAGGTCAAGATTTAATCCTTATTCTTTATATCTTTGGGGCCAAGCTTTCCTCTGAATGGCTCACAAATACAATCCCCACAATTTCATTGGGATACAGAGTGAAAGTCAACTTAGAATTGAATGTGCCAAGATTTGTAGTCTGCTCTCATTTAATAGCATATATAAAAAAACTATAGTCGGTTCACAGACATTTTCCAAAACTCTATATTTAGTGCTTTATACAAAGTAAAGTATGTAAATGTATTATTATTCAATGATATTTTCTCTTTTTGCAGGGGAAAAACAAGATAAAATTAATTTTAAAAGTGGTATGTTGGAGTACAAAAAACAGTGGAGGGAAGGGAGGAATATAAAAAGTGTTCTAAGTCAATTGATATCCTACAAGATGTTTTAATTTGGCTCAAGGATTTTAGACTACTTTAATCAGATCGCAGCTGGGCCCTTCTCTATGAATACCCTTTTTAGGTTAATTATTATAAAATCTCTCTGGTCTATTATAACTGAGGAGATAGCACATTCTGTAAGTGAAAGTGGTAGGCTGATAAGATACATTTTTTTGGCATTAAGTAACCATGCCTATCTTAGTTACAATAAAAATATTTCAGCTGAAGGCAGGTTGACTTAACTAACAAGCAATTAAAACAGGTTGAAACTATCTTTGGGAGGTGAAACACTTGGCCACCTGACAAGTGTAATGAGATCTTCCCATCCTTGCAGCCTTTTTCCTGAAACCTTGAAGCACAGAATGGATGTAATGACTGGATGTAGAAAAATGGTTTGTGGCTTTTTATTTATATAATGCAACATTGTTAGGTTTTTTTTGGTTTTTTTTAGAGGTGAAAGGGAGTAACATTTTACTGCAGGCATCAATATTGTGTTTTCACCTTCGTTTACATCTTCAGTAGCAACCAGGAAGAATAACCATCTAACCTTCTAATGAAAACTTCAAGCAAGCCTACAAAAACATCGAGACTTCTCTTACAATGACAGAACCTCCTCTTGAAGAACCCCCAGGTGATCTGAAACAGGTATGGAGTTCTCAGGGGGGAGGGGAACCCTAAGGAGCACTTTTTCTGAAATAAATGGGGAGATTTGAAGGAACACGAGGCCCAGGTTTGAAGGTGATGTGGCAGTGAAGATCTGGAGGCTCACAGGATGGTGAAGCTTCTTTTGTTGTGGTCCTGTGTGAGCTGCTGGAGTGGGTCTGCACTCTCAGAAATTTACCTGACCGAGCAGAATGGCTCAGGGATTGCAGCAGCTGCTTTAAAATTGTTAGCAAAGTTCAAATAAAGTGTAAAGCTCGGTGCTGGCAGCATTTGGTTAATAGTAGACCATTCCAGCATTTCACAGATAAAGTTTGTCTTGTTTAGGATTTCTAGCACAAAGCAACACAGCATGAACCAGAGAAGGGAATGTATTCCACATGACTAAAAAAATGAAAAATAGCATGGTAAGCAAAGATGAGGCTATGACTAATCAAATTGGCTAGTGGAGACTATTATACTGCATCAAGTACTGAAATATTATGTACAAAAGAAGGCTGGCAGGGCTGAATTAGTAAGTATGAGTCATTTATGAACACTCTCAGGAAGAGGAGGTAAGGCAAAGGGACATAAGGTGAATGGAGCATAAAAAATTTTTATGAAAATGCAATTCATCTTAACACTGAAATAGGACAGCAGAGCCTTCTGTTTTCAACTTCTGCTTTGCAACTGTGAATCAAGACACTTTATCCTGTATTTTTTTTTTCCTAGATAAGTAGGAAGAAAATTAACCTAGTCTCTCAAAACTTTAAAAGTGTCTTTAAAATCTTGAAGTATGGATAAGTGATATATGGTTCCCTTGCCATTTCTCTTTTCTGATTTTGGACTTTACAAATATAACTCTTGAAGTGGATGTTAATCTTGCCATCATAACCTGGTGATTAATAAACTGAAGCTGGCAATGCTGGAGCAGTGGTGACTCAAATAATTAAGTCCTCTGATACTCCTCTTATGATAATAATGGGCTCACAGTGAAAGACGAATAAGTGATAAAGAAATTGCAGTAATGCAAATATGAGAGGGAAACCCAAGGATGAAGCCTTGTGAGAGCCCCTGGCAGCCTGTGCAGGTGGGAAAGTTGGTGCTGCTGGTGCTCCCCTCTCCCCTGGCATCTTCAGGCATAGTCCAAAGCAGCTCCTTCTAAGGCAGTGCTGAGATTGGGCTCCTAACACCAACTGGTGGGGACTATAGGTGGGACATTGGTGTGGTTTGATAGTTGGTAGCTCAGCCACAGCTACTGTTAGCTGAATGAATTTAGTCTTGGCAAACTTGTGCTATTTTTGTCTTCAAGACAGGTTCTTGGCTATTGCTGCAAGTATTGCTGTGCATAACATTGCATATTATTCTGACTAGTATCCTTGTAGAGAAGGAACTGAGACATTGATACCTGGTTGAGGTCTACTCTGTGTAGTAATACAACATCACATCTTTTAAAAACAGGCAGGGCTGAGTGCTTTTAAAGAGGGTAACCTGCATTAGACAGTGATGGATCATTCACTGGAATTGTTTTTTTTTCCCAATCCCTCCAAGGGCTTATTTTTTATTTTTTAATTGCAGATGGCCAAAGACACAAGTAGCACATACTTTTGATCTGCAGGTAGATGGAGTTTTGAAGGAAACCAGTTTAAGCAGTAGGACCCCACCCACACTGTAGGAGGTTGTTCTTTGTTTCTCAGCTCATTATTAGTGTTTAAGGAAGCAAAAAATGAAAAGATTGAACTCCAACCCTAGAGAGGAAGAGAGAGAATATACCACTTCATCCAATAGATTCTGTGCAACTCAATTAACAAGATAACAATACATTTCATCTGTCAGAAATGTTTATCTTCTCACTAATTAGCAAAGCAACACCACGTTTTGAAAGGAATCATAGCTCATAAAAATGCTTGCATCCACAGATGCCCTGTGCAGATTGCATCACTCAGTCTGCTTGGGAGATGGGTTAAGTGCAGGACAAGGGAACACAGTAACATTGCTTTCCCCCCTCTTCCGCAGTCATTACCTCCCTCGCTGCAGTCTTTTGTTTCCAGTTGCTGGAAATTTGAAAGGGTGGAGGGAACTGCTGCAGTAGGCCTTGCCCTTGCCCTCTTTGTTTCTGCTAGCCTTAATTAACCTCTCCCTAGGTTCACCAAATTTGTGATTAGAATTTTTTTTAAGTTCAGCTTATGCTCACTAAGCAGGTTTTCTCATAGCTCTACTTGAAACCCCATTATTACCATTTTGAATGCTGCACTGTTTGTTCTAGAAACCCATCTTAGTAATTTATCCCATATCTCTATTTTCCCCTCATGGAAAATACAATTATTTTAATTCTTCTAATTGTTTTTCATTTCCTACACTCCAAATTTGTCTCTTTCCCCCAGGCATCTCTTCATCTTAGCTCATTGACTGGAAAGGCCTTTTTGGCTCTTTAGTTCCTTATCTCTATTCCAAATGGACTAATATTGTACAGTGCTCAATAAAAAAAATAATTTAATTTGTTATTTCTTTCATCATGCAGTTGCAAAATTGTCAGGCTTTTAAGATGATCCTATAGATTTGGGGGTGCTAAGTGCATCTCAGATTGAGATGTCAGTTTTAATGGAAAGTTATGTGGAACTTTGGGTAAGAATGAGCATTGGAATAGTCACACAGGTATAAACCTGCCTCGTTGCTCAGCCCTGCACACAGCAGAAAATGTAGAGCACCTCTTTGCTTGGTGCAGGAATAACTATCCCATTGTTCCACAGCTCCCATGGAGAGTAATCAGAGCATTATATTCTCACTTTCTTTATTCTTTTAGTTATTTTGCTTAATCTCATGTAATAGGCAATTAACTTGATTTGCCTTCAGAGCTGGGGAAAAGTATAAATAAACCTGGCAGAAGAACAAAGTGGGAAGCGCAGAGGCTGGAGTCACAGAGATGTCCTGTGTGAGCAACAGGAAATCAATTGCCATATGGCCAGTTATAAATAGGGCCATCACACAGCCTCATTGCCTTTGACAGGTCCAGGTTCTCTGCTCAAGGTTTCTGCTTGCAGACTTTCTTACTTTTGCTCACCTCAGACAGTTCTTTTAGGCAGAGCAGGAAGAGGTTTTGTTGGAGGTTCTGGAGCCAGCCACTTCTGTTCTGCTGGGAGTAAGAGTGAGCTGCTGATAGCAAGGAGAAACAACCCACTGCTGGGACAGGGCAGGAGAGGGCCATCACCTGAAAAAAGGGATGGAGGTCTTGGGGTAGAGTCCCCCAGAAAAAAGGCCATATTACTTTCGAGATGTCATCTTTTAATTTCTAGAGATCTTTTCCTATTGGACCTTTTTGCTCATGGTTGCCAAACCAGGGTCGTAGCAGTCTAGCTGGGTTTTTGTGTCTTCAGCTCTGTTTCTGTCTGAAAAAAATACAACAGTTGCATTTGGGCAAGTGGTTTGGAGGGAGGTGGTGTGAATCACACCATCACACAGGCTTGGGGGCCCAGAGACAGGGCTAATGCCAGTGTGCAAGGTGATATTCCCAGCCAGAGAACCCTGCTCCTGGCAACTGTGCCTTCCATGAGCTTTCCCTGGCACCACTAGTTCTTTTTCCAAGCTACAGTAGTCCTGCTTAAGATGGAGATCTGAGGTATTATGCGTGAAAGCAAAAGAAAAGATAATTATAATGATGTGGTAAACACAAAGGTCAGAAATTATGATCTTTTGTCCTTAGAAACACTCAGTGCTGTGAGGCAGCTGAGATGGTGTTTTGAGGACAGCAGCACAGACTGAGTTAACTGCATTGCTTCTCTCTGGGTGTGAGCTGATGGATTTGGCACCTGTGAGCACAGCTAAGTGACCAGGTTAGTAGGCAGGACATGCAGGTAAGGTTCTAGGTCATAGAAAAATGTCAAGGTTTACTAAACTTTACAGCTTTTTTGTTCATTCTCTTTATTTTCCACATAGCTTCGGCCTCTTTATTTTTTCTTTGGCTCACACATGACTTTTATTGATTAACTGAGTATCTGGATATCAGGGAGGTTTCCAAGTGCCCTCACACAAGTGGTCAAAGGGTTCTGCTTTCAGAGCTTACAGGCAAGCTCTGGCTTTTCTTTTGTTGAGTGTCTTGGAATGCAATGCCTGCTTGGAGACTTGAAATGGAATTACACCCACTATATCATCCAAATTTGTCATATATAAATATAGATGTTGAGATGATTAAACACATTAGCAATTTTCAGTGGTTCTTTAATTCCATCATTCATTATTTTTATTTGATGAACCACTTTCTTATGAAAGTTATTAAAATGTTGGTATAAATCTATTCCGAATTCCCCTGATGACTATGTTTATACCAAATGATATACATAATGATCTACTTTTGAGACTGCATTAGAAATGTGCACTGGCTTTTCAGTTTGTGAGAGGCTGTGTATCACTCCCATAAGGAATAATGACTAAGATTTCCTTTCTACATTAGGGAGCTGCAGCCACTCAGGCATGGACTGTACCTCGCTGTCAGCCTCATCCAGTGCTTAAAGACTCCCATGGTGTCATTAAGAGCTGGGTCAGATCCTGCAGGCAGCCCTCCCTCTAGCAGATCAGAAGCACTAACAAGAAAGGAGACAATGGGCAGGGTCTGTGGCTGAATTCTTGTCTGATCCTGTGATCAGTTCAGCACCCATGGCAGCAGGACCTGCAGCAGTTGATCTCTCAGCTTCCTTTCCATGCAGGCTCCTTCCAAGGGTCCCTTGCTCCCTGCATGGACCATAGAGAGAGCCTGGATACCTGTCTGAGCTTAAACACCTAAGTAATTACACAATTATGGTAAAATTAATTGAATCCCTTCCTGAGGGATTTTGCAGCTCACTTGACCATCAACAGTGAGGTTAGTTAGAGGTAGGGACTCCACCCTGTCTTTGGGTTTGTACCTTTACCTTTAAAGACAAATTTATTTGGCTTCTCTTATACCTTTACAGTCTCATGAAAGGCACTTGGATTTCAGGTATTTGCTGAGCAATATAGTGAAGTGTGCAATTACAGATCAGATTGAATTTAAATATTAAATAAAATAATAATTGATATCAGTGGATAAGTGCTTCAGCTCCTACTTTATTTATAAACAAAGCCTCATCTTTCTGAAAACAAACAAACAGATGCCTAAAAGCTTCTGCTAAAATGGAAGACCATGGAAAGTATGTATTTTTTCCCCATAGCCTTCAGAGACCTGCTGAGCTAGAAGCTTTATCTTTGTCTTTAATACTATTTTATTAATTTTTCTTGATTTAATTTTGTCTAAATGCTTTCTTAGAGACATAAAGACTTCTGGCACCTGCAGTGCAGCATGGAATAGGGTAATTTAATCAATTTCCCAAATAAAGTATCCCTAACTGTATCTTTGGCAATCCCACTTTGAGCAAGTCTATCAGAAAAGTGGTACTGTGTAATTAACAAGATGGAAATGCCAGTCTAAGTGGATCCATTATATGGCAAAGGTACAGTGCTGGTGGAATGCATTTCTGATTTGTGTTGCTGAACTGGATGTTCTTCAGTCAATGAGGCATCATTGACATTTCTAAAATTTACTGTGTGACAATATGGGTTAGTTCAAATGCATTTGGTTTCACAACAAAAGTCACTTTTATTTTGACTCTTAACAAAATATTTATGTCTTTGTTAGAAGAATAATTTAGTAATCTTGCAGAGAAGATACTGATCTTGCAGATCATAAAGTTGGAAGAGCAATATCTTTTCTTCTGCTATTACATCAGTTATTGTGCCATCCCATTTGTCATGCTGACAGCTCATATAGCCTGGCTGACCACATATTTTAAAGAAAAAAGATGTTTCCTTGTAAATATTTTTTCTACTAATTTGCTGTATTGCTGCTTAAACATTACTGATAAGTATTCAGAAAATAATTTATTTTCCTGGTAATTAAGTAGTTTTTAACACCCTGTGCTAATACTTTTTTCTCACTCCTTTCCTGCTGGCCATATGAGAGGGAAAAAAAACCCCTTTTTGCAATGTCTGAGTGATGTATAGAATTTTGTGAGTCTTCTTTTGGTTTTATTTTCTTTCTTTCTCATGAGGAAGTGGAGATGAGGAGGCAAATGTTTTGTAATATATACTCAGGGTAGTTTGCTAAATCAGTGCTAAAACTATTATATCAAAATATAACTGAAAAAACCATAAAGGCTCTGTTTTAATAATAGCTTTCTAAAGTCCACATAATTAAAATGGAGCAAAAGCTCTCTGTTTTCTTGAGGCTAGAAGCAGTGTATATTAATTAGGAAAAAGAAATGCCAATCAGATTTTTATTAAACCCTGTATTTTTTTTGTCTTGTATTTTGTTTTATGTTGTCTTTCTAAACATGCCCATACAGGCATTCAAAAACACCCTGAGCCTTGGGTTATAATGGATTGAGTGAGGATTACTCAGTGAGTCTTTTATAAAAATGTTCTTAAAATATCCACCTTGGAGAGAAAAAAAGAAAAAGCTTCCTCTCTTGGGAGTATCCTCTCTAATTATTCATAATTAATAAATAAACAAAGAACTGTGTAGTTCTACATCAAGTAGTTATTAAAAGACTCTTAGAACTAAAAAGACTTCCTGGTCAGAAAGCAGATATCCAGCTGTGCTAAAAGAATGTAGGACTGAATCCAGAAGAATTTCCACAGAGTGTTTTTTTGGTGTTTGAGTTCAAGACAGATCATTTAGGACTGGAACATCACCTTTTAAGTGGTTTGAAGCGCACAGGGTTTCACCTTAGTAACCCAGCTTGGTCCTGAACTTTTCATGAGAAGCTCCTGATTTTAGGGCATCAAGTGGAAGGTGTCCTGGTGCAGGCTTTGATTAACAGCAGTCCTTGTGGTTGGGGGCAGAAGAGATCAGGCTGGGGCTGTGGGTAGCAGTGTAGGCTGGAGGAATGCCCTGGTGTTTCTTCAGTTAGGTTTTCAGAGAGGACCTGACAAAATGCAGCCGAAGGTGGCCAGGGAGCGCAGGCCAAGGCGTGCAGAGTCCCTGCTCTGCCTGCCACTGTGGGACAAATGCAGCCTCCATGGGAGGCAGGAGAGCAAACCTACCTTCCCTTCTGTTGGTGGGTTGTAATGCCAAGAAAAAGCTCTCTTCTTTACTCACTGTGGCTGGAACTGTGTCACTGCAATAAGTGGGAAATGGTCTCATGCTTTCCCTGCGAGAGGCTGCCCATTCCTGGGGCATCCCTGTTGCAGGACAGCTCAGAGGTTGCTCCCCTCTCCAGAGCTGTGACTGGCTCAGGCTGCCTGTCCTCTTCCAGCACACCCTCCAGGGAGCCCAAATTTTCTGAGTATTCTCATGATTTTCTGTAAATGTGCCCTGTTTTATTTGCAGAACCCCTTCTCAGCTGTAATCACCTCAGTGTTGCCAAACAAGTGGAAGGGATTATTCAGACTCCTGTCCCTGCAGAATTATCACTGTTAGCTTATTTGCTGCTGTACTGGACCTTCCAACCCCTACACAGCACGGTGGAGAACTAAGGTTTTCTTTATTGATTCAGACACTACTGTTTTCTTTTTAGGATTGTTATATTGAACATTCTCTTGATATTCTTTGCTTTATTGTTACTTATTTCTACAGTAAATAAGCCCTTGTGATTTCTGTAAAACTGCCCATGTAGTGGGCAAAAAAAACCAAAGCCCTTGTAGACAATAAAAGACATAGGAACCATTTAGTGAAACAATACTTTTTGGCCTGAAAATCCTGCTTCCTTTAGAATATCTTCTTCCTCTTTCACCTGGACTGTGCTCAAACCAGAGCATTGAACTCTGAACTGTGATTTTCAGTTCAGGTGCCAAGAAATGTTTGTCCCAGCACTGTAATGTTTCAAAGAACATTAAGAATATAAAATGACTTCAGATATTAAAAAGTGACTTCATATATTCCCCCTTCCCAAGTATCCACTTAATGGGTACTTGGGAAGGGGAAATAGTGAAGAGTGAAGTGAGTCAGAGTGAAGACTTAAGTATTTATGAGAGCCACCAGCAATTAAATAAAGCCTTCTTGTAGGAATAAGGATAGGCATCCACTGCAAGAAGGATTTGAAGTTTTGTGCTAGTTAAGATAGATTTAGAACATGCTGGACAAGGATCAGTAGTAAATCCAAGATTTTCTTTCCCTGGAGAAGTGCTGAGCAGTGTGTAGTATTCCAGTCTTATACCAGTGAACAGTCAGAACATGAAAAATATACATGAAAAGAGAATAATGGAGGAAGTCAGGATGACATTTCAAGCACTGGAAGCTTTTTCTTTTTCTTTTAAAAGAGATCTTTCATATAGAGCTGCTGGACCTTTGTTTGAGAACAATGTAATTACACATCCTAGACACACATGTTGAGAGGAATTTATTGGTACTTGAGGAAAGCAAAACGAGGAGATGAAGGTGTTGACCTCTTATTAAAATTGACTTACCAGTGTTTGCATCACCTGTTACTATAGTGTTTAATCAGCATTTTTAGATTGGACTAGGAATTAGATTAGTACCAGATGTTTCCAAATTTTGCAGTTATTCTAATCTTTAAATCAGACCTTTAGAAATCATCAAACAACATAGCTCAGTACCTTCAACTCTGTTAAGTTCTGAGGAGAAAATTTACAAGTTACTGTCTCCTCATGCAATCAAAGAAGACAAATTGTCAAACAGATCAGAGAATCTTCTTTTGAGCTTGGCTATTTATACACCAGAGTCCTCCTCAGGAAAGCAATGACACGGTAGGACGATGAGTCTGAAAACTCAACAGAGGAAATACATGTAAGCACAAAAGGTCAACTTAATAGTTTCAAAGAGAAAAACCTTGTCTCAGATGGTGAAGAAAGACTGACAAGATTTAAGAGTGTGGTTTAACCAGGCTGCAGATGTGTTAACTTAACATCTCTGAGAATCCAGCTTGTTCATTTAAGACAAGCGTGCTTCCACAATCTGTCCTGCACAAGGGAGGTCCCTCTTCCCAGCCCTTAAATGGTTCCAGGATTACTGCTGGGAGCCCAAGTGCCTTCTCCTTGGACAAGCTTCCCTTCTCTGTGGGCAAGGGAGCGGGGAGAGGCAGCGTGGCTCTGGCACAGACAGACACCCCTCTGACAGTGATTGTGGATCAAATGCACTGCACCAGCACAAACACAAAGTGGGACCTACCACTGCAGGTGCTGGATGGTGTCTGGAGGTGCTTCTGAAAGGAGGGACAGGAAAGAGGAAAAAGGTTCCACAAGGACACTTCTGACAGTAAAGCAAAAGTGGTCTCTCTACTAAAAGCAACCAAAATGCAACTGCATGGTGCATTTCAGTCAGCTCAGGATCCCTCATAATCCACAACCCTCCTAACCAGGGCTGACTAGAAAGGGGAAAGGCAGAAGGAGGCAATGGCAAGCCCTGGTGACTCAGCATCCCTTGTGCTGCTGGCCCAAGGTTGATATTCCTCATCCCACAGCTGCTTTGAGGCATGAGAGCTGAAGTGGGCCCTGTAGCCCCTCCTCTGTGAGAACAGTGTTTGGTCCAGTCTTTGATCCCAGGTTCCCAAAAGACAGTTTTTAACAAAGAATATTTAGTAACAGCTCCTGTGAGATGCAGGTGACTGCAGGCTGCAAGTTGTGTAACACAGAGGGCAGGAGTGGTCACCCTCTGTTTTAGCAGGAGGCAATGCCTGTTGTTTTTAGTGCCTGTCACAGCCTGGCAAGCCTCACCTGTGGTGTGGTGTAGATTATGTTTAACAAGCTCTGCAGAATGAATTTTTTTTCTTTAGCGACTGAGAGGTACTTGGGAGGTTATTTTCTTTCAAATTAAGGCACCATCACATTGCAAAGGATGCAAAAGAAATACTCGTGCCTAAAATTTTTATTTTCTGGGTCTTGCTGCTTGTACTTTATTTGGGCCACAGTATGTTAAAATAAGAAATACATGGTCATGGAAAAAGTTTTATTTTAACCATGAAAAACGCTTTTTATGACTTGCTTATGTGAAGTATCTTTCTTCCTTCTCCTGCTGCTTTTAGAGTGGACTTGAAGTTCCTTTTTTATGCATAGAATAAAAACAATACTGCAATCATATCAAAATGTGTCAGGACTAAAACAGGAAGGAGCATATCTTCACAGTTCCATTTTTAGGGAAACTAGAGACAGAAATGTAGAAGGACTGGATAAATGTGCAAAATAAAAAAAAATATTATTTTCTCTTTCATGTTAAAACTAAAAGAAGCTACTTTGTTCATTACCATGCAAAACTAAATGGGAATAGGTAAGAGTGTACTCTGGAGGAGATCACATTTATGCTGTAAAGGAAACCCCCTATATCTTTACAAACACTTCTGAAAATATCCTTTTTTTTGTTGTTGAGAAACAGAGCAGTAAAGAGCAGTGTTTGAAAGAAAAAGAGTATGATTTAATATCCGTCTAGGTATCTATCTCTTATGTATCCTTTTAGGTTTTTCAGGTCCTGTTTTGCCTTTTCCTTGATAAAGGTTGAAACATTAGCGGTAATGTCACAGAAGGGAGTTATGCAATTTTGCAAAAATATGTTCTACTATGGCAATTCTTGTTTAGAACCTAAGCCAGAACTGACTGAAGTTACCAGGAAAATTTCATGCTGTCAGTGAGCATGGATTCATGGATTCATGAAGGACGATTTCTGCTTGCATAAAGCAGCTACAGATTATTTTAACTGTAACTGAACAGACTGCTCACAACAAAGAATTAATTTGCTCTGGATTCAGCATGTAGTATTGTCTAGGCCATTTGATGACTTGTATTTTTCCTGAATGCAGAATTTGGTATTTTTCTTGTAGATTAGCTTCTCTTACAGCTAAGCCATATGTATGTGAATGAAATTTTGTTTCACTTTGAGAAAATTATCTGCCAGAACGTATTTTTCTTTGATATGTTGTCCCTAATCAAAGCTTTCTGAAACTTTCCTGATGCACTGATGGAGGTAGCACATGCACTGAAGAGACTCAGCTCAAACTGATCAGGAAATTGTTCAGCCTTCCCTGTCATTCCCCACCAAGCCTCTTGGTTCAGTTTGTTGATGGCACTGGTATGTAGAAGTCAGTTACAGAATTTTCCAGACACTAATCTTTGCCCTTACTGTATTTATCTGAGCTATTCTATGACCCATTTAAATTCAATTATGTTGGTTTTGTTAAACACAGAGAGAGATGTTTCCCACTAAAAACTTAGCTAGAACAGTTAGACACTGACAAACTTTTAAGATGGTATATTTTGAGAGACATGGGTGTCCTAAATTATATATTTCCACTTAGGGAATTGTTCAAGAGAGCAGCAATAGTGTAAGCCCACAGGTGTTACTGTAAGTACACCCATCGTGTCAGAATAGCTGTATTAAATAAAGCTTTATTCCCAACTTCAGAGAGCTTTTAAGATGTTTTCCACTTGGGTGACTGTTTTGTTTTGTGAGTTTAAAAGATTCACTTATTAGTTTAGGGAATTTAAAACTAATGTTAAATCCCAAAGTGTAAAATATTGTATCAAATATTTAGAATGGTGTGAGTTGAGTTACATGGAGACATGTAGAAATATTTCTTACACAATGGAGAACAACTGTCTAGGCACCACAGTTAAATGGAAGGTCACAATATTTTACACAAAATAACCAGATTTTAGGAATATGTTTAATTTAACTTTGGACAGTAAGACTGTACAATGCTTTTTATTATACATTGCCTAATTTTAGCAAGACATGATTTTGTGCCATGTAACTATGTCTTTTACAATATAAGAGAAAAATACAGAGGTTTAATAAATAAATTGATGCGGTTAATTTTTTCAAAAACCTGAAGTTATTGAAATATAGAAATACCTGCTCAGTGACTCATTAGGAAGCTGGCCAACATTCAGCTCCAATATATCATAAATAAAAAGGTAAATGTCATTCTACTTTTCCCCTTCCATATATCAGAGAAGGGGAAATAAATGTAAATGGAGGAATCAGTACAAATTACAGAAATATTTGAGCATTTTTCCTAACAAACTACTTCTTATCAGAAGCATCGAGAGTTTGGTTTTTTTCCCAGATAGGATTCAGAGAGCAGGGCACCATCACAAGTAAAAATGACTTGGGAAGACAAATGCCATAACTACAAATGTCCTTCCCTTCCTCTTTCTTCCCCCAGCTCCACTTGCTGATCACAATGCCATATGGGATGCAATATTCCTTGGATCAGCTGGGATCAGCTGTGTCCCCTCCAAGCTTTTTGTGCAGCCCCGTTGCCCTGGCTGGGGGGGCGTGGAGCAGAAAAGGCCTTGGCTCTGTGTAATCATCAAACCATCCCTGAATTACCAGTGCCATTTCCAGCACAAATCCAAAACACTCACCCATACCAGCTACTGTGGAAAAACATAACTATACCCAGCCAAACCCACAATATCTGGCAAACTATTTCTTGTCTGGCAGCTCTGCTGGTTTGTCAGTCCCTGGGGAATACAACCTGCAGTGCTTTGGGCCACCTGAACAGGAAAGGTGCCCTTGGCCACTCCTGCTCAGAGTTGCCCTTTGCTCAAGAGCAGGTGACAGTCCCCAGAAGCCTGCTCTGAGCATGGCCCAGGGGGCTGTTTGGTGAGATCAAATGTCCCCAAAAACCTAATAGGAAATTCCTGCAACTGAGGAAAATCCCTCTGGTGGCCAACACCTCTGTGGGCCCTTGTTTCTTGGAGCTAATGTTCCTCTGCATCAACTCATCTTGATTCATCAGGTGGCATCTGGGAGTTGGGCATTATGAAGGGAAAATGCATGGCAGAAGTGTTTGTTTTTACCCCATTCCCTGATTTGGGTTTCCTCTTTCTTTTTGGGTATAATTGATACTGGACTGAGGTTACCCTGTTCTCTCAAGAATTCTGGCATGAAGCCAAACAGCAAAGGGGGTTTGCCACATCTTTTACTGCTTTAAAACTTTTCTTAATTTGTCTGTAGGCAGAAATATTAAGAGAGGCATTTATTGTGATCTTTAATTCTCTTTCTCTAGACGAAGGCAGCACATAAAATTTTCATCCATCAGGCTTTTTATAAAACAATCAACAAACAAAATATCTACACAATAATCTGTGGTTTAGAAATAAGGATTTTTTTTTTCTCCTCTCCTTCTAGTTCACAGAAAGCGTGTCAGATAGGCTTATTTGTCATTTATGATTTGTTTAGTTGTTTTATTTTTTATAAATGGTTTTTAAAATTATTAAATTACTAAACGGAGGACTAAGTATTTTGATGCTTTTTAGGGAATAAAATAATCAAAGGAATAAGACAGGGAATATGTTTATGGCATTTTTCTCTAATGTGCCAAAAATCTTTCATTATAGGAAAGGAAAGAGAATAAAATGCTTTTTGCATTGTTTTGGATAAAAGCAAATTTAAGACTTTAAAATGTGTTTATCATGAAATGAATTTGGCTTTCTTTAGGCAATGGCATCTTAGAAAGTAGATTTCATCTGAACTTAGTAAAGGTTGGGTCTTTTAAAAGCTTTCCTCCCATTTCCACATCAAAGTACAAAACCAGTTAATTCTGTGAGATTTTGAGAGCACAATGAAAATATATTTGTGAATTGATTCTACACCTCATCTCTTTATAGATACTTCCAGAGTTTTCATGACACTGTAATAGAACTGAAATTTCAAGTGAAATAGATTTGTGGATATCAAAAATAACTTTGAGATTTCACTTTTCTTTTTTTTTGCACTGAATGGATATAAAGTAAGTGCTGTGAAAATCATGTCATGAAAAATGTAAGGCAGGCTTATTTCTTCGGAATTTCAGTCAGGATGTGGGATTACAACATTTAAGTCTTTTCCAACTTGATTATCAGAGGCCAGAATGTCTAACTACTAGGAGAGTGTCTAGTCTGGTTTATGTCCCAAACAATCCACTATTCAATGAATGAACCTCAATTCAATTGTTCTGCTATGGAGGTAGTCTTTGCTCTCAAAAACAGAAATTAATCTAATTTGGGAGAAAATAGAGACAAGACTTGGATAAGTGACAGGGCTAGGAATACTGCAAGTCAGGACATTTTCCTGGAATACAGAAAAGCTGGATTCAATTCCCTTCTGCCTGAAGTCCTGTTCTGCATCTTTGGTGAACCCCTCAACAGCCTCTGTTTTATGCAAGGGTCATGTATTATGTGTTATCTTACTTTCTTCATCATCTTTACCAGCCTTTTTTCCCTGAACCTAATAAAAACCTGTGAATGTTCTAATGCTGAGAGACAGAATTCTTCAACAGCAGATGTAGCTTTGGGAACTCTGCTCTGAATGTCTTTTCTACTGAAATGAATCATTTTCATTCCAATGAAAATTCTTCCATCTAGTTCACTAGCAGAATAATTTTGGGAAGAAGTTACCTCTGCTCTTACTGTGTATCAAAACGATAACATTAAAGAGTCACCCACAAACAGATCCACCATAAAAGACTTTTAATTTATTTTCTAGGTTACTATGTAATTTTTTTAATGTGAGAGAGAAAAGATTGTTCTGGATGCATTAAAATAATTCCATTCTCTTGTTTTTTGGTTTGAAAGAATTTGAAAGCATTTCCTATCCTGTCATTATATCTTTAAAAAAATTTAAATTATTTTTCTTCCAAACTGTTTTGTTTGAATGTGATTTTTGATGCCTGTTCCATTCCAAGAAATACCTCATTCAATATTTCAGAGAGAGCTAGAAAAGATACACAGATGGCAGTATGTACTTTGGGAACAATTCTATATTTGTTTTGGGAATATTAAAGTAGGAATTGTGTAAAAGGTGGTAAATGTGAGGCATTTTCTAAATAACCTTCTTGAAATCATAGATGATTAATATTTTACACTGAGGACTGTCCTCACTCTGACACTGTTCTTATTTTTGACACATATCCTGCATTTTTTAATGCAATGTCTATTTTAACTCCAGATGAAAACCAACAACAAATATTTACTGTGAAAGGTGAAAGTAAGGTAGTGAAAGAAATGGTCAAAGAAAGGAATAGAGAAGAGATTGATGTGGGGACCCAGAGGTAAAGTACTGCTGTCTTGAACATCAGAAGGCCAAGGCTCTGTTTTTCAGTCAGTCCTTGGGCCTTTTGGGTAGGAAGCAGCAGTCAGAATTTGTCCTTTACCTTGGGAATGATTGGCAGATTATTTAAAGGCAAAGCAGATGCTTCTACCTAATTGAATGCAAAGCATTAGTTTTAAAGGTCTTTCCATTGCCCCTTCCAGTTTTGGTGGAGCAGCAAAGGGTAGTGATGTTGAAAAGAACATGCATATTCCATTTGTATCCTCTCTTCATCTAATGGCAAAACATAATTATTTTAGTAGAGATAAACTTTTGTGCTCCCAGGAGTCCTTAAGTAATTTTTGGATTAAATGGCTCTACTTTGTTTTTCTCTTG
Organism: Aegithalos caudatus; assembly: GCA_013389925.1. Lineage (NCBI taxonomy): Eukaryota > Metazoa > Chordata > Aves > Passeriformes > Aegithalidae > Aegithalos > Aegithalos caudatus. Next base: position 235,178 of record WEIU01024410.1, read on the forward strand.
TAAGTGGTGTCACTCCACTCTCAATTTAATTATAGCTTGTTTGAGTAAGCTTCTGTGTAATGTCAAGTTTTCCCCAATGGCTCAAGAAGGTCAGCAAAGGTCTGCTCTTAATACTTTCCACAACAACTGAAAGGCTTTCCTTGTTTAAACAACAGTCAGGAAGAACACAATTAGATAAGATTACCTAATTCTTCTTGTAGTGCTCAATGGCAACTGTCTGAGTAGTGGAACAGTAAAGATCAGAGTTTAAGAAAGATGCTGCTTTGGAGAGTAAGATTGTTGAAACTCTCAACACAGCAATTGCCCTTGCTTATCTCCCTTGCACACTGCAAAAGTGTGAAAGCATAAAAAAGCAGGAAGAAAATACTTCTAAGAACAAGCTAGAAAAGCAAGAGATATGTTTAGAAATTCTAGCAAGACTATAATTAAAAAAGAAATAGGCATTGACACAGTGGACAGGACAAATGAACCTCTGTAATCCTCTGTAGTCCTGCACCTGTAATTTTTTAGAAATCATATGTATGCAAATATATGACTTCTCTATAAGAATTTACTTATGTTCTAAATAATCAGGTATTTATTTTGAGCAAGGCAGAGATGCTTCAGACAAAAGTGAAAGAAGCTCCCTAAATTCTGACTGCTGTAGGCTGATTGGGCTCTTTGCTTAATTTGAATCCTAAAGTAGTTGTTGTCATTGATTATTATAAACTGCCCCCCACAAATATAAGAACAGTCTTGGAACAAAATACTTCAAGTCAAAGAAGACATGTCATTTTGGCATCATGCAGATGTTATTTTTTCCCTACTTTATGACAATTTAAAGAAAGCAATTTCTATGCTTTCTGTCCTTTTTTAGACTCTGTCTCAATAACCACTGGTGACCTGCCCATTGTGAAATACTGTTGTTTCCGAGTTTAGATTTTTTTCTGAAGCATTAGTTTGATTTCCTTTTTTAATCTTTATTTTCTCCTGTAACTAAAAGTGGTATCATTATCCATATTTACTTCTCTGGATTTCTCTCACAGTCTTTTTCATAATGTCAGTACTGAGTTTGTAGAAAATGTCTTATTTTGTGGTGATTTTGTGTCCCCTGGGTCTTACATTTAGGTAAATGCATTCTATATTTCTAATAAAAATAAATAGGGATAAAGCAAATAGTTTCAAGTGAAGAAACATCATTTATTTCTCCAAGGATGTTATAAGATCAGGTATAGTTTTCTGGGAATTTGAAGAAGTCAACAGTTTTCCTAACTGATCTTTTTTTCAGTTGCATTTTTGTGCAGTGTTTCACCTGCTCACTTTGGGATTACTTTCCTTTTCTTACAAACAAGTCCTCCTGGTGCTGCTGGCCACAGCAGAGAGAGAAGCAGAGCCAGAATGCCTCCCACGTTTTTCCCTTCTGACTCCTTTGAAGGCATCCAGCTTCCCACAGGGAGCATGGAAAAAGCTGTCTCTGGGCTCCTTGCAGTGAGGAGCTGTTTGCCACTCCAGTACTGAAAGAAACCAAGCACAACGGTCTCCCACAATTAATTACCAATCTGGGTTTTTATACATATTCTTATGTCAGGAATATCAAGATGATGGCCCAATGACTTTTATTTTTGTTCTTTTAATTCAGATGCTAAGCTTTTAAGTGATAACACATAGCCAGCTGCTGTCAGGGAAAGTGGAATTGCTCGTTTAGGAGTACCACACATGGAGTGGGGTCCTCTGACCATGAAATAGCTGGACCACCTGTAAGAGGGAAAGGGCACCCCTGCTCCGTGTCTGAGCTCTCCCAAGGGGAGCCCAGCCCTGTGTGCTGTGTGTGCAGACACCTGCCCACCACCAGCAGAGCTTGACACACCAACTCATTTTACACAGGCTGCTGCACACCTGCCAAATGGCAGTAATTTTAATTTACTGTCAACCAGAGGCGTGAGCCGGATACGCAGCAAGTGACCCAGCAGGGCAAACCTTCAGATCACCTTTCCAGTCCCACGGGCCAGCTATTCCTTAGCAGTGCTTCCTCTGCCCTTTAAAGATATTGGCATGTGTTGAACAAAACCAAATGGAAAAAATGGCACGTGAATGCAAACCTCTTTAATACTCACCTGGCAATACTTTTCAATGTTGTGATTTAAAAGGGAAAAGGACAGATTGCTTTAGTATTATTAAAATTTGTGTGGCATACTGATGTCTTGGGATTTTAGAGATGAATGATATTTCTTCTTCCACATAGTCATTTGTGAAGTTACAAGGTAGAAACATCCAGTTGAAAGGCTTTGACAAGGTAATGAGATTTATTTTCTGTAGAAATAGATAATTTCTCCTCATAGCAATAACATTTCAAGTGATAGTAGGCACCCATGCATACATACAAACCCTTTTCAGTTTTACATGTGACCTGAATGTTAAGTTCATTTGAGAAGCAAAAAATATTTTCGCTTCATTCTTGTTGAGATTTCAATGAACACAATTATTCATAATTCCACTTTTATCAGACACTAAATTAATTATCAACATGACTTTCTACAACCACTCTTCATGCCAAGCATTTTGTTGAGGGATTTCAGGGACAAATTATTTCAGTTTTGTTCTTTCAAAGCAGTTTCACACTAAAACACAATTTCTTTAAAATCACTTCTGTGCAGTCCTGACTATTTTTACACATGCATGAATAGATCTACGAACCCATGAAACTCTGCATGTGTCTTGTTTTTGCTTAACTTGGTGTGATCTGTGTGTACAGATGTGTGTACGTGGACACTGAACACTGCATTGCTTTAAAGCACAGGAATCAGGAAAGAAAAATTCTGGTTATCAGAGAATTATGGCTTTAAAGATGATCCTAACAGTTGACATTAATGTGATCAAGCAAGGCCACATACTCAAAGCCCATGTCACTCCTTTTTGCATGTTATCTGACCTACAGATAAGACTAGTGGTTATCTTACTGCTGCAATTTAGTCTAAAGCTACCCTTGATAACAGTAGCTGTGTTGCTTACAGGCCTGATAAATGTTATATCATGGGAGTATGTAAAAACTACATCTATTCAAAGAAAACACAGTCAGGGTATTTGAGGAGCTGTCACTGTCACAAGAAAGAAAATGTATCTGCATTTGAGTACTTGTCCTCAAGGAAAAAAATACTTCCCTCCACAGTGAATTTCACTTTACACTTAGTAGAGAACACACGCTGCACAAAGGAGTGAAATATCAAATAGCATTTTCCAGTTTTTAGCATCTGGTCTTTCACTGTGTTCATGCAAGAGGATAAATTATGTGTTGTGTTTGACTGTCATCTTTTATATCTTCTTTGACTTCTGACTACACAAATGTAAATATGACTGCAAAATTATCACAAATATCTGCAAATGGTAAAGTTTGTTCTGGAGGCAGAAATTGTAGCTTTTGCTTCAAGAAGAAATATTTGCTTTTGGTGGTACTGTTCAGGTTCTACGTCTGCAAAGCTTGTGCAAACAATTCAGAGAGCTGAAAGATGTGCTGTGCTGCAGAAAAAGACAATCTGAATGAACTTGTCAAAGAATTGCTACCACAGATCCATGAGGATGGGCTTCATCACAGTGACTGCCTAGGTTTATTTGGCTACACAAGCTTTTTAGATTTTGTCCCGACTTTCAGATGTCTTATTGCTTTATTTAATAAAGCAGGTTTAGATGTGAAGTGGTTTCAATGGGTGCATAAGGACAGGAAGTATGTTGTGTTCCTTCCTTTCCTAACACAAATATATGGCAGTGTTTTTTGTTCTGGGGAGGACTTAGAAAGGGGATGGAAACTTCCCCAAGGCAGCCACAACACACTGTGGAGTTTTGGCATGGTGGTGTTCATCCTTTGGCACCAGTGACAGCAGGGTTCATTCCTGTCTCTGTCAGTGCACAGCTCACATATGCAGGGCTGGGAAGTTGGGGCCACCCTCTGATCTGTACCCCACCACATGGCAGAGCAAGGCACCAGCCCTCACAGATTTGCTTCCCTGGAAGAACCTGTGGCATGTGACTGTGAGCCAGGCCCATTTCTGCTGCAGGAGGATTTGCAGCTCATTCCACTCATTCCACAGCAGTGTTTTTATCTGAGGTGCCACAGGCTCAAAGACCCTGGTGAGTTAGTTATAGGTTGGCTTCAGTCAGTGAGGTTGCTGTGGTCCTTCACACACGTGCTTTATAGAGCAAAGAGGAGGTGTCGATTTCTGCAGAAACACCACTTAGCAGAATTTTTACCTATTAATTTTTGAGAGAGATGTTTTATCTAGAAGTATTCTGTCTCTGGAAGATATGAGTTATATCAAGTTTGCTGTGTGCAGTTTTTTCCCTGCCAATTGACTTCTGAAGGGTGTATCTTTCTGGAAGTAATCTTTGGTGATATTTATATTTTGTAGCTTAAAAATAGAGGAGATGCACTTTTTTCACTACTTCTGTCTTAATTTCTCTCACCTTACGATTTTCAAGGTTTTTATAACCTTAGAGGATGCAATGTCATGGAGGTGGAACCCATTTTTATCAGCTTTTATTATCAGTCAGCAGTACAGAGGTCTCAGTGCCTGCTCGTGTCTGTGAGGCTCAGCCTATAAACCATGAGTTATGTAGTAAGACATTGGCCTTGTCCAAGGGGGAACAAAACCCCACCAAAACACAACCCAAAACCCCCAGCACACATAATCTGCAGTGGTTTATGAGAAAGGCAGTTCTGTTGGATTGGCCCTTAAGTGTTGGGCCCACGGACCAGGTGCTGTTGGCACTGTGACATCACACTGAGAAGCGCAGTGCCATACAAAAAACCAGTGACATCCAGAATTTATAAAGGAAGAATTCGATCCCCTTTTACTCCTGTTAGTCATTCAGGATGATAATGGGAGACAGGCACCTCCACCACAGCGTGCAGGAGAAAAGGTAGGATTTAACGTGCTGCCAGGCACCGTGGGTAGTAAAGATTGGCTGGTTATCTCCCCCCGACGCCAGCAGCTGAGTGCGAGCTCTGTTAAAGACAAAAGCAGGACAAAGAAGGAAGAGGCTAGACAAATATGATTTGTGTCTGTTCCTGCTCACTTGTAGGTGTGGACTTTCAGATGTAAATACAATAAAGTGAAAATAGCAATGAGAAGAGAACAAAGTTGTCTGTCAACATGACTTCTATGACAGATTTTTCTTGCTGTTCAGCAACGATTCTAATTCAATTGCTGGCTGCTGTGAAGGAGATGAGATGCCAGAAGCAGAAGCGCTGCAAACCAGAACAAAAAATAATTACTAGTAGAAATGTGCTGCAAATAACTCCCTTGAAAATACAGTTGCATTGTTCTTCTAGTTTCCTATCCCCCAAATATTTTTGTTTTCTAATCATTGAATTGAAACACATTCCAAGTGTATGAAACCTTGCACCTGACGATATATGAAATGTTTGAGCAGTTAAGCACAACCTGATACCATTATATTCAGGAGATTTGCAAACCTAATTTTCTTGAAAAATCTTCTTCAGACAGGCTTCTTAGAGGGAGAGGGGGAGGAGGAAAGCAGGGAGAAGTCTGTCTGCTTTGACAGGGAGAAATGTTTGTTTTGTTTCAGCTGTTTGTGCTCTAAAATCAACTGACATCTAAGCATCTTTCTAAGGTTGTTTTTTTTTGGGTTTTTTTTGGTTTTTTTTGTTTTTTTAAATCAGTGCCCATCTATTGCAAACTGGTACCTGGCTATAGTTTAGACCAACAAAAGCTGATGGACAGAAGTGCCCTGGTTGTATCACTGTGCTCAGATGAGGACTGGCTGTGGCTTGGCTAAGGACTCTGACCAGAGTTTGTCCTTATGGCAGCTGTAGGGACAGAAATGTGTACATCTAGATGTGTACATAGGGACAAATGTGCATCTAGAAAAATCTTTGATTGAACACAAAGAACTAGACATCATTCAAATCCTGCAGCATGCCCACTGAGAGAAAGATTAATGCTTGAACCTTTGCATAGCTGGAAAATGGAGACTTAAGGGGGGAGAATTGGGTGCCTTCTTCCCATCATCTTGGCCCAGTACAGTTGACTGGGTAGATTGCCAGACATGCACCAAAATGCACCAATATGAGGGGTAGGTTTTATTCTCACCATTTTTCTGATTGGACCAGCAGATGGAAAAGGAGATGTGATCATTTATCTTCAAAATTACCCTAGTAATCTGCAGTGTTAGAGCAGATTACGTTATAATTGCTAGAACTGGAATAAAAGAGATTGCAGCATCTGTAAAGCTTGTGGTAAATTTAAAGGATATAAAAATCAGCTCCATGTCAGGGGACATTCTCACTAGTATATTACATTTCATGTACACAAATGTAGCGAAGCAAGAGCAGAAGCTTATGACAAACATCATTTGAATTTTATTGCTGATTTTTTCTCTGCAGCTGGTCTAGGGAAGTTACTATAAAATACAGCCCTTGCAGCCCACACTAGTGCAGCGTGCCATTGTGCAGAACCTAGCCCCAGACAACAGGCTCAGTGGCACAGTCCTACCAAAACTGCTATGGGACAGAGTGTTTTTAAGTGTCCCTCCTTATATTAAATTTGGAAATAAAAATTTGTAACTTCAGTCTCTAAATGGTTTAATTTCACTGTAACAGATTTGACTCTCTAACCTACAGGCAGAAAAAGGAAGACAAGCTGAGACAAAATTGAAAATAAATTTATGTACTTAACATAAATTAAGGGCAGGATTTTAGGCTTACTCCTGCTGCAGAACTGGATAAGATTTTGTCAAGCAGTAGCTAACATAAACAATAAATATAAGGATCCTGATTAACTGCATTTTAAGCCAGAGAGAGATTTTAGTGCAGTGCAAATCCCTTTGATAGCTTCATGGAAACTGTTTGGTAGTTGTTGCAAAGTTGTTGGGTGTGTTCTTGTATGGGTGAATCACACAGAAACTTCAGAATATATGTTCAGGGGATGAGGGTTTCCTTTAAAAATCTAATGATAAGCTAGACCTGTCATGGTTGCTCAGCCTAAGCTACAATATTACAGGTATACAAAGAAACCTTCAAATTTTAAGTTTCACATTGTTTTGTCTGCTAAGAAAACAATCATTCACAGTGGAAAGTAGCAGAGTACATTATCTTTTTATCTTGCCTTTCACCTCTTTGGTGCTTTTTAGGAACTCTTAACAGTTTTGGAAAAAAAAAAAATTTGGGCTAATTTTTGTTCTCTGTTCCACTAGAGACTTCCACTGAAGTTTTCTAGTTCCACTTGGATCTTGGTGAGGAAAAAAAATTACCCTTATAATAGCAACAACTGCAGTGTTAAGAATATAAAAGGTCACAGACTACTAAAACTGCAGAAGATATAATAGACTGTAATATAGGTGAATGCAAAATCAGCACTGTTGATTACATTCTCAGTTATTTCACCACATATTTATCATCATCAGAAAACAACAAAGAGAGCTGTTGAAAATAATACAAGCCAATGTTGTTATTTTGTGTGCTCTTCTCAGAGCCATACAGCTCTGGAAGAAATCCAGCTAGTAACTGAATTGAATAACATTCAGCAATTCAAAGAGATTGTGATGGGAAATGGCAGGAGTTAATGAAATATGGTGCAAGTTTAACAAACACCATTTCAAGATGGGATGTTATTGCACAAACAGCAGTAAAAACTCTTCATAGAGATGATGAGCAGACTCTGACTGCAGTAATACTCTATTACATGAGGATGACATTTAAATTTAGCTGACTTGGCAATCTGGAGAGTTAGATTTTGCCTGTTGCTGAATTGTACCTCTCTATGGCAGGAGACTTTGTCTGCTGCTTCATCTGAAGGGTGGCTCTGAGCTCTGCCTTCATGAGTGGTGAGTGTGAGCTGGCACATTGGGTGTGATGGCAGCCTCCCCTCTAATTTCCTGCTCTTCTTAGGCCATTGGATTACAAACTGGATACAGGCCCTTTCCATTATAACATAACTAGCTACAGGACTCTGTTGAAGCACATTTCAGCAAAACTGGTTGTTAAAATCTCAAGATGATTTCTGAGCTGTCTGTTAGAAACCATCTTTGGCAAGCTTTGCTCCTGGCGGATCCTGTCTCGTCCCTGGAAGCTGCATCTCTATGCTTAAGTAGCAGGAGGCTCTTATTTCCCCTAATCTACTTGGGCATGGACCCAAAAGTATTCACTCTGTCTTCTGCCTCCAAGTCCCTGCATTCTCTGGCATCCCAGGCTTGCTGCTGCCCAGGATGAATGGCAAGAGCTTTGCATGGATCATGGATGCCTTTAGCTGGACCTTTAGCTCCACACTTTGTAGAGTGACAAATATAATTTGATGCTTCAGTCTCTGGAGGCTCATGTTTGAAACATCTGAAAGGCTCCTAATTTTCAAAGAATGCTATGTGCAACCAGCTGCAGAAAATTGTTTCTTAAAAGTGTGTGAAGCTGGCAACCAAGAATAGTGATTTCACTGGTCGGCTGTGAATGCCATCTGAAGAACTTGCATGCAACAAAAATAAAATCCTCTTGTAGCTCTTAGAAATCTGCTGATTATTTTGCTTTATATTATGAAAATCTCATTTGTCATAATTTGAAAATCATGTGTTTAGAAAGGACAAATTTCAATAGTTTGCTTCCTGTGCGTAAATGGGCAGATCCTGCCATCAGCATTTTGGCAAGATTAGATGATATAATATAGGAGTGGTCCATGCTTTGAAGAAAGGGGGAGGACTGGGGTTTTTTTTATTTTTTTGTCTTTAGAAGTGTCACAAGGCAGTTCACTGCATAGAGAATTAAACTGGGAGGTTTTGGTTTAGGGTTTTTTTTTTGTTTGGGGCTTTTTTTTTTTTTTTACCTTGGAAAATACCTAAAGTGTGTGGGGTGAAACCAGATTGTGCTGCTTGCTGCTGCCTCTATTGTGCATATGTCTGGTACTCGGATGCACGCTGGAACATCAAAGTAGCATTTCTCCCTTTTTGACACAGAACAAACAGAACCACTTTTACTCTGAGTCATCAGACAGATGTTGCTTTGGTGACAACATGCTACACACACGCCAGCTTCAGCACATGTGGGCTGTCTGACACAGTGTCCAAGTACATGCTCCAAGAGTGCACTGAAGGAAAAGTCACCAGCAGAGAAGACCAGGTGAAGCATGGAGGAAGAATAATGATTTATTCATTATTCCTCCCTGTTCTCTGTGACCTAAATTGGACACCAATTAAAGCATTGGAAAACTCAGCTTGAAAGAAAAATGGATTTATCTCTGTTTTAGGTGACTGGTGGATGGATGGCTATAGGTGGAGGATGATGATCAGATCAAGATTAAAGTAATTAACTGAACTGGACTATATTAGGCACGTAGGTTGGAATTGCTAGTCCAACCATTTTCTTTTTAATTTGGACTTTGGAGGTGACCTGATCAGTCATGAAATCTGTGGCTGCAGAAGGGAGGGTTGAAGCACATTTGAGACCTTACTATCTAAAATCAGTGCAAGAGCAGGTCTGAGGCTGGAATTCTGCAATTTCCTTTGTAACTCTCATGGAGAGGAGCTGACACTGAGCTGTTAACAATTATGTACGTGTGGGGGCTAAAGAGAAAGCTCTGAGACTGCTGTAGGCTCAGTTACCACTGCAACCTCATTTTCAGAAATAAAAAGAAGGAAACAGGTGAGATCTGTAAATTCTCTGTGAGTTGTCTACTGCTTTGAGCTTAATCTCATTTACATCAGAGCAAAGTTGTCTCTTACATCAGTTTCAGATGACATTGGCAGTATTTTATTCTTGCTTTGAATTCCTTTTTAGTGGTTGTGAAGGCAAGGGGAATTCAAGCTTCAAGGCTTCCTCTCTATAAATGCTAACCATAAGAATAATGTCTAGCCAGTTTTGTTGGTCTCTATAATTACTTAAAGGAGTACAGCATAAATATGAAGTAGGTGTAAATCTCTAACATTTCACACTCACCATTCACACAGATGATATTTATTTTGCACACAATGTAACTGAGTCTAAATAGCTCCCAAAGCTGTCATGTCTCAGAAAACCAGGCTCTCTGCTACAGTGGCTGACAATGACTGCCTTTAGTCTCTGCCTGAGTTACCACCAAATTTCCAGACTCTCCTTTGCCTGGTAAATAATGCTTTACAATGTGTCAGCATAACACTGTCAGTGGGAACCTATTAGCTGCTTAGATATGATTATTTCTCAGTAATTTTATTTTAGATAAGAAAGGAACAAATATACAGAAATGGAAAGCCTGTCTAGAGTAAATGATGTCATGTCCTAGGACATAGAAACAGAGATGAATTACCAACCCTTATTTCTAATCATGCATTGGACACCCTAAAGTACTCTGAAACACCTGGGTATGTTTAGCATTAACAAAACCTCAGTTTTACTATGTCATGTTTGCATGCAGTTTCTTACAAGTGTTAGCAAGTACTGGGACAACTGTCAGCAAGACTTGGGGCTGCTTAACCAATGTTGTCAAATCCCACATCATAAAAATATTCTGGTCAAAACTAAACCAAGGAGAGAGAAAGGGTTGGGGATAACACAAGGTCTTTGCAGAACAGTGGGCAGAAGTGCACTCTGGAAGTTTGCTTTGCATGGTGCTGAGCTGCTTTCCTGGTGCTGTTTTGAAAACTTGTCAATGCCTTGTAGATGTGAAAGCTGCTGGGATGAGCTCCTGTTAGCCCAGTAATCTGGGAGCATGCCAGTTTCCTAATCATTGTATTTTCATATGTGATTTTCTGATGCATGAAATATTACAGGGAAACACAGTTGGACTTTCATTTGTTTACCATTGCAGAGCTGTGTGTTAGTCTGCTCTGTCCTCTGTGGATATAGCAATGGTTGAAACACAAGCATGCTGTACGGGCATTTCCCCCCAGATGCTTAGACTGTAAAAGAGCATTGAAAAGAACATAAATCTATCACATGCTACATAAATAAAAATAGAGCTGTCAAAACATTTTGAAATTTTATAATAAAAATTCACCTTAATACATTTTTTCCCCAAATATTTCTTTCCCCAGACAAATTAAAACTGGTACTCTTCAAGATTTATTTCCTTTCTAAACTTCTTCAGAAGCAAAGAATATTGGGAGGAGAGGGTGGAATAGAGAAAAAATGGGGAAAGTTACCACACAAGAAAAGTAAGAATTCTTATTTTAAAAGCTTGGGAAAAAGTCAGCTAATCAAACTCTTTAGAAAATAAAGAGAGCAGCCTGTCCTTTAGGAAGGCAACCTACCCAAAAAGCAAACAGTTTCCTATTAAGCAAGGAAGGATTGAGATCTGGTGAATGGGGCATAGAATGGGGCTCAGGGGAGGGCTTGCTCTGCTCCCCAGCCTCAGGAATTCAAGGCCCACTAATGAAAGAGTGAAGGTCTGAGGTGCCTTGAGTGCTTGTCTTGTAAAGTGCTCAGCTACCTCTGTGCATAGGAAGCACCAGTAAACCACATCAGTGAGGATTTACTCTTCAGGTGCATGGCTGGGAAGGTCCAATACTTGTAAAACATCTGTTGCATCTCTCTGGAGATATGTGGCACAGTCATTCTGGGTGTTAAGTTTTGTTTAGCACACTAATATATCTCTAACACTGGTGTACAGTGCCTGTCTGAAGGAACATGACTATAATCCTTATTTTTCCCAGCAATAGGAATAGATTTCTTTCATTTTTGTCTATGGAGAAGTTGATCAGCTGTTCATAAACAACAGTGAAGAGAAAGAAGGACACTAAGGATTGCATCAGTGGTCTCTTATGGAATGGCCTACAGAGCTCTCAAAGCATGATGCCAACAGAGGGTTTCAGGGCTTATTAAGCAGGCCTGTGGAATTAAATAGAGAAAAAAAGCTAGCATGAATGCACAATATACTCTCTCTGAGGGGTAAGGATTCATATATTTCTCTTCTTCCTCTTGGAGAAAGAGAGGGCTACAAGTTAAATTTGCTTGGACTTTCTTGTACTCTGAAAGGTGCAGAGAAAAAGAATTTGCAGAGCTCAGGGAACCCAGGACTGCCCATGACTTGCAGTCTTGTAACTGATGAAGCAGCTGCTCCAGTCTATGACTATATTTATGTATATGTCTGTTACTAATAAGGACAAAATATAGCAGGAAGAAAAAAAAAAAAAAAAGGATCATTTCATCAGTGCATATTTTTCTATCTGTTGCTGTCTGAAGAAAGTAAAGCAGCAGTGAAATTTAGAGGTCTGTTATACAGATTAGCCATCTAACATTTCTTTTCTCTTTTCCCATATGTGCCTCATATATTTCTCTTGTTGCTGGTCATGTGGCATATAATGTAACAAGAAGGTGTGCTACAGGATTTGTTTGTTGGCCACCTCCAGGAGAACGTAATAAGCATAACAAAGACGGCAGAACATGACACACAGCTTTCTGCACGCCGTTGTGTTGATCCAGCATCTGTCAGTTTCTGAGAAATTAAAGCCAAGCACCAGAATTTGAATTGGGGCTCAGAACAACAGCAAAAGACATGATTTTGGGTCTCATTGTGCTCAGCAGGGGTCACGCTCCACAGCAGATGTACCAGAGGGAAAAGAAAACAGATGTAGGTATGGAGAGACTCGAATCTCTGCACAGTGAAGCTGCTCCACATTGCTGGTGTTATATGGTGTTATATATGGTATTACAACAACATTATGGGGGTGTTGTAGTTTGGTTGTTATTAGTAAGTGTCATTGTGTGCTGATTGCAAGCACTCAAGTGTTCAGAAGGGGGAATCAAGGATACCAAATGGGGAAAAACAATACACAGGAGTCTAATATCCTTAAGAGGATAAATTATCTTTTCCTTGAGAAAGCAGAAAATGTTAATGGCTAAGTCTGCCAAGACATTTTCTAATAGAAGTAAATAAAGATGCAAAAGATCATTCCAGTCCTTTTATGTGTAATTATAAAATATCACTTCTTACTGATCCTGGCATGACAAACTGATTGACTCACTGCAGAATATTCCAGTGGGTTTATGGCTGGTGAATCAGGGGAAAGGTTATTTTTGGTTTTAAAAAGAGTAAAAATGAAACAGGAATGAGCTGATAATCATGTGCCTTTTGGGACATTACAGGGGGTTGGTTTGTCATTGTATATGAAACCATAATTAGAACCAGTACAGATTGTAACCCAAATGTTGCTGAGGACAGAGACCTGTGCTGTGGGGCTGCAGCCCCTCACTGCAGCCATTTGGAGAACTTTGGATATAATAAACAGCTTCTGTCAGGGTAGCCTTTCCATATACACCACAGTGGCAGGTCTTTCATAGGTCTCTCCACACAGCAAGTAAAAGATCAACTTTTGAACAACTTTATCTTTTGCACCTTCTTCTTCAGCTGTTTCAGCAAGGCTGTGACCAGTCTGGTGAGGTACTCCTGTATTCCACTAGTTCCAGGTAGCTGAAATGGCCTCTGGGGTTGAGAAACTATGAAAATGAATTTTCTCAATACTTGCTGTAAGATGTGAGAGAGTCACTGTGAAGTAAGCAAGGAAAGACTCAGCTGCTGGTCTGAACCAGAGGGGGGACTGCAGCAGGGCAGGCACACAGGCCAGGGCAGCCCAAACATGGAGCTTGAAATGTGGCTGCACATTTTAATCCTGGGTCCAGAGCTCAAATTGACCATGCTGTACTGATAAGAATACTGAGGCATGTGCTAAGTTCTCCCAGGAGAACCTGCTGGGTCTTCTACCTGCTGGGTGGTTGATGCAGCAGGTCAAGATGATTTATTATATCCAAAATAAAACTCCAGATTTTATACTATATTAAAAAAATTATCTTAAATGGAACAAAGTGGCAGAGGTTTTGAGGTGTGCCATATTTTCACTCCAACAAGAAGATGAATTCCTATATCTTTGCTGTAAGGTGTCAGTAATCTGTTCCTGAACAGGGAAAATTGGCAGAGCTTACTGATGGCAAGCAGTTTTATTTGCACAGTAGTTTTATCAGTAGCTTAATAAGCCCCTTTCCCATCTCACCCCACTGAAGCTATGTCAAACATGGACAAATAATGTGGTGGAACAAGAAACCCCAATCCTCAGATTATGCTATAAAATGTAGATTTTAATGACAAGAAGTGGGAATTTGACAGTTCCTATCAGCTTGACTGAATAATATTTAGTATGAATTCCAACACTTCTAAATCTGCTGTCACAGCCTCTTATTCCTGTGTCAGGTAACACAAACTGTGTGACCACTGTAGAGCTCCTGAACAAGGGAACAAGGATTCACTAAATGGAAAGAGCTTGAGGGAAGGGGCAGAACTGTGTGAAAAGCATTTATGAAGCAGAAACTCTCCTAAGGAGGTTGCTAATGTTAGAAAACCTCTCTGCAGTCTCCGAGGGATTGTACAAATGTTCGTACTAGTTGCTTGTCTGTTTTGATTCCTAAACGCTATTTAACCACACAGTCTGGGGACTGGAAGCCTTATGTGTTGCATTTTTCTCCAGGATGCTTTTCCAAAGATACATTTCTTGCTGCAAGGAGGTAAAGCTCTGGAGCTGCTTTGCTCCTAGAATAGTGGAAAGTAGGAAAGATCAGGCTGGAGCACACCTGGCCTCTTCTGGAAATTTGTGTAATGGTCATAATTCAGATAAAAAATACAAATGATGCTGTAGCCCCTTTTTCTCTGGAGGAGTCATGTAAGGGACTTTTTAAGGAATAAGTACAATTCAGATTGCTCCTAAAGTGAATGCTAAAATAGCAGATGATTTAAAAATGCACCCAATTTTGCAGTATGCAGAGTTTTTCAGGATTGGGTATGGTGATCCAGGCTTTATTTGAATTTTATTTTGTTTACTTAAAACATCCAAATGCAAAGGAAAGAAAAAAAGGAAAAGAAAGGTTGTAATGTGCTCAGTATCATGCTGATAAGCAAGATAAATTCTCTTTTCAGCAAACTGGGCACAATATATTCATGCACCATCAGAATATAGTTGAGATATCTGGCTGTAAATATGGTTCTGTATATTCTTCATGCATTGAATGAGGAAGTTTTTCCTACAGCCCTTCAGCTGCAGAGCTTTTTGAAGGCAGATTGTCACATCCTGCAATGAAAGAGCCAAGGTAAATGGAATATGAGGCTAAGCAGATGTCCAAGGATGTTGGTCACAGCAAGGCAAGGCAAGTCAACTTTTGGCAAATACAGGGAGTTTGGTGTCAGAGCAGCATAAAAAAGAAAGGAAAACTGACAGTGCTATTTCATGGTCAGGTAGTTCACCCCGGGGGCTGTGTCCAGATGAGGAATGTGTGAGAAAGGTAAGGAAATGTGAGGAAAATACCAGGAGTGTCTTGTGAGCTAGCTGAGCTGGCCTGTGCTGAGGCTGACAGGGATCCAAGCTCCAGTGGGGAGCTCTTCTCTTGTGTGCCACTGATAAAGCAGTTTGGTGTTCCATGGTAAGTCCAAGGTACCTCCTCACATCATCTCTTTCACTTTAGAAGCAACCATGCTGTGTTGGACTGTGTCTAAAATGTTTCATATGCCTTGAATCCAGTATGCTCAGTCTGAACCTCCAGTTGGCAGCACAGCCTGAAACCAAATTTAATGCCTGTCAGAGTTTAATATGACCCAAATAAATAACCTTCTGCCTTGTGCAGAGTTTTCTTGTCTCATGGATGCTGTGAACATTCAGAGGAGCTGTAACCCATCTGGAGGTTCCCATGATCACAGTTCTGACCATGATGCATTTCCCCTGAGAAATGCTAAATTTTTTTTTTTTCAAACTAGGTTCTTACAGTAGGATTTTAAATTCACATCTGAGTGCCCTAAATTCATGTCCTAGTTCTAACTTGCTTTTGTGGAAGGTTGTAATTTGAGAAAAACGAAAGTTAACCAAATAAGCTGCCTATATCTGTATTTAGGTGGCAAATTTTAGGCAATGCTGAATAAATAACCAGTTTTTAAACCTAATGTGACCTTGAGCTATTTAAAAAGAGTTCTGTAAGCATGTGTTTAGACTTATCAGCCAAATAATACTTTCTAAAGTCTCTTTATGTAACCTTCTTGCAAGAGTATTGCTTCTTGCTTGCCCATAACCTCGTTGCTAAAATCACTAGTGTGACATCACTACTTGAGAATGATATAAGTCTTTGGATTAATGGTGATCCACATAAAGAGCACTGTTACCAGAAGTGTAGATAATTATCTGTTTCATTGCATTATACCAACACAAACAAATACTTTTTGGCTACTGAAATGCTATCAAGTGCGGATCATTAGTTTATGCAGTGTTTATGAGATCACCACAAATACCAATTAGTATGGCTGATGAAGAGGACATTATCTGTGGAACAGTGTTTGCCACCCCTATTCACAATCCATAATGGTCTAATCAGTCAGTCTGAAGTGCTGTGAATAAAGCAGCAGATCCTGGTTCTGTTTCAATGGGTTTGTATTGTTTTCAGAGAGTTGCATAGCACTATCACAGTTAATGGAGCTCTACCAATTTACACTGGTTGAAGAACTGGTAAATGCAATGTAGGAGAAATAGGTACTTTTAAAGTTCTTCTACTGTTGTCCTGAAACTGGCTTAAAGTTTCTTAGTATGAGAATGTCAGCCATGAATATGCAAGTTAAGGTCAGAGAATGGCCAGAAGAGCAGATGTACAGGTTTTGGCAATTTCACTGGTTCTTCTCCAAATATGATTTCCAGATGTACTCCCTTTGCTTTAATTCTTCCAAGAGCTATTTGGAGAAGCTTAAAAAAATATTTTATTGTCTTAGTTTTTCTGGTTCCAGTAGATAAAAACAGTCCATCTTTGTGAAGAGTACATTGTAATATCTGACTATGTTGTGGTAAAGTGCTGCAGTTTTATTTTTATTGCCCTTTCTAAAATTGGTATAAACCATAGAAACCAAAAAGCCTTCTTGGGAGAGGGGGTGATAAAGATAAAAGAAAGCAGCATTTAGTTTTCTCTCCAACCAGTTCCAAATGTGCCACTGTGCCTATTACATCCCATAAACACCAGGGCAAAAGCACCAGCTGCTCATTACTCTCAGAGGAAATGCTATTTCCTCTCATTTTGGCACAAACTACCCCCCAAAAGGAAAACAGGCCTAGTGAACTGCAGCTAAACATCAAGTCTTTGTAATGGTGTTATATATAAACAATGTGATGTGATATGTCTCTTCTGACAGCCAACCCCTATAAAAATATAAAGTACAAAGATCTGCTAAACCAAAGGGTGTAAAAGGTGTTTGCAAATGAATCTATTCCTGAAAGGAATTTCCACAAGCTCAGCCATAACTGTTACTCATTGGGTGGCTGGGATGCAGACAGGCAGGGAACTAAGCACCCTTAATATGTTAATGCCACTCCGAGGTCTCCTGCTAATGCCAGTTAGAGAGCAAAATCTATTTAAAAAAATAGAATCAGCTGAAAAGCACTATGTGCTGCTTTACGTTAAATAGGAGGCACGTTGAAACAGCATTAATATTTGAGATGCTCTTTGATTTAAAACACTCATTAGTGCTTCCCAAGTATTGGAAAGCAAACCAGAGGGAGAATCAGCACTCTCTTAAGCGAGGACTCCTGAGGATCTTTGAGTTGTTGCTCATCCAAACACCAGCCGAAAGCAGCTAGAATCCATCCCACACCAGCATCATCCATTTTTATTAGATAAATTAAAAAGGTGAATGTTCTAAGCTTTTTGTTGTTCAAGGACCACAGCTGTTGCCTGCTGCTTTCATAGTTGAATGCAATTCCCTGTGACTGTTTTTGCCATCACCTCTTTTCCCAGCTTGGTCTGCCCAGGAAGACCTCAAGTACAGGTCTGGAAAGAAAAATAGAAAATCCAGAAATTTGTCTGGTGCCAGTTGATAAATAGGAGAGATTGGCATCTGGTAATGAAAGGCTCGGGGAATAAAAGTTGTAGAGCAAGGAGGATATAGCAGTGAAATATCTATTACAGAATAATGTGCTTGTGGGCTGGGAAGAAAAGGCAGTAAGTGACTCAGGATATGAACACAGACTGGGAAGGAAAGGTGTCAACACAGGCTAAGATCAAATACAACTGGAATAGAATTTAAGAGTTATTACCTCTGTGGCACTTAGATTATATTGTTCTGAGGCAGGGGTGGACACTAGAAAGCAAGCCTCAAACTAAAAAACCAAAACACCAAATCACGTGAACAGGATGGAACCGATTTGTAGCAGAGATTCATACAAAGTCCGCTGCCATCCCACGCTGGGGGAGGGAAAAGTGGAAAAAAAGAGTGAAATCACAGTTGTTACTTGCTAATAATCCAAGTAACCCATCTCAAAGACTGTGAAAACAATAGCAGATGCTAGTAGATAGAAATTAAAGCACATTCAACTCAGAATGCAAATAGTTCTGAGACCGTAAGGTTTCCCTAAAGCTCTGGCAAACATTTGGCTGGATTGATATTTTGGGCACTGATCTGCATAGCATCTGATTGTGAGCTGAATATGAGCAATGCATAAAGGCAGATTTTTACTGAAGAAAAAAAGGCTGCCTATTGCCTTCTGTGAGGCTGAGAGAGGAGTTATAAAAAGCCTTATGGCACAGTGCCTCGATTTGTGTCAGCGTGTGGAGCCTCCAGCCCCACTTTCCATCCCAGAGCACCCAGCAGAAGGTGCAGTGGGATGGGGGCTGCTCTCCAGCTTCCCAGCTTGTCCCTCCCAGCCCTTGGAGGGCTGTGCCAAAGGCCCTGGGTCAGGCCAGTAGCTGATGTAAACCAGAATAATCCCAATTCCCGTCAGCCTGAAAGTTTTACTCTGCCAAAACACACATTGGCTTTTGGTTCTGGGGCTGTCAGAAAAATAGTGGAAAATCTGGGTATTGCTAGTTTTGCTTTTCTTCTTCTCTCTCTCGATTTGCTGTAGCACATCAATGAAAGACTGGAATGAGTTCAACACTTACAATTTGAATAGCAGTAGAAGTAGCTCCAATTTTTGGTATTCATAAAGGCTGTGGGTTAATAAGTTGGGTTTGTGTTACAGGACTGCTCTGCTGTGTAGTGAGTACAGCGAGCATGGGCACATTTTAATGTCTTGGGTGAACCTGAGTCCTTCTCCCTTGGTCACAGTCCTTCAAAGAGAATTTTACAGAAACATCTCACTGTCAGACATGATTCTCATTTCCTTGACCTTGTGCTGCTGCTGATGCCATATTTAACTTATACTGTATGAAATTCCCTCTGAAAAGATTCCTGTACCTTCTAACTAGAAATATGATAGTATAAATAACAATTTTATATTGTCTTGATGTTTATAGGGTGTTGATATCAAATACATAGTTGAATCATTATTCACATAAAATTGCACTGCTAGAACTTAGTGCCTATTTTTTTTCTTATTGACCTTAAAAATGTCCTCAATTTTCATAAAAACAGTTCATAAAACAATATTAATTTTGAAAATTTAATAAATTTAGCTCTTAAAATCAAAATAACAATTAAAACAGGTTAAACTCCCAAAATTTCATTGAAAAAAAAAGTCAAGTTTTTATCCACACTGTAGGAGAGGTTACAGTTCTTGCAAAAATGAAATATCGTCAAATATTCCAGGTTATCCAAATATTGTTTTTTGAGACTTATGTTAAAAGGCTTGGATTAAAGACAGAGCCTGTATGAACTGCTAATTATCCATGTACTGTGTCTGGTGCAATTTGTGTCAAAAGCCAGTCAAAGATCCAGCAACATTATGGTCTTATTGCCTAAGTACATAAGACTGAAGAAGCAGGGAGTTAAATTCTCCTGTCTGATGTAAGGAAATGTTTCCTAGCACTGAAATCCACTGACATGGAAAGACAGAGAGGCTTTCATTGCAGCTAATGGCAGTGTACCTATCCTGTGAGTAATTACCAGGCTCCAGTCTTTGGTGCTTCTCTGCTCATGAGACTAATGTTTATTCAGAACAATAAATATAAGGTCTATGACACTTTTAAAGTAATGTTCAGATGTGTCTGTGTAACCATGGATGAGTGGTGCTAGTAGTTTTATGCTTTAGTAAACATATTTGACTCTCTGAGTGCTCCAGGGACAGTAGTGGAGTGTGGCAGATGCTGGAGAAGCTGTAATGATTTGCAATTTTGGATGAACTTGTGGTAATAGAGAGTGTAATGACAAGGTAGCAGGATCAGCTTTCATCGACTTCTTTTTTCTGCTTCACACAGAATATTAATGATTCATTTAACATTGATCTGTACAGATTCAGGGCACAGATTTTTTATCTATAATCTAGGAGATTGGTTAATTTTTATATCCTCATGCTAAGTAAATCTTACTAGTGCTCACAGCTGTCTCTGCGTAGTTAATGACCCTGAATAAATTCCATTATAATTCCTGGATGATGCAAAGGTTTTTCATGGTCAGGAGCTGAAACCTGGCCCACCAGCAGCCATCAGCCCAGGTGTAAATCAGCACTCCTGTCCCTGGACTGAATAACTTCTACAAGGTGTTGGACATTATCCTCTGTCAGATACTTGAAAAGGGAATTTAATGCATTAATTTTCCCAGAAACAGAGCTAGTTTTCCCCCAGTCCTATGCAACACTCATGAATGTGTGCTTAGCAGGATTTTTAAACATTTGCCAGCTTTACAAGTATCCCTGTCAAAATCAACATCATCATACACGTAGTTCTTAGCTTGATTTTTAAACTTTTGCCAAATCCAGCCTCGTGTGTTCAGTTTTGCCCAAAAAGAATAATTAAATTTGCTTCTCTCAGTGTGTGATGATTTTGGAAACTTTGTTCTTCTGACTTGATAAAAGTACTTTTACTTGAAGCAATTATTTCATCTGGCCTGAGCACCAGTGTGCCAAGCACAGAGGGCTAGAAGAAAGGTTTACTTTTCTTTGTCACAGGTGAACAAGAACATTTTTGCAGGGGGTTATTTAAGGCACTTTCAAGTCACAAGTAAAAGGATTGTTTCTTTATTTGAAATTTTAGATACTTAACAATCAGACCCAGTAAAGTAAGAAAATGTCTATGGTTTTTGGAAAACAGGTTTCTAACCAGTAAGCATAAACCTGATACTGATAGAATGGAAGAAAGATCTGTATTTAATCAATTTGATCAAATTTAACCTTTACAAAATTGAGCCTTGCCTGCATAAGTCATGCATACACCTGCTGTGCAAAAGGAGGAAATCTTCTGTATCTAGGAGACTACAGCCAGCTAATCAACTTTAACAGTATATTATTTTCATGTTTTAAAATTTTTTTCCTATCTAAATCCTAGGGACTGGCTAACAAGAACACAGAGTACCTGTGGTGCCTTTTGATTTACAAGCTTCTAGGTTTGGTCCATGACTCAAATTTATCTTGTTCATAACTGCATGAGCAATGAGAAATTTGGAGTTGCTATCACAAATGTATAATACAAGTAGCTGAAATTTGCTCTTTAGTGATAACATTAAAACAAAATGAATATAAAAATGGTGACTATCAAACAAAAAAGGAATAATAAATGTGTTTCCTTTTGTGTTATAAAAGAATAGTATTCTTCAGGTGCTAGAATTGTATTTAGGGCCAGGTTTAGGTCTCAATTTCATACTGTCTAGCACCTGACTCTACAGCAGGAGCTGCTGATGTCAGTGGCACCATCTGTAGAGCAAGAAGTTACTCAGTGTGATCAAAGATGTAGAAACAAGCTCCCCATAATTTCAAAATGTTTTCCCATCTGGAGTTGCTGTCATAAGTACACTGGTGGAAGATTCTGGTTATTTTTCCTACCCAAAGTGGGGAATCTTCAAGTCCCACGTGAAGCTGGTCTGGGGTAGCAGCTCTGCCATGGCTGTTGAAGATATGCCCAGTGCATAAAACACTGACTTAAGTCAATGGCATCATCTTATTACATCCAAACCCTATAAATTTCTAGAATAACCTAAATGAGAAACTTTAAAGTAGACAGAGACAATAGCCACTTTTTAATTAAATGCTGAATTAAATACTATGTTCTTTATTTTCAGAATAATTTCAGGGAAAATGCATGCCAATCTTTAAAGGAAATAGAGAACATGGAAAGATGAGATTAAATTTTCATTTGGGATGGATTTTTTAAAATAAAAAAATTGGCTAGGCAGCTCCAAGTTACACAGGCAATTTGGCTGGTATGAATAACCACTGGTGGGGAGCCAGAGAGGCACTTCAGGAAGACTGGATATGTTTATTTTATCCTGGGATTGCACTGAGAAGGGAGAATAACTCTTTTACTATCTGGGGCATCTCGCTGGTGAATTCCCTTCTGCTCTTTGGGCTGGCTTTTCTGGCTGTGTAGACAGAACTCTTTTTTTGTTTACTTCTCTAGGAACAGCCCTCAAGCAAGGAAATGAAAGCCATTTCATTTACTATTTCATAATTCACCTGAGTATCAGTATTTTTCATGTAATGTTTGTCCAGCACTGGCTCATTAATATATCCTGTAGTGCTTTACAAAAAAAAAAGTGGATACATTCCTCTATTTGACACATCTAAGTGGGTAAATGATGCATTGACTAGACAGAAATGGAATTCTGATTTATCACTTCTTTACCTCAGTTTACTCTTTAGTTCTCTGCTGCAGTCATTGCCTCACCCCTGCTTGGGAGATTCCAAACCATATATTTAAAAAAAAAAAAACAAACCCAAAAAACCCAAAAAGAGCAGGCCTTTCACAGATGAATTTGTTAGCCTTTTTGTAAAAGTCAGAACCCAAATACTCTGATATGTGAAAACATCATGAACTTTCTTCTCCTGTGCTTTTCATATTACTGGGACTGGAAAGGACACATTAGATCATGGAGCTTCTCTGATAGTCCAAAAGCACCACCAGTATCTTAGAGAAAATCTATTCCTACAGGCTTTCAAATAACCTCATCTAAATAAATGTTTAAATCATGAATGCTTATTCAGAATGAAACAATGCTGCTTCCTTGGTTCATCTCATGAGGAGTCTCATTTAAACCAGTTTAAGCCATTAGAAGATCAATATTAAAGCAAAACTGAATTAGCTTGGAACAATTTGTTTTTCTTTCTGGGGACTTTGCCTAAAAACTCTTAAAAACGCCTCAGAAGGCTTTGGAGTTCATATACACGCAAATGACAGAGTTAGTGTATGGATGAGTTTGGGGGTTTTGCATGGCAATTACTTCTCCCCTTAACTTTTTCACCTTGCCTATAAAAATACTTGAAAAACAACAGGTGCTTGAGCATTTTCAGAGCTTTTTTTTGTTTTGGTTTTTAAAGCATGAGAAACCAACCACAAGACTTTTTGTTAGTTAGTTTGCTTTTCTCACAAACAGAACCAGCCTTAAAGCCACTCTTTATCATTAATAAATCAAAGAAATTAGGAAAACTCCTCGGGGCCAACAGCAACCTCCTGTAGCTCATTTCCCTAGCACCAATGTAGATCTATCATTAATATATTGTCTAACATTAATTGCCTCAGTAGAAGCAACAAGAGCTATGGGTGAGCAATAGAAAAATGAGATATACTGTCAGTCTGATCTAATTGCCATCAAAGCCAGCAATTCACAGAGTGTGTGGAGAGGTGGGACTGCTGTATCAGAAGGTACTGTATTTGAAGGGGGAAAGGGTTTGTCAGTGAAGTCTCACTGAAGTGAAAGATCTACAATGCTCTTACTTTTACTCCAAATATAAACTATGGCAGAGATGATTCCTCTCCCACAATTTTCTTTTAGATCCTTCTTTTTTTTTTTTNAGTCACAGTAAAGCAAAATTATGTCCTAATGATTAAATTTTGTTAGTGCTCAGAGCCAGCAAGCAATGTGTGATCCCTGTGCAACAGCTGGAACACCTCTTACTGTGCCTTCCCCAGGACTGCCAGCAAAACCTGTGTGTTGGGAAATCCTGCTCACCTGTGAGGTGATGTTGGGGGAGGGTGGCCTGCCATAAACTGCACCTTGATTAGCTGTCCAGCACAATATTTCTCCATTGAAACTCAGTCTCTCATAAACCCAGCATTTTTAGAGTTTGGATTTTGCCCTTTGGTTTTGTCTGTAAGCGTGCGGGATGGGAGGGGCAGGGCAAAGGCACCTCTGGTCCCCTCCAGCCTCTTCCTGGGAGCTCCAGCCCAGAGCTCCCAGTGTGGTTATAGCTCTGTTCACTCTGAACTTGGTGACTTATTTGAAACAACTCTGTATCCCATGATTCGACTCTATTTTGATGTAAAAAATCAGTATTTCAGTGTTCTCCACTGTGGATCAATAGTTTCAGAAGTTTAACACTTCATTCTTCATCTATCTTCTAAATAGAAGTCAAAGTTTTAGTGCCCAATGGAACAGGAATTCTGGGTGTAAATCAGATCAGATGCAGAGCTGCTATTGCCTCTATAGGCTATTGAGAAAAGTGAGATGTTTTCCATTCACTGGGCTAATTAAAGCTTTTTCATTCATGCATGTAGATTTAGCATTATTGCTACCCTTGCTTGGCACTGTAGTACAGAGTGTGTAACTGCTGATCAGATGACTGGTTTACAATTCATAAAATAATTTATGAAAAAGTTCAGACCTCTTGAGCCTGAAGCCTGGTGTTAGAAATAATATAACTAGAATAGCTGGGTGCTTTGAGGTAGAAAACCTCTGAAATGCTCAGCCTTCATTATGAAAAGAAATATTTTTTCTCATTCAGCTGTCCCATTAGAGTATTTTGGTGGTCCATGACTATTGTGAGTAATGACAGCAATAGCATAACAAAATTCATAAGACTGGTTTGAGTAAATTTTTAGGCAATGTAAGATATTGCAGAAATGATAGAATGCTAAGCAGACAAAATAAATTAAAGCATCATCTAATGGTTGACTCCATTTGATATCTATATACATTTAAATGTCTTTTTGGGTACACAGCAATTTGTGGAACAAGCAGATCAAGGCATTTGCAGTAGCATTTTTTGAAAATAAAATGCACTACAAGAATTTGACAGTGTTTTACACTGTCATTTTTAATTATGTTTTAGCAGTGTCAGTTTTCACTTCAGTTTTGAATATTATTTATTAATTTAGCATCCTTATTGCTTACAGTGAGCCAGTTTTACTTTGAAATGAAAATGAAAAACTTCTATTTCAAATATGTTCCTAAAAGATTCTTTTTTTCTTAACATAGATTCTTTCTTGTTGTTTTCACAATGTCTACACTGATGTGATGAAGTAAAAAGCTCATTTCTTTCCAAATGAATATATAATGATGCTAGTACTAAAACAGTTAACTGGATAGCTGATATTTACAAAAATCTTCAAATGTAATGACTTCAAGTTCTTTGTTGAATATTCATTAAATATCCTTTTCTCGTAGGGCTTATAAATCCTCTGAAATGCAATACATACACACTGTAAAATTTGACAGAAAATACTCGTATTTCTAAGATAAAGGGTTTTTTCTACTTTAAGCACTCTCTCAAATCATATATAATCAGGAACATTGGCAACACTGCTGCTCAGAGAAGGACAGAGTGAACATCAAGAAATCCAAATGAATTCAATCCCATTAAATGTAATGGTGTGGTAAATCTCACTATACCATCTGCTGTAGAAGGCTGAGACACTATTGGAATTCCACATCTTATTTACATAGCAGATAAGAATGTGTTGGGAGATTTATATGGTGAATGAATACCCAGAGACAAAACTAAGTTTCTAGTCTGTTCACATCTGGGGAACATCTACATCTGTAGAGCATTATACAAAAACTACTGTAAGTTAGCCTTTCTCTGAAAGGCCCTGCCACTTCATTCCAACATTACCCATTAAAGAAAAAAAAAAAAACAAAACAAAAAAAAACCCAGCACAAAGTAGTGAGAAAGTTCCAGCAAACACTGGTGGGAGCTGAGCTACTCCATCACAAGGAAACATAACCTCTCCTAATTTAGTACATATTTCCCAAAGAATTAGCATTGAACATCAGAACAAATAGGTTGTATCGTATTTAAAACACCTGCGCTGTGAGTTCAGAAATGAACCTGTGGCAAAACATTAAGGAAAATATGCCACAGATTTATCTTTTCTCTCTCTTAAGCACTCAGGTTGACACTGCATTTTAACGATTGAAAGCTTTAATTTACTTAATACTGAAACAGAGCTGAGCTGCAGCCCAGTTTTAAACCAGATGATATCACAGATGTAACTTGCACAATATATGAACTACAGAGGAACAAAACACTGCACAGTAGCCTCCACCCGACATGCTCCTCTTTATCATTATATTTAATAAATCTTGAGCTTGCTTGGGAATGGCATGTCCTTTGTGCACATTGATTGTAAAACCCATCACTTGTCAATTCAGCTGAACATTAAAGTTCTAATACATCAAAAGTGCATAGGGGAGCTGACCTGGGCTAAGAAAGCATTTTATGCAGGAATATTAATAGAGTTCTTCTGCAGCTGCCTCATGTACTTCAGATTGGAAACCTCTGAACCAAAGCCAATTGACAGTAACATATTTGGAAAGGAAGATGCTTTTAAATTACCTCCTTTCCATTTAATCAGACAAGCAACCTCTGAATCCCAAGCCGTGGGTGAATGTTTAAGAGAACATTCTTTATATAGTTAGCTGAACCATGCCCAAGAGCACCCACTGACAGCTTTCCTATTACCAGAAGGACAATGAATCATGTGAACTTTGCTGACACACATGCTATAATAATTGTTACATTTTCTTTTAGAATATATCCTTGGGCTCGCTTTTGGCTTCACCTTAAAGGTGACAGCTTGTAAGCTACATAACCTAGCCTGCCACTAAATCATCAATAACAGTTCATAAAATATCCTGTGATAATTTAGCAGTGCATTGGTTCTGATCCTAATGGAATCAGACATCAGTAGTTATGCTATTTCCTCCTTGGATTCTGGATACTTCTATCGAACATTTGTTAAAACAGTTGTTCATCTACAGTGTACATATTCCTGCCAAGCTTCATGGAAATATTTCTATCCATTATTTTTTAACGTCAGCTCTCAGCACAAGTTTGTCTTTTCTGTTTGGAACTCACTTTGCTGCTATATAGACATCTTTGTTTCATAAAGCAGACGTAGTTATAAACATTAAAACAGACACATTTGTATTCCCTTTAGGATAATGGCAAAATTTTCCCAACAGCTTTCCAAGTAGGAACACACAAACAAGAACAACTTCTGTATTTTTCTATGTCATAGCCGTGTTAGTTTTTTGTTTTCAAAAGAATATCTTAGGCAATCCACATTCATATCTACTTATTTTTTCTCCACTGAACATTCTCAAAGGGATTTCTGGACAGTATTAGCATATTTTGGATGCTAAGACAGCACTAACATTATGATTTTTTTGTTTTTTGATATACGTACTGTTACAGTGTTACTAAAAAAAAATCTTATTGAAGCAATAATTTTATTACTTTTTCCTTGATCGTGGTAAACATTTGCCAGTAGAACCGGTGACAATAATGTCAGTGGAGAAGAGCTATCCAAGAGCTGTAGGCAGTGTTTGCTATGTCCCCCTGTTGTCCTGGATTCCCTTCTGGGTTTTTCCCAGTTTGGCAGAGCCTTGCTGGGTGCTGGTGGAGGAGGTGCTGGCTGCAGGACCCTCCTGTCCCTGGCACACCTGGCAGTGGGGTCAGGGCTGTGGCCCCAGGGGTGGGGAGCACCTGGGCCCTCTCACTCCCTGGGTGTTCCCAGTGCCACACAGGGACCCCTGTCACCACTGCCACCAAAGCCAGCCCAGGAGGCACAACAGCTGACTGAGATGAGGGCTCTCCAGAGGACTTCCCTAGGGCTTCATGCAGCTGATTTAACCACTGAAGTTCTAACCCATTAGCTGGGCTGCTTGTGCAGTCAATAAGCTGGAGCAGCTCTCTCACTTCTGTGGTTCTATATCAAAGACTTTCGTGATTACCCCTAGATGTCTAAAAATGATTAATATTAAATCCCTTCTTCACATTTAGAAATGATGGGATTTGCCTCCGAAAATAATTGTTGTTAAAGACAGTGGTGTTGTCAGATACCGGTTCTATAAATATAATTTTGGATTTCTTACTGTGCAGATTATTCTGTGAATTAATTTCTGCATAATTTTATGAATTCCTGTTATATTTTAATTTTTGAAGTACCTATTTTATTTCATTTCAGTTTTATAATAAAATAGAATTTTTTTATTATATACATACACATATATATATATAAAATAAATGTTATTTTGCTGTGACAAAACATTATAATAGAATGCACAAGTCATAACTACTTTGATTGATCCCATTCTGTCCCTTTTATATCTTTAAAAGGCAGCATCATTTCTAGGTCTTCCCAACAAAGAAAAGGCTAGGGTTTACAAACCAGTGTTTCCCTTGACCATCTCCAAGAACTCTGTAGATATTCTATATGGGACTACAGATGCAATGGGTGTATGGAATGATTAGAATATGACTCCTACTTGCTGCTGTGAGGTTTGAGACCCCCACAATTTCATCCTGAGAGAAAATGTTACCTTTTCTTTCTCCATCTCCCCAGAAGGTCTTCCAAGAAAAATCCCCACATCTTTGTTGATTTCTCCAAACCTCAGGTCTCCACAAAAGCTTCATTTCTAGTGTTTTACCAGCCATTCAGGAGTTTTTGATTTCCTGAGCCTACACCCTGCCTTCTCAGAGAACTTTTTCACTCTGTGACCAAACTCTCTCAGCACAGCAAACACCTGATGCCTCTGTCCCTTGTCACTAGGTCAGTTATCTTCAACCCTCTGATCTTCCACTTTCTCCTCCTCACACTGTCATTTCTCTTGTGTGAGCATCTTGTCTTCAGTTTTCTTTTCCTTTGCAACAGTCTATATCAGATCTAATTTCACATCTCCTCAACTTTGTCCTTGGGATAACTTACTGTATCTCATGTATGAATAAATACATATATAAATAACTATGTAAAGGCATGAATAAAGAGGCTTCATGGTAACTGCAAGACTTACTGTGGCCTCTTTTTATCCTAACCTTTTTTCTAACCTTGCCATTTTTTTCTTCTGCTTTTTGCTTGTTACCTCATACAAGGATCTTGTCCTCTTTACCACATGAAGGCATGAAACACCCAATTTATTTGGCAGTTCTGTTAAAACAAAAATGGAAGAATCCCATGCAAATGTAGTTCTTGTAGTCATTTGAACTACCCCTTATTTTCTTAGCCAAAATTAAGAGAAATGGTTGAGCTGCCTTCTATAGAAAATGTGTTAAGTCCTAATGAACATTATGCAACAGGGAAACTCAGGAGTTCTAAAGCCTTTCCAAGACTCAGCTCCTATTATTCCCTCTGAAGGGGTCCATCACTGCCATTCTGGGAAAGGGTGGCAAAGACTGCTTGAGAATTATATAATTTTCTGCTTTACTTCTAAGACATGAATTTTTGCCTCTCTGTTTTTTTTTTTTTTCCTTCTTATAAAAATGTCAGTCCAATTCACACAGTCTTATCTTTTTTGGTCTACAGAATGATACCTATAATAAATGCAGTTATTGTTTAGATAGAGGTTGTTTTGAACTCTTGATCACAAGTGGAATATTTTGATGTGTTTTGATAATATCCAATATCTCTCTATTTCACATATTTTGTGATATTTTGATAAAATCCCACTTCTGCAATTGCAAGTTTTTCTCAACATCAGTAAATGTTTTCTTTGCAGGAGGAAACTTGCTTTGTACTTTTTAGTTCCTCCAATAAGAACTGTGGAAGCAACTGGACTGTGCAACTTCTCTTTCAAAAACAGAACTGTTTTATTTACAAACACTTGACATCCCAGAGGTCTGAAAATACCAAAGTGCTTTTTGGCAGCTGAAGTGGTATACAATAAACATGGGCTTTAATTTACTTCATGATGCTTCAGTTGCTGGTGTAGCCCACTAACTGAGCTCACAATGTTTAAGAACTCCACTACAGTCACAGGAGAAGCACACTGAGTACTACTGAGCACACTAAAGAGTCTGTGGAAAGATCTTGCTACAAGGGGGGAAGAGAAGCTGACAGAAAACAGCAAACTATGTTTATACAGTCAGGATATATACTATCTATGTTTTCTAAATTTTAATTTGGTTTGCAGCTACTCGTGTACTGGGGTTTTCCCAAATGAATTATAAGACTTTTATCTTAACTGTGCATTAAATAAAGGCATTAAATGTTGTCTGACTTTTGACTAATCACTATAGAACATATCCTCTAATGGAAATTATTTTGTGTGTGTACCAGGAATAATGGTGACTAGTCAAAATACTGAAGTTTTCACAAAAAGTGGTCAGAAAACTTAGGTATATAAATGTATTTATGCTTTATCAACATATTTTTGGCTTTGTCTATTTTCAGAACTCTGGAAAAAATGAAAAAGTCCTGTGATAGGACTGTGTGTAAAGTAGTGAACCATAGGTCAAATCTAGTGTGAATCAGAATCCATTACGAGTTCAAGTTCCATTCATTCATACAGGTTATTTCTTATTTTATATTACTATTATTCTTCTCTACATGCAAACTTGTAGTTTTTGCTTTAGGTCAGCGAGAGGATGGCCTGTTTTTTATGCTTAACTGCACATATCCAGAGTTGTGGAAATGACACAGAAAATGCTATTTTCTGTCTTTGTGGTTGCAAAAATATATCATTGTACAGTCCTGACCCTTCAGAGTTACCCTTTCAGAATGAGAGGAGCTTGGTGGTGCAGGTGACCACAGGCTGCTGCTGAAGCACAGCCTTGGGACCAGGAGCATTTGTAGCTCCACTCACACCATATGTGGGGTGGCTACTTTTTGAAGAGAAAAACAGCATCACAGATTTTGTAAGACAGACTGAATACTCTGAAGTGTTCTGCAGCTATTCCAGTTGCTAAAAGTGGCTGTAGATGCCTGTCAGTCAAGACACTGTCAGATGGTGGAGCAACCAATAACCCTATTCTGCTCTGGAATATTTCCAGATAGAAACCTAATTTTTTCTTTTAAAAATAGAAAACATAAATTCTTCAAAACTGATACTGAGTGTCATCTTGCTTCTCAAGGCAACCAAAAGATAGTTTCTTCTGCAGAGCAGAAGGCTACTCTTGTCCTCTTTACAGTCTCTCCATCCTGAAGACAGTGATGTTAGCTCAGAAATGCCACTCTTGAGTAATAAAAATGTGTTTCGAGACATGCAATTTTTCTTTAGTTATTATTCCACAGATTTACAAATGTTTTGTATGCCTATGAAAAATGCAATGCTCTATTCTACCTAGCCAAGAAGCACAAAAACTCCATTTTATTGATTGAGGGATGTCAGCAGTAAGCATATTAACACTTATTCACTGTGTTTTTCCTATGGCGTTCTGACATTAACTATGATGGAAAAAATCTTAGGGTATTCCTAGTGAAATAGCACAAAATAAATCGAATTCTTAATGAAGCTTAGATCTCACCAGAGCCCTTTTTTATCCTGAGTTTTTGCCCATGCAGGATTGAGCCCATTAAGCAGAAGTGAAACAATATTGCAGAACAGTGCATGTTTACTCATTAATGAGAAGTTCTCATATAAAACTGGACATTTCTTGCAGGGTGGAATCTTTTAATTCCTGGTTTTGGGAGGGAGGAAGACAGCAGAGGAGGGGGAGGAATCCTTTAATTGTTGGTGCAGGTTTTAAACTGACAAGCCTCAAAGGCAGAATACTGACTCTTTGATCTTAAAAGGGTTGTTAAAGGATGGTCTCACTTGTGTTTATTCAAATGTTTGCAGGTAAATGCTGATAATCTAAACTGAGTCAAAGCTGCAGAATTTAGCATAAGTGATTTGCATATCAAGAGCCTCAAAATAAATACCAATTCAGAGATCTTAAATGTTGTCAGAAACTAATCATGACTTGAAATTAACTTGGGGCTTGTCTATGTATGAAAGTCTGTGCTCAGGAAACTAAAACATCCATTGGCAACCAGAGGTCTAATAGATGTGCTTAATCCCCACTAAGAGGGCTGCGTGGTGGCTGCAGGTATCTGCAGTCACACACCTGGTGTGGGGCCCACCCAGCCAGAGGCAACCTGGCAGGGCAAAGAGCTGAGCTGTGTCCTCCCCACCAGACCTGCTCCACTGGAGACATCCTTGGGAGACAACCTGTAGCTGATTCTAGCTAACAGCTGGGAGAAATGCTTCTAGTGAGTGCTCTTGTAGACAATTTGCATTTTGCTGTTTCTGGGCAGAGTTGTTGATTCTTGAATACTGGATTCTTGACAAGTTTTTTTTTTTGTTTTTTTTTGTGGTTTTTTTTTTTTTTTTTTTTTTTTTTTTTTTTTTTTTTTTTTTTTTTTTTTTTTTTTTTTTTTTAAATAAAAATAATTAGTTGTATCAAGTAAAAGTATCATAGTTTCTAAATTACTTGATTGTCTTCAAAATCTATTTTTAGCACCTGGTTCCTGCTACTTGTTTCACAGCTAATGACTTCTTGGCATAATTTTGTGCCTGTTTCTTGACTGAAGGAATGTACAATCCTGTAGGAGCACAGAATGATCTGTTTGGAAATACAGATCCTTCATACCTCCTCTCTAAGAGTCAACAAAAATTGTCTGTATTTTGGAATTCTTCTGTGTGCACAGATGTTGCAACTGATAAAATGAGATACTGATAGTTAACATTTATCAAGTCATATCAGCTGTAAACCCAAATTAATAATATAAGATTAAAGTTTCAGCCTCTTGATTCACTTGGGGGAATGTTTAGGGCATGAGCAAGTATAAAAGAGACTAGGAAATTATTTCAATGTGTGGAAAAATTTGCAAACTTCTTCAGTCTGAACAATACCTTGTTATGTGGGAAGAGCAGCTGATTGCAGTATCACAGAGTTGGGTCAGCACTTCAGTCCTTCTCCTGTACATTTCTGTGCATTCTGAATTTGCATCTTACACAGACAACAGAGATCTGTAAGATTAACACCAGTTCTGGGCGTTAGAATTGTATAATGACAGACTCCCATAAAAGGAAAGATTAGGAGCAAGAAAGGGACTTTTCCAGCTGGTCATTGCTTACTCAATTCCCTCTTCAGATGCTTGTCACCTACAAGACCTTTCTATTTTGATGTGCCTGAAGTTTGAGCTTCAGGGAATAAAAGTGGTATTTTACCAATCAATATAGCAGCTTAGTAAATCATAAAATGTAGGTTTCAGTTCTCTAGAACTGGGTCGCCATGAAAAGTAAGTGTCTACTGGGTCCAGCTGTGGGTCTTGGGCTGAGATTTTCATAGGAAAATAGGCTTAACATAGTAAATTTGTTACCTTTTTAAAGACCTAAGTATTAAGAAACATAACTGAAGTCCTTTCTTTAGATCTAATGTCCTTAGTTGAAGTTTGCTGTTAGTACAGTTATGTTAGGCATAATTTAATTTAATCTGAAATTATTTAGAATAAAGGGGATTTTGGGTAACAAATATGGTAGGAAAGCAATTTTTGAGAATTTGTGAAAATTCTGATTATTATCCCCCTTTCTCTGGAAGGGAGCTCTGCCAGGACCAGGGAGAAGCTGGAGTGCTAACAGAAGCACTCAGCACCTACCTAACACCAGCCCTGCCCTCTGACGATGGTGCTAAATTCTGACATTCAGAAAACTTCTGCTGGTGTTGCCATAGTTCCCTGAGCTCAGCACCTGCGATCCAGCTGCTTCCCACTGGGATGACTCATTGACATTTCAACACTGCCACGGCCACCTTATTGACTCTACAACTTCCTGTCTTCCTGCTTGATTCTCTGCCCACTTTCCCCAGTCCCATCCTACCCACCCTTTATTAGTCGCATGTCCACACCTCGTCTGACTCTGAAACTTTCATTTGCTTTGTAGGATGTCTTACTATTGCTTTTCTACTGCTCTTCCAACAGCTTTTTTCTTCCCCACAACTGCTGTCTACAGAACACACGGAGTGGTTTGAATATCTGGACATTACCTCAAGTTCTTATACTTGTAAAGCAGAATAAAAACTAAGCAACAAGCTGCCACACCTGCTCATTAACAAGTGTGTCAATGCCAGTTTAAGCCAGTTGTTGTTTGAGCATGGGTCTAATTTTAGTGTTTCTTGAACTACTTGAACCTTTATTTTTAATAAAAATGCTTAATTTTTTAAAATTGAAGTATGTAGGGTATAGTTTTTCACCAAAAAGTGAATACAATCCTCAAGGTCAGCACAATTATGCTCAGTTGCTCACTGTGTACAAAAAATTACTTCGAAGTTGTTTTTCCTTTATTTGTGCTAATATTTTTTTAAAATACACTTGTGCATATCTGGTGGTCCCATTTTTGTCTAAAGTTTATAAAAGCACAAACTCAGTAATTTCCTATTTCTAAATTGAAAACATGCTTTCAAATATTAGGGTAAAGCTTTCTGGAATATTGACACCAGCATCATAGGCTTTTTTTCCATTGCAGCAAGTTAGGAGCTCAAAAGAAAAGCAGAATTAGTTTGGTGTATGACTGAAGGAAGGTCAGATTGTGGGTAGCAGTGTCTGCGTGGCAGAAGAAAGGCTTTTAGATGTTACATGGCCTTCACTGGTATCCCCAAGAGTGGTTATAGTGCAGTATAGTGCTGTAATTTGTTTCATTTCTTCCTAATATGGAATTGTAGGCTTAATGCATGACTCTAGAAGAACATGTTCTTATGACAGATTTATTGTACATATCACAGCGCTGGAAATTTTATTTCAGCTGCAGTCTGATCCTATATTGCACCAAATCCCACTGGGAGATGCCGAAAATCTCAAATTCTGATACATTAAGAGCTCTGAACACCTCAAGAAATTCTGCTTATGCATCTTAATGACACTTCTTGGGTTAAATACAAATGTGAGAGGAATGAACAGCCGGTTGCTGGCTTTTCATGCCCACTAAACATAAGTGAAGTTATAATGTCTGGACCTCAGAATATTTAGTCTCAAGCACTAACTCTCAGGAGATTTCAACAACAAAATCTTAATGTGTTTGATCCTGCCAGTATATGATTATCTTAAATACCTGAGTAATTCAGCTGGCTTAGCTGGTACTGCTCAAACCCCCCAAGCTGGTACTATAGTTGTAGGATCATGGCCTTAACATGGGGGAGAAATATTTCTGTGGAGGATTTCTCATTTTGGTTCAGGAGCATTGGAATTAAAAGTTCTTGTGAGTAAAACTAAGACTGTACCACCATGTTTATGTCATGGCTTCACAGTCACTGTCATAAACCCCACATTGGTATGGTTCCATTGAGTATATTTTACACATTCTTTCCTAAGAATGAGTTTGTGATAAGCTAATTTCTCTCTTTTTCTTCCATAAAGGTTTTTGTTAAATGTTTTTCAAATTTTAATGCCTAATATGATCTTTGAAAAGCTATAAAGTTTTAACAGACTATAAATATAAAGTGAGTGAATAAATTGCTAGGGAGTCTGTGGTTTGATCCCAGGAAATCCTGATTAATAGCTTTTAGCTTTTTCTAGACCACCCTGACTACATTGTGAAAAACAGTTGACTTATTTTATTGCTATTTAGACTGTAATTCGAGCTACTAAATTTATAACTTTTTAAAAAAATTAAATGAAGACATACGAATTAATATTTTTTTTCATGTGAGACCATATGCTGAACACATTTCTTGCTCTATTTAGTTCAGTCCTGTTAAAATATAATTCTCTATGTTTGCTAAACACATAATATCTATTTCTGGTATGAAAGGGGACCAGTCAAAAGCTAGTGTAATTACTGAGATGGTAATTGTAACTCATAATATTCCTATTGATTTTCCTTGATCAGGACTTGCACATTTAAAAGTGAAACTAATTTACATGTGGAGCTTCCCAAAATAGGAAGTGGAAAATGAATGTTGCAGGATAAGTTGTGTGATAATAATTTTTTTCTCTTTACTTAATGTGCAATTTATATGAACAGTATTTTAACAGGGTAGTTGCACCTTATTGTTTGTTGGTTATAATATCAAACAAACAAACAAACAAAAAGATGTACTTATTGTTGGTCTAAATATTTACATTACCAGTCAAGGACAAGGCATAAAGCTAAACTGAGTCCTTTTGTTTTAATGACTTGTGAATCTTCCGTGCTGATCACCTCGTAGAAAATTAATTGTTTATAGACCAGAATTCCAGAAACCTGAATGGTTGTTGATCCTGGTATGGGTCTGAACAAAGGTGGTGAAACATGGCCTGTGATGAGAAACTGCTGTACAAAAAGGCTCTGCCTGTACAGAGCCTGTTTTCATTTCATGTCCTGTGATCACGAGCACATGGAAAGGATGGGTTTTTTCCGTATTAAAAAGGGAACTCTTTTGGTCATGGTATCTGCAGTAATAATGGATGCAAAAGAAAAGAATTAATCTTCTACAATGCTACCACAGAAGGCCGATTATTTATAAAATAATTTCCATAGTGTGCGAAATATAACAAATCTTGTTGAGTAAAAATACACCATATATATATTTATAAACCTCTGATAGATTGGTAGCAATAAACAGAATAAATTTGCATTGTCTTTTCAACATGCTCATATTTGCTTTTCTTTTCAAGAAGAAATGATTTTCCACATAATAGAAAATTGAGTTTACTATTTCTAAAGTGCTCCTGACACAGAAAAAAGAAACATATTTTAATATTAGTGCTTATCACAGCATTTAAGGCAACACCATCCCCCCTCAAGCTTTCCACTCTTAAATAAAAAAAGGAAAAATCCCATTGTTTTCCTAGGTTCACTTTGCTTCTAGTGATTGATGTAGAATTTTACTGCCATCCAATGGCAAGGACCTATTATAGCCTAAGTAAATGTCTAATGCTTTTTGATCAAATTGCAGTCTAGGGAATTTAACTTATGCTGTACACTTGGAACTTACATCAATATGTCTCTGTTCCTTACACAGTGAGAAAGAAATATGACTACAGTTTCAATTTGTTCTGTGTTTCCTAATTCAATTTTACTGTGAATTGCTAATATTGTGGTACATAATTACCTAAATGAATAAATCAACCTAAGCTACTCACTAAAAAGAACATTAGCGTATAATATTAATTTTTGCCTGTACCTTGTCATGTTAGTTTAAAAGATTCCTTTTGCTACAATTAAGGGCATTTTCCTAGTTGTTAAAATATCCTTTTGCTAAAATACTTCTCTCCACTTTATTTACTCTGTTTGGAGATTTCACAGTTGTTATTGTACCCTAAAGAATTACTTTATGATGCTCAAATGTGTTATAGGGTGTTTTTGTGTATTTTTTCCCTTTTAACTCACATACAGAAACCTCTAGAAGAGAAAGATAACTGCTTAAAACTATAATCTGAAATATATGGATTTTGGTTTACTTTTATCCTCTGTGCTTTCCAGATTCACCTTCAACATTTAGTCCAACACAACAGTCATCCTTTAGGCTCCTAAGAAGAAATCTAAAGTAAAACATTTAAATTATTCAAGTGTTTATTTTAAAGAGGAAACTACATAGATACATCTAAAGGAAATAACTTCAGATCTTGGCCAGAATATAAAGCTATGCCTCCATCTTGTACTACAAAACTTTCAATAATTAGTAACTGTTAAAAGAAAAAAGACCTACCAGGATGAAGGAAAATATAAGAATAAAACAGAAGTAAAAGAACAGATGGTGTTATTTCTGTTGTTTCATTTTATCTGGAAGACTCCTCATGTACTGTCACTCTCCAAGCCAAAGGATACATTTTTATTGACATAAAGGAGACCTAAACCATGTCCCAGTTGTATGTCCTCTCACAGAAGGCTGCCTAATGTGCCACAGGTGTATTTCAATTCAGATTTTTAAGAAAAATGTTTGGCTTCTCACAAAGATGCCAAGAGTGGATTTCCACTTTAAGAGTCAGAACACGTAGGAGCACATTTGAAGTGATGTTGATCCCTTACCATTATTTCAAGTCCTTTTAACAACTCCATTGCCATAATCTTTGACTATTACCATGACTGCTTAGAAAGAATAATCTTTGATTAAATTACATCATTAACCTGCAGCACTCCAAACCATGTGAGATTACAGGAGTTGGAGCAAGAAACAGAATAAAGAGCACATTCCCAAAAGACTCCAACAAACACCTCATGTGTCCATGCCTTAGACAAATTCTACACTTACTAAAACAATTGCAAAACTCAAAATTTCCTTCTCTAACTGAAATACATTGACATTAATCAGCACAGTCTTTGGGGTGCGTGTGCAAAGAAAAGAGTACCATGCTTAAAGATATCAAGATTAAAGTAGTACATAAAGTAGGTACATATATGTTGTTTGCTACTGTAGTTCCTTAATACTAAAAGAATGGGAATAATAGAAAAATAAAATATGAAAATTAGGATAATGGGAATTAAGTTCTTTGTACTATTGTATTTATTCTGTAATTAATATCAGGACACCACAACTGCACCTGGAAAAGACAGCTTACTCTTCTCAGTATTGCTATATTAACAGCTGATTGAAAAATGATAGAAACATTTCTTTATACTTTTAAATTTGAAAATAAAGTTCCATGTAATGTAGATATTAATTAAAAATTATAACTGGTAGAAAAGAGGGATAGATTGTCAGGATATCATGACATAAAAATGTGTTTGGTTCCCTCCATCCCTCTGAATTTGGGTTGTCAAAGAGCACCAATCTCAGAAAAGAAGCATGGGTCCTCCTGAGTAATATCCATTTATTGTTAGCTGAGTTGCTAATTATTACTAGTTATTGTTAGTTAAGTTGCTAATTCATTCTCTAAAGTATTCCTATTGCAATAGTTTTCGAAGTTTTGTGTATGTGCTTATGCAAATTTATCAAATGAAATCTGTTTTAAATTAATTTCTGCAAAAAGCTACACTTTAATTTCAATTTTAATATTTCAAGTAAATATACCTTTCATGAAGTAGATACTTCCTCTTATTCTTCAAAAGTCACTTAATCTGTGTCTATAAATGGGTAGGAGGAAAAATTTAATTTTAACCAATTCTTCTTTCATGTTTTGAATAATAGGTTGTTTGTTTGTTTTTTTTTTTTCTTCTTCCCTGTGCTTTGAAGGAAAGGTCTGTGTGACAGCTAACAAAGCTGCATTGGCTTTGTAGCCCTCATTTTATGAGACATGAGATAAGCTTCTCTCTGCATGGGTCTCCACGAGTTCAGCTGGCCACAGCACATGGGCAGGCCTCAGGAAATGGAGCCTTCCCCCCACTTCTGCACACAGATGTTGCAGGGGGAGCTTTCTGCTGGGCAGGGGTCCTCCAGGTCACAGGCACAGCACAAAAAGAACATGTGGGAGCTGGAGATGTGCTCTTGGGTGAATTTGGGGCAATACCATCATCCCAGTGCTCCTGCCAAGGCGAGCAGAGCTGCTTAAGCGGAGACCACGGAGAATGCAGCGTGCAGCATTTGTTAATGGGCTAGAGCTGCCTCTATTCAGCTATTTCCCCCACTGCAGGAAATATCATCACTCTGTCCATCCATGATTTCCTGTGGCCAAGAAGGGTGGAAGGCCTGTGCAGTGACAAGAGGGGGCCCTGCCACCAGCAAGAGGGAGCACCCAGCCACCAACCTTACCCTGGGAGAACTTTCTGCTCATCACCTCCCTCCTTCCACTTTCTCCATGTTAATGCATATTCAAACAATTCATCAAAATAACCAGAAGGCAAACTGCCTCTGAATCGCCAGCCCTCGGTCCTGAATAAGCTGCTCACAGTCAATTGCCTTTTTCCTAGTTTAATTTTCTTTGTGCATTTTATAGTGCTGTGTGTGCTCAGTGACAATCACTTCTGCAAAGCTGCATTTCATTTCCTCTGACCACTAAAACTGTGATCTGCTTTACTTGCCTGAAACAAGTATCATGCACAGATTTTAATTATTTAGTCATGATTTAGCACGCATGATATATGGGCATCATTATCAATGGCTGCAATATCTCTTCTTTTGGCTATTTAACATGGGGAAGATGCTCTTTGTTATTAACATCTGTTCATCAGGGACACAGACCTTCACAGCATTACTAGCACCTTCTGTTTTTGTCAGGAGAAAGGAAAGTGATCAAGAGCCTCATCAGAGCCTAATTTGGCACTGATGTGTTTTCCTTTCTCTTAACGTAGCCTACATCTAAATTGTTCCTTAAAATTACTGTAGCTGTTAAAATACAGCTCAATAACTATATCTGACTAGGGGTAGACTAAGATGGTACAGATACCAGTGTATCATTATTTAAATGTTATGGTTGTGGGGAGGCTACAAGATGAAAAATAAGTTAATAAAAGATGTGGTGGAATTAGAAAATAAGATTACTGAAGTGCTTCAGCCATGAAACCATCTTCTAGCTATGAAAAAATGGATAATCTTGTTTTTCCCCCACTAAGCTAATTCCAATTTTTTCACAGCCTAGTAAAGGCCTCACAGCAGAAATTTACATTTACCTTGTTGTTGTAGCAGGTATTTTATTAAGCTTTTAAGGATGGATCTGGGGTTCCCAGTGAAACAAGGCTCTGCATTCCAGCAGCCCTTTGTAGTGGAGTTTTCGCTGCTCAGCTGCTTCCCAGGTGGGTCGAACCCAAAGGGATGGGTGTACCTTGAGGACAAACTGAGCTTGGAACTTTTTCTGCAAGTCCTGTTTGAGGTAAAGGTGAACAAAAAAAAAAAAACGGATTTCCACAAAAGTGTTTGATTCTGTGCTGCCAATACTAAGGGAATATAACAGTTTGTGCTCCAGAGCAGGATCTTATTTCTTCCTAAAAGAAAGCATCAAAATCTGATCATGTAGATAAAAGGGGAAACTTCTCATGAATATACTCTACGTGATTAAAACTGCAGCTCCCTATGGTTTAGACCTGGAAGACATTTTAATTATCTAACATCTTGCTATTTCTGGAATTCTGACTGCAAGTGTGTCTGACATAGTGTTTCATGGAATATCCTTTCCTCATATAACGCTTTTTTTATACTCCAGATGTACAGTAAACAACAAAAGCCTGTTTTATCTCTTATCCTTCATCAGATGAAAGTGAAAGATAACTAAAAGAAATAAAACCTCTTAAAGAATATATTTTAATCATAGATGTCCTGCTTATGATCTAAAATCCCATAACAATCTCAAGTATGCTTTATCAAGTAGACCCAAACTACACAGAACTGAGAAATTCAAATATTAACAACTATTAAAAAGTGCTAAAAATTGGAAAAGAAAAGCCTTACATTCTCATTTTCCCAGCAAACAATATTCAGATTTTTTCAGATAATTATTATTTTCAATCAATTTTAATAAATATCAGTACCATCCTGTCACAAATTAGTAGCACAGAGAGAAAAAAATTACCATGATAATCATAAGCATGTTTTGGTTCTGAATACTTAAGTAAGAGCAACTTAATCACCAGGGTGATTTTCCAAATGTAATCCAGCCTATCAGATAAAACTGTCGCTAATAGTTTGCAAATGAGAACATAAATGCAGCATATGAAAGGTAGATATCAGGCTGGATATCTACCTTAAAGTGAAATGTCTTTAAAGTTTATATTGTATTGACCACACAAATGGGGTTTTGAAATCAGGGAGTTACTATATACTGCATGAGAAATGTGAAGGAACTCAGACAGACTCAGCCTGTGCCAAGGGTTTGAGTGGATTCTAAAATTACCTTATCACTTCTTAAACTTAAATGCTGGACTAATGTCTTAATATAGCTAAAATATTATCAAACATTTTCTCAGGGACTAATCTATTTCCTAGATTAGTCCCTGAGTTTAACCAATAAGAAGCAAATGACTGACATCTATCATGCCAGGTTTTGACCCACAGAAAACGCCTGTGCTGTGGCACTGAGTGCAGTGACACTCTGAGTGAGCTGCTGAAGATGGGAGCTGGAATTTTGACTGCAAATGTGTCTGACACAGTGTTCCATGTGCAGTGCAAGCAGGGCTCACCTTTGCTGCCCAGGCAGGATTTGCTGTGCTCTGGGCAGGCCCTGGCAGGGTGCTGGCACCTGGTCCGGGAGCCCACGGCAGCTGGCACCCAGAGCTGTGCCAGCATGGGCTGCGTGTGCCCTGGGACTCCTCACTGCTGCCATGGCCATTATCTCCTCAGAGCAGTAATTAGTTCAGCATTTGTAAAAAAGTTTGTAAAAGAAGTCTCTGAACTGGGGGGGGGAGGGGGGGGTGTAACAGATGAACCACTTTGATGATCATCTAGCTTGTCTTTGTGCACGTATGTGCATTCATCCACTGATTCCACAGTGCATCTTTGGTAAGCCTGCTTTTTTAAAAACAGTCATGTCAGACTCACTTTATATGATGGGCTTCATCTGACGTCCTAGTACTTGGAGGCAAACAACTTCAGAAGTTATTAAATTAAACATTATTAACATAAAAGTAAGAAATAGTATTATTCTATTTGCATTGTCAATTAATAGATACCTGTTAATAAGTAGAAAGGAGACCTGCAGGAAATGATTCCTTTATCTTTAGGCTGCTGCCTTTTTTCTGTTCACATAAGGAGAAAGGGGCTTTTAGAGGCTGATGCGGTCAGCATTCAGCCAGCCAAATTTGGGTTACTTGTGCCATGAGTGCAGGGACAATTCAGGACCAACTGCCCAGGTTCAGCAACACTGACACTGCTCTCAGGAGCAGGCAAGTACAGCTGGTCTCCTGTCACACAGGGCCTGAGCCAATAAACCATGCAGATCCATGGTGGCTGTGTGTGTGTACATCTCCTGCCTTGTCTGGCTGTGTTTCCATGGCAGGAGGCAGAGGAGAGATAAGTTATCTTAAAGTCAGTCAGATCCAGCTGGGGTCTTCTAAGTCCATTCAGGTTGTACCCATTGAACTGAACAGGTGGAAATACTTATTTTGGTAACAGTCAGATTTCTAAAGGACTATTCTGCACCTTAATATAATACAGTCCATGTGACCAGGTGCTTGGAGCATAATGCAGGTATACCAAATAGCTCTGCAGGACACAGCTTTGATACAGCAAAACTCACCCTATTTTGGAGCTACTTGTTTAGTCTAAGGGAACCCAGCCTGATTTCTCACAGAGGTGCTGTGAGATACATGTGTACTGTGCTGGATTTGAATTCTATAACACTTTTGCATACTCTGCTAATTGGTGCAATGTCATAAGAGTTTTCTGAGAGGCCA
This sequence comes from Aegithalos caudatus, assembly GCA_013389925.1. NCBI lineage: Eukaryota > Metazoa > Chordata > Aves > Passeriformes > Aegithalidae > Aegithalos > Aegithalos caudatus. Next base: position 278,158 of record WEIU01024410.1, read on the forward strand.
CTTCTACTTAACATCACTGCACATCAGTCCACATACAAAAATCATTCACACAGAGTTTTGACCATAATGCTCTGATCAGGTAGCAAGTATTTCAGCTATAAAACTTACTGCTACTTCTTTGCAAGGCATCCTTATGTTGGCAAAAATAAATGCAGGGCAATGAATTTACAACAGGCCTTTTTCCAATAAACTTTATGTTAATAGACTAATGACAGCCAGCTACAGCAGTGCCCAAAAGATTCTCAGGTAACCCATACCACATTTCATGTTGAAGAATGAAACTTGTTTACTTATGAACCTGGGTGGGGCAAGTTTGGGCTGTCACTGACCCTGAGCAGCTGAGGGGCAACCCCACTTTGGGTGGGGCTACAAAGCTCTGCGGGCTGGGCTTGCCTGACCAGTTGCAGGAGCAAAGGAAGGAGGTAATTCTACGAACTGGGGAGAAAACAGCTGATTTGGAGGCTTTCCCTGTGTTCCTATGGCTTAGAAACTGGAGATGTTGGCTGGAAGTGGTAAGTGATTTACATGGATGTTATGGTCACAAACTTGTGCTGGGTAAATGAAAATGGTGCGGTTTCAAAGTGGGTTGGAAATAAGGAAGAGATGTTTGTGAAGAAGAGAGTTTCTGTTATCAGGTTAACCTGTTGAAGTGTTTATCCCTGGGGCTCCCAGGTTCTCTCACTTCAGGGATTCTGAGGAGTTTTAAGCTGGTTTAGTGAGAAGGGTTGCTTGGCAGAGTGGAGGGTATTTATTCAGTTATCTTGAATAAAAACAGGCAAGTGTGGACCTTCAAAAGCTTGCTGGCAGATTCCCGGAAAGCCAGTTTTCCAAAAGCAGGTAGCCTTATATTATTGAAAGGCAAAACACTCAGACAGTCAAGAAAAAAAAAAAAAGCTATAGAATGCTTTCTGTGGATACTGTAAATGTAGTGGAAATGTGGAAATGTAGGCTTACAGTTTGGCAAGAGTAGGAATACATCAGTTCCTGCATTTTGACACAACTTTGGATGAATGCTGGACAGTGCTCCAAATCAGGTAGAGTTACCATGATGGGAGGCTAGTTTTCTGGTATTGGATGATGGAGCTGGGATGATTTCTTCATTCTTTCATGGAAAATCAAGTTGACCAAGTGACAGATGATAACATCAAAACAGCAAAGTTTGTGAAGTGCAAGCAATAGTCGGTCATGTGTCAAGATTATGTCTCCTGTGTGTTTTCTCTCTGCTCTGGAAGCAGCTTTAGAGATCTTAAGGGCAGTGCAGTCTACTTAATCATTGCTAATCTTAAGAATCCAAAACATAGAAAACTGTTATTTATGCCATGAAATTGCTCCAAAGGTTTAAATGTCTTATGTGCCAGCATAGCAAGTTTCCCTTGAGGTTCTGTCAAGACTGAATTTAAATGGCTTTGAGTCCAGGTAATTCCAGGCAAATTAGCTTCAACCACACTGAACCTGGAAAATTGCCTCGTTCAGGAAGTGGTGAGATTCATGCCTAGAAAACCCCACTTGTATTCTGCTCCAGGGGCTGGGTATAAATCTTTAGTGTTCTCATTAATCTTTTAAGCCGGAGAACATAAACATCTGGAAGCTTGCACTTTCAGAGTCCTGTAACAACATCTCCAACTGGTTATTTCACTTCTTTTGTCTATAATAATGCCCCATTTTATTCCCCATGTATTATTCATATATACCTTAAATTTAATCACCACCCCACTAAAGTTAAACTCACACTACACCTGAGATATAAACACCATCACACTGGAGTTGAGAACACATTATGCCTTATCCATAATTACTCTCATGCTGAGGGAAGGTTCATGCCTTTATTTTGTGATACCACCAAAACTTTTCTGGTTAGCAGAGCCTTTTCATACCTGTACAAAAAAAAATTGCAAAATGTTATTTTTTTCCTGGGTCCTTTCTATGCAGGGAAATACTTTTTTTCATTTCACCTTCACCCTTCTAGTTAGCTGTTTGCTGCCATGTCTGAAAGTGGAGTTTGCCAATTGGGAGTGCTGGAAGCACTCAGGGTGTGTCCTCTGTGTTCCCCACCCAAAAACCCTGCTGGAGGCTCCTCCTGTTCCACAGGGAACATCCTTGGCCCCAGCCAGCAGTTTGTGCTCTGTGCTTATCCCACCTGGCAGTCCCTGTCTTCATTGGCTCCCTGCACAATTTGGTGACTCCAGTAGAGAAAAAAGACCCCACTGTAGGCTTGGCAGAGTATTTTTAGAGACATCTCTTTGGTACTGTTGGGACAGAGCTCACACCAGTGCCCTGTGCAGCAGGGTGCTGTGCCTGGCACTATGCCTGTGCTTGCAGGGCAGAGCAGTTTTCCAAAGCCCTGAACAGCCCATGGCACCATGGAATCAAGCTGGCCTTGTAGGTTGGATGTTCTGTTTAATTACTGGAATTTACCTGAAAGTCATTGAACCTGCTGGTCTCTCACTTCTTCAGAGTCACAGGTTCCCGCAGATATTTGCTGTTGGTTATCTAGCTCTTCTCTAGTTTTCCAAGAAGTGTTTTGGTTTTTTTTTTTGGGTGTTTTTTTTTTTTTTTTTTTTTTTTTTTTTTTTTTTTTTTTTTTTTTTTTTTTTTTTTTTTTTTTTTTTTTTTTTTTTTTTTTTTTGTTTGTTTTGTTTTTTTTTTTTTTTTTGTTATTGGTTCTCTAGTGTGTTCAAGTCACCATGTGTTACCCAGCTGTCTTGAGTTTTGCCTTCCTGTAATAAATAAACACACATTCATGTGGATGTGGTGCTTAGGGACACAATTCAGTGGTGGACTTGGCAATGCTGGCTCGGTGGTTGGGCTCAATCTTAGAGGTCTTTTCCAGCCTAAATGATCTATATGTCTATGTATTTTATATATAATGTAATCATAGAATTCTGGAATGGCCTGGTTTGGAAGGAACCTTAAGTATCATTCAGTTTTAATCCACCACCATGGGTAGGCATAGGCATCCTCAGCTTCTCTGGGCAACCTGTGCCAGGGCCTCCCCACTAAAGAATTTCTTCCTCAGATGTAATCAAAATACTCTTTCTTTAGTTTAAAACCTTCCCTCCCTTGTCCTGTCACTCTCTGCCTGAGGAAAAAGTAGTTCTCCCTCTTTTTTGTAAGCTCCCTTTAAGTGTTGGAAGGCTGCAGCAATAAAGAATAATAACCAATAAATCTTGGGTGGACAATCATTGCAGGATGTACTTTTATTTTTTTTAACTTGTATTTTTGTTAGGCCACCTAAAGAACCCCTGGGTTTGAGAAGGAAACTAAGGACACAAAAATTCAGTCATTAAGTTATCACCCAAAAGTGGCCTAAAAGCTGCTTAGGTGCAACAGTGTTCTGTGTCTAATTAGTAAGCTATTATTTTTTCATATTTATTCAGCGAAGAAGTGATAGAAGTTTGAACATTCTTTGACTTTTTTATGGGAAGCAAAACCACATTAAATGCAAAAAAAAGAAATTGGCTTGTGTCTGTGATAAACATGAAAATGTTGATGCTTTGTTCAGTTTCTCTGTATTTTCATGTGCTTTATATAGGGGTAATATAAGTACTTGCTGCTTTATACAGAGGTCCAAAGTCTTCTCCAATCTTTTGTGGTACCTGGGGTCAATAGTGCATAAACTGAGTGAGAAAATTTATTTGAGTTTGTTGTCTGGCAATAATTAAATCCACTAATATTGTTCTAATGCTGCCTTTGTTACAGAAATCACTGTGGTGAGTGCTACATCTCACCTTATGTTATCTTCAAGAAAAGCCTTTCATGCTTATGTATTTAATTATCAAGCATTCTTTTAATGTATTTGTCAAGCAATCTGAAATATATTATTGCAATACCATATCTGCAGTAGTATCTCCACATAAACAAATGTGCTTCTTAACTACAGCATTGAGAACTCCCTCTGGTAGGATTCCCAAACTGCTCTGCAGGTTGCTGGCTACAGCAGACTACCAAAACAAATCTCTTACCATGATCAAGGTCAGAGCCAGGTCAGTCATTCACAGAATATTACATCTCTTCTTGGAAACAGGAAGCATTTGATATTTGATTTCCCCATGCACTGTTCTTTGATGGATTTTCCTTTTCTTTCCTGCAGAGGGAAGAAACTGTTATGTTAAAACTGTTATATGTATTTACATGTAATGACTGATATTTATTTAATATTGATAGTATCCTGGAAAACCATTAAGGAAATGCATCTTCTGGCTCTGCAAAAGTATGTAGTGTGCTATTCTCCTGGAGTCTAAGCTAATCCTTTGTGGGAAAAGTGCGTTCACCTGAGGACACTGCTCGAGGTGGTTTGCAATCACATCAATTATTTCAGTAAATGTTTAATCCCCAAGCAGACTTTGGCAGTGATTTATGAAGGATCTAGGAGATGAATGTTGCTACCCCTATAGATGGCCAGGTTACCTTGTGCTAGGCTCATTTGCCAGGATAAGACCAAGATTTCGTTTTCTGTATATGTATGTGTCTACAGCTCTAGAAAACTGACTGATACTGTGGCTGAAAACTGAGCATTCTGTGTCTGTGCTTCAAAATCCTTTAAATACTATGTTTCTGGTATCAAAAATAGCAAAGAGATTATGGAAGGAATCTGTTTTTCGTTTCATCTTCTCCCTTTTATATTCAGAGTTAATAAGATGTTAATTTTGCATAATTTTGTGATGCAGATTTTATGGATTTTTATTGCCATTTAGGNTTTTTGTCTTGAGTTCTACCTGCTTCACCTTCCTCTTCCCTGGTTCTTGAATGCTGGGGCAACCAGTGTCTTCTGATAAAAGGAATAACTAAAAATCTGGAATGGTTGTTGCCTATCTTTCATCTTCCTTAAGAACGTGGTCTCTTGTTAGCATGTTGCAAGTGTTATGGTGATGGAATGGAGGAAAAACTTAATGTTTATGAGATCAGAAATGAAAAACTGAGTTAACTGAAGTCATATTCTTGTCTGTGACAAGACTGAGTGGCTGTGTATTACAGAAAGGAAAGGTGGGAAGTCTGATGAAGACTGAAATAGTGTGAATCATGTCATACTGGATGTATTACACGAGAGAGAAGCCAAATACCTCACTGTTGCTGGTCATCCTAATCTTCCTGTATGGAAATCCTGGGTCATGCAAATAGAAATACCAAAGATTCTTCTCCTAGCTTGACAGAGTGTGTAATCAATGATAAATTGTACTTATCTTGGCATTTTTGTCTTGTTATTCATGAGAGATGAAGACTGAAATACGAAGTAAATTCCAGTACAGTGTGCCTGTGATGGATGGTTGGCTTTCTCTTATTGCTGCTTATAGCTCTTTAACTGCTTGTCATTAAAGACTAAGATGGCAGAAGAGGGAAACTGCTTTGGAAGTTTTTATGGCTCATTACCTGCCTATTTATTCCCTTAGCCTCCAGTGTCCTGGGCAAGATATTAAAAATCTTTGTTGTTCTTGGAAAAAAACCCTAAAAACAATCTTCACTAATTTACTTGCAATCAGTTTTATAGTTTAACTGGCCAAAAAGCTGAGGTTGAGTTTAGGGATGCCAGTCAATTTCCATAGTTATTTTTGGATAGAGAGCCTCATATTAGAGACAGGCACTTGTGCTAGTCTTTCATAAGGATGGTGATTGTCAATCACAAAACTGTGTGTGATTTTCATTACTTGCATTAAATCAGAACCTGAAGAGGTAGAGATTTCTTCTGTCAAGGGAACCTGTAGGTGCTGGATTAGTGCAATAAATACAGTGGTCTTTTATCCAAACAGCCTCCCTCTCTGAAAGAGAAACACATAGATGCACATAATGTACCTTTTTGGTTTCTTCTCTCCAATTATGCTAACAAGCTTCATGCTGAGAAAGGATTAGGGCTGATGGACAATCAAAGACAATGCTTCCTTCTTGGTAAAAAGGTGTGAAAAGATACAGGCAGTGGGGCTGGAGTTATTAGGCATACCTGCAGGAGGCCATATGACTAAGTTAGGCCTTGAGAGACTGAGGTATAGAAATTGCTTAGTCACTATTCTAAGCTCTTCAATGACATCTTTAACACCTTTTGATTCGAAGGCAAAGCCACAGTGCAAACATTCCCCTGGCAGGTTCTGCTCAGTGTTTGTGGCTCAGCAGGGCAGCAGGACACCTGGCTGAGTGAAATTCCCAGTGGGAGCCCTGCACTGGCCCTGCCAGCAGGGCACAGGCACCTGCAGGTGCTCAGAAAGCAAAGCTGCAGATTAAGGAGGCAGGAAGGTCCTATGGAATAAACCCTCTGTAAATTTCATTCTGTAGCCCGCAGAAGGAGAGGAGCAAATTAAAAGGTAAAATCAAAGGAAATGTTAGGTAAGTCCCTCTCATACTTTTTATTAACTGTACTATTGCTTCTTTGGAGCACTTCAAAAAGCCAAGGCAAGATGGTCAGGGAGAGACAGAATTTATTGCTCAATTGTATTACTAAGCAATTATGACTTTTAAAAAATAAAATGCCTCTGCAATTTCAGCCTCTTTATCTTTACCCAGGCTTTCCTGAAGATACTTTACTTTAATTTCAACAAGAAAGATTTAAAGATTGAATCAATTTTACCAATTTTATCTCTTCTTTGTAGCTGGCTGTTTATTATCCCTTTTAAATGTATTCCTGACCTTTTGTGTGCAGTTCTTTTGGAGCTCCATAATTATTTCTTGCCTGCTTTCTGCCTTTGTTACTAACCTGTGAAACCCAGTGGTCTCCAACTGAACTAATCATAAAATACTATGTAAACATCTCCCTGCATCAAGGATATATATTAAGTTACATTCCACACAGACAATGTGAAATAAAAATATTGTAACTGAGAAATGGGTATCTAATACAAATGTTATTAATGTACCTCCCAAAGACTGCTCAGAGGCAAAGGTGACCGCAGGGGCGGAGGTGGATGGTTCCAGGCTGCCTTCTCTAACATCTGTGTAAATACTGGAGCGGCGGCCCCTCGAAGTTACAAGGGCTGCAGTTTCAAATATTAAACTACAAAAAAGTCTGTCTGTGACTGTACTAAAGAAATTGCCTTTAGTATCTTTTCTTTTTTTCTTTTTTGGCTGCTGATATTAAGAAAAATACCAGAAGACCACCAAGGAAGAAAGGCAGGAAAAGGACATAGGCATAATGAATGAATGCCAAGATTTAATTGACACAGTAGTGGCTCATACTCTCTGTTCTCTTTGTGGAGATGTTACCCTTTGGATGTTGATAACAATAATCTTCCAAAGAACCATATTCAATGGGCTTGTAACCCCTCCAATTATTATTAAAAGAGAAAAAAAAAAGAATCTTCTTTAAATCATATTCTGTTCCTCAAAGGCCAGATATCCTGAACATTTAAACAGCAAAGCAGAATGTTTAGAATAAGTTTTGATATCAAGGAGAGACAGTTAACAGGTAAAAATAGCCTTAAAATGATCATTGCTGTAGAGACACTGATAGCCTAGAGGAAGGGATAGGTGGGTTTAAAATGGAAAACTGGGACACTGAAGACCTGTTTTATTCTGTCTCTTCCAATTTTCCTGGCGAACTTCTCCAAAAGACTTTTTAAAATTCACATAAGTCTGATTTTTTTTAACCCCTGGCTTCAGGCTTAGTTTGCAAACTGATGTCATGGTACCCGAGTAAAAATGCAAATATGAGTGTGTTACAATTTCTAAATTGCTCCAGTGTGTTGTTTTAAGAATGTATGGAAGGAAAATGTAGTTGAATATAGGTGCAGCCTACTATATATGTAGGAAGATAGGCTGGAAATCACCACTTCTAAATTTCAGTATTCCTATTTTCTCTTCAGTGGAAAGGAATGTTCACAAAGGAAGATCTTATGACCAGTCCAATCAGTAATAACAAAATTAGAGAAGATTTAAAGTTTTACAATGCAAGCACTCATGTGAACTTAATATCAATTATAATTTCTGATTATACTTAATCCAGGCGAAAACTGCTTTTTAAACCAGTATTCTTAATAAATGTGGGTAAAGTATAAGAAAAACATTAGATTGAATCAGAACTCTTTTGCTGAGCATGGGAAGTATTGTGGCATTATTTTGGAAGTTCCCTTAAATGAGGTTGTTCCGTGGTGCATGAGGAATTTTTTAAGGAAATAGTACCGATCTAGAGAGATTTCCAATGGACACCTAATCATCTCTAAGACCTGAACCCACCATGATTTTATCCTTAAATACTACTTTGAATATTTTATTTTCACCCTCCTTTTGTTTTTATATTTACCTGAAAAGCATGTATTTCATGGCAATACAGGTTTAAGTTCCAGTCTAAACTGAAGTTTTTATCTTCTGGTTTCTGTTGGAGGTGGGAGGGAAGGAACACAGGGACGGGGAGAGAAGTACAGTACAGAATTGCTCATACCCCCTGGGAAGGTAATTTACCTGGTTAGTGCAGAGGTTGTTTTCTTAAAAATTGAAGGTAAAAGGCAAAAAAATCAGACAGTTCACAACCATGCAGATAAACCTAATTTATGCACAGCATGTGCTTCTGTATAGAACTCCTGCAAGTTGTATTGATCGTGATCTTCCCTGTGACAGTGTCAATGGAATAATTTATATAAAAACCCCAACAAACAAACAAACAAAAGAAAAATCAACCTCAAGATACCAAAAGAACCCCCAAACCTTATTTTTTTGATGGTTGAGTGAATTTGTTTTGACAAATGAAGATCAGTGAGTTTGACTTTAAGAACTTGTTTCCAGAAGAAACCAAATACTCTTCAATTTAAATTTAAAAAATTTCCAACAACCCCTTCTTTCTGTACTGTGGCCTGTCAGAGGAGCCCTGGGTGCCACAGGGCAGTTCTGTGGTGATGGACTTGTGTCAGACATGCAGGAAATCCTGGTAAGTGCATCTCTTGTGCAATGATGCTGCCTCTAGATCTCCAAACAGATCATCCTATGCTGTACCAGACAAAGCTAATCTGATATTGCTTCAGAAAAAGACATTTTAAGCATACCTCATTAGAATATTTGAAACAGCTGGGTCCAGAAAGGTACAAAATTACATATGCAGCTGCAGTAGTGCCAGTGCTGTGTATGTATGTGGTGATTTTGATTGCCACACTGACAGAATATGGTACTGAATTTCAGTACAATATCTTTAAGTCCATATGGAATACAGTTATCAACTTGATGTTGGAGATGAGGCTCATTTCTTAGCATTAGCATCACAATTATTTTCCTTCCTCTGTTTGCTAGCTCTGATTTCAGTGAAGCAGGTCCTGACTGTTTGTGGTGTTATTCAGATGAAAGTTTTTAGGCAACTCAGCCATAGCCAGTGTAAGGAGACAGAGAATAAGATTTGAAATTAATCTCGTTTTATTTTGGAATAAGTCAATCTAGCCACTGAGCGATTGCATTAAAAAGGAAAAAGAAAAAAAAAAAA
>WEIU01024410.1:287549-322443 GCA_013389925.1 Aegithalos caudatus
AAAAAAAAAGGAAAAAAAAAAAGTAGAAAAGTGACTGGCTTTTTGCAGGATGTTTTTATTGGAAAGATAATTGTTCTGGCATATTCTGAGCTCAGCATTCTGTGCCAGCCTGGTCTGGGACATGGGATGAGAGGCAGGAGCTGAATGGCACAGATGTGCTGCACTGCCATTGGATGCCTCTTCCCAATGACTTTCAGACACGTAACAGGATCCCTTCTTCCTTGCTCGTGAAATAGCTGGAGAAACCTGGTACTAGATGAACCTCCTGCTTTGGGCTGAAATGAAAGCAATATTTTTACAGCAGTATACTGCTTTATTGACAAGGAGATAAGCGTATTTTTTGTTGTATCAGCGTTTACCATTTCCCAAATTTTTAATTGAAAGTTAATGATGTACGACTTTTCTAGTAACTAAATGAATATTTGAACCACTGCAAGTTGCTTTAATAATTGTTCAGCTAATCGTTTAAATTGTCTTTACTTGTGCAAAGTCATATAAATGGGAAAAATTAAAAATTAATCAGCTTGATTTACGTAACTAAAAGCTGCCATCTAATGGATATTTTTCAATAGAAGACAGCAGTAATTATGCCGAAAAAAAATTCATTCCTGTAGTTTGAACGATTATAGCAATTTCCACCGGGGGATTTCGCAGTCAGGTTCCAGTTCTGGGCAACAGTGATTAATATAATGGTTATTAATGAGAATTCATTTTTGTACATCGAGGGGTGTTTGGGTGTCAGCGTTCCAAAAGCAATGTGGTTAGCATATTAATTATAAAAGATAGCATTGGGCTGGTGACTAAGTAACTATATTGATTTTTTTTCTCGTTTTCTGTGATGTGAAAGGTCAATTAGACTTATAGAAACAATGGAGGCTTCACAGCAGGAACCATCGTTTCGCTGTGCTGACATCTTTTTAGCCATGTACAAAGTTCATTAAATGTGCAAAGGTAGTAATGTTAAAAGGAAGCAAGTGATTGGGTCAGAGGTCACCAGCCATGGCAGGCTGACAGCCGCTTGTGGATTACTCCACGGGAGCTAAGTAATAGTGAGAATTGCCTTTCAGGTTGCCCACTGGGACTGAGGGGAATGAAGTCATAAGCAGCTAATACTATTGGGTTAATTAAAAGGAATATTGACAGCAGCTTTGTTTGTCTTGCCCTGAATGGGATGCTGTTAACCCAGTATTTTATTGGGTTACATAACATTAGCGAGTTTTTGTCTTTAATAACAGACTGCCAAATTTTAACATCCACGGTGTTCCAGGAAACAAGTATTGAACCAAACATGTCTGACACTTGCACAGCCTTCTATTTCACTGTCTCTGTGCACATTGTCATGTGGTGGGATGTGACCCATTCAGGTTATTTTCCTTTCCACTGGAGTCAGCTCTCCCAAGTGCTCATGCCCAGGTGTTTTCACAAGAAGCTTACAAGTGGCTGAAGGTCTCCCCTTCCCAGGATATCAGGTCTTAATAAATATAACCGTGGTATTCATTGTTCACTTGATCAAGCATCTATAAAGCTTTTAACTCTTCAGCTTCAGTCACATTTGACAAATATTCAAAGCATGCCAGGCAAAACCAAAATCCCTGTACAAAGGACAAGTATCGTCATTTAGAACTTGATTTGGTTTGTATTCTAATGCTTGTGGAACAGCTGAGTAAAGCATTCATAATCATCCTGGTGACATTAATAACTTTAAGAGCACATCTGTGAAGATCTCAAAATTGATTACCATTGCTGCATAAAAATGACAGGTTTTCCTACTAAATGTTCAGGAGAATAAACCTACATTTTAATAAGTTTTCAAAGTGTTTTTCTTCACTGTTATGCTGAAAACATTATTTATGTGCTGGATGTGACTAATTTGCTTGTACTCTTCATCTCAAAACATCAGGGTTTTTACTTTTCCATGCTAAAAAGAAAGAACTTGATGTGAAGTCTCCATGTAGCAATATATGTCTGATTGCTTGGGATTTTGTGTGATCGTTCTTTGATTTCAAAATGAGCTCAGAGCTGGCAGAGAAGTACAGGTAGACTTCAAAGCTGACTTTCTTCTTCCATTTTCCATTCTGACATTACTGTCCCTTTGGTTTGTTTTGCAGAAGCCTAAAGTAATACATACTTCATTATCTGACAGTGTTAGCAAAAAAATGGAAGCAGAAATATAATGACTCTCTTTATTAACCAAGATATGGAAAGAACAGTGAAGATAGATTCACTCCTGGCATGTACAAGAGAGCCACATTATCAACTGTATTCATATGAGAAAAATGTAAGAACATGCACTATTGTGATATAACCAGATTGTTATAAAATAGTAATTTCTGCATTTTGAAAACTGTTCTTATTGCAAATCAGAACTCCTGGGAACGGTAGGAGACTCAAAAGGAATTGTACATCCAGATTATTAGAGCATCTTGTTTATGTTTTAAGGATTGGATGACTTAAACTGTGAAAAGGACAAGTTTGACATCTGACAGAAGCTTGCTTGCCTTCTGATAAACAAAATGATCTTGCCTTTCTGCATTGCATCAATAACATAAGTGTACAGCTGCAGTCAGCTCTGTGTTGGTTGTGACACAGCTGAGAGTGTGCACTCTGCACATTGAGCTCTGGTCATTAATGACAGTCACCTCGTTATTTCTTTCAGTGACTCTTCTCCAATACCCTTCTGTGGCAGTGTATGGATTAAACCCTCTCTCCGAGCTGTAATCATTGTCTTGTAAAAATCTTTACAGTCAAAGCATCCAGGGATACCCTATAATAACAATTTCTTTTGCTGTATGTTAGGAAGTAAAACCTCTCATGTTAAAAGAAGTGTTCAAGCTCTTAAGAGTTGTTAAGACTCCATAGCCCTGTGAGATGGAGAAATTTCACACACAGTCTTTGAGCAGAGTCCTACCCAACAGCTGCACAGTGCAACAGGTATCTCAGGGCAGGGCCCTCATTTTCCAGCTTAGCCTCCCAATTGTAAATTCACCTGCTCTTTTCCAAGGACTGAGTGCGGTGTTGGTTGAGGCAGGGTCCACCAAGCAATAAAACTCCCTGCTTCTATAAAAACTGCATAGTAATTGCTCAATGGAAGCCCCAGCAGACATAGAGAAGGTGAGATGTGAAAGCAGCTTCTGTTTGCAAATATTGAGTCTCTGAGGTAAAGCAATATATGCACGTTCAGAGGATGAGCACTGTGCTCCAGAGAGAGAACTTGACACTTGTGTTCACATCTTTCACAGTTCTCACCTGCAAGTGATAACTTTTGACACCACTGTCTGTGTGTGAAGGGTACTGATGGCCAGAGTAATGCACAGCTCCTGTCCTCGTGGTGTAAGGCTGGCACCTGGAACCAGTGCTGCCCTTCTAATGAAATACCTCCTTGGGTTTGCACTCCGAGCTTACGTGATCTAATTTGAAGGCAAGGAAGTGGGTCATGTGTAGTACCTAAGCATGAGCCTTCATCATTAGTGTGCCTGTTATCCAGTGTTGTGTAGCATATCTGCAGGGGTGCAATCTTGCCCCTGGGTGTCCCTGATATTTGTGGTTACTGATTAGTTGCTGCCACTGGCTCTTCTTGATAAATTCCACGTGAGGTGGCAAAGACTTGCAGTGGCCTGATGTGATGCACTGAAAGTGTGTAATGAGTAGCATCTTCAGGAGCAATAATTTGTATATTTTTTCATAGATATTTTTTAAGGATCTGTGTCTGACTTGTTGACGGAGATTTATGTACAAAAGTAGCATTACCCAAACTCCACCTGCAGCATGGGTTATATTTCAAAGCTGATGCTGCTTACAAAGCATTCTTTTGTCTCCACAGTGGATTTATTACCTGAATATCAAGTTGGCTGAGAAAAGCAATGGAGAGCGAAGGATTTGAAAACTAACCAGATTAATTCATCTCCCTTTGTTGTGACCACAAATGAAATATATTCTCAAAGTGGCAAGTTTTTATTCTGAAGGGATGAGAAGGCTTTGCCTATTGTGTGAGCTCAGTTGAGTGCAGGCCCCTGCACGCCAGCACCGTGCATGTCCCCATGGCTGGGCACGAGCCAGCTCCAAACACGGGCTGGAGCTGCCTGGCAGATGTCCCCCTGTGCCAATGTGTCACTGCTGCTTCTAGACACACGCTGGCCCCCAGCTGCCCCTCTGAGCCATGGCTGGCTCTGCACTGGCTCTTCAGCCAAGGCATGAAGTAGTTCATGTTCAGTTAAGTCTGGTAAATGCCTGACGTCTGACAGGGAGAACGCTTGGACATCCCATGGCAGCCTGCCTTTCAACCAGCCTTTAGATTTACAGCCTTCAGCAGATACATTTCTGTGAGGGAATGTGGAGATCTTCTGCACTTCCCACTCTTCCATGTCATATTTCTGAAGTTCCTCCTAAACAGAATATATTTTTTTTCCTTAATTTTTTTTTTCAGCACAAAAATGTTTTGATCATGTTAGCTGAAGTAATTTAATTTTTCTGGACATTGTCTGGTCTAGATATCACAGATTTTTTGCCCCCTATTTTATAGAGTATTATTGGAGAAAGTGCTCCTTAAGTAGAAAGCTCTATTACTAAGATTACAGCTTAGCTGTAAGGTGCAAAAGTTAGACAAAAAATTATTCTACTTTTTCAGACATGATTGCTTCTCTGTGTACCTTTCTGTTGCCCTTCAGGATGATGTCACAGTTTTTTCACCTACAAGCAACTGCTTTATTTCAGTGTTATATGAGAAATTAAGAAATTATGCAGATTACCTCACCACTCGATTACAATGTCATGAGCTTGAGGAGAAATGAGTGCATTTATTTGGGAGAAATATTTCATCCCAGCAAAAGTGTGTGGCTGCCTGTTACTTTTCCATGAAAAGATAATGGTGTAAGAAGTTAAGGGAAGATTTAGTAAATATTTTTTATTTAAGCTTCTGTTTTGGTAATGCTGTCTTAGTGTAGAAATAGCATTACTTCACATCCACAAGCTTTCTTATTGAACCTGTAAAAACCAATAGGATTAAAGCATGTTATTTAAGGTGTTCATGTGCCTGGTTGTCCCAGGCCTCTTCACCTTCTTCATAAAGCTGTTTGGTGCCAAATCTTGATTTGCTATTCAGTTATGCTTAGTGGCTTGTACAATTCTTGAGCCAGATCCTCAGATTTATCTTGCTTTCTAAATTGTTCAGTGGAATATGACCCAGTCCTATGTGTTAGTTTTTTGAAAAGCAAACTCAGTCTGGTTATCATCATGCTCCAGGAGGAAAAGAAAAAAATGGTTGTGCTATTCAGGTATGTTATGAATCTATTCAATTAAAGAAAAAGAATTGTGAATTTCTGCAATGGTGAAACACAGTCCTATCCTCTTTAGGCTGAGAGAAAATGACCTGCTGGGTATTTATTTTCAGGTTCTCTCCCCTAACCTGTACCACTATTTGTGAAAATAGAGTGGTAAAAGCTGCAAATTTCAGAAGTCAAAGAAATGTACCCTTTGGTAACCGAAAGTCAACAGAACCATAGGTCTTCCCCTTGTCTTTATGAAAAGTGATACCAGAAACAGAGATTCTGGCATGCTTAAATACCACATTTAAACCCTAAGAAAACCAAAATTTACATTTCTCTTTTCCTTTAAATCTGAAAATTAAACTACTTTGAATTACTTCCAGATACTTAGACCTACATACAAATGCAAACTATCATACCATTCCCTTTGACTCAGTATCCTGGCTGTAATCAAGGCTGGTATTTAAAAGAAATGGCTGAGTTATGGAGTTAACTGTCCACAGGGACAGTTTTTCTCTAACCCTCATTATTTAGATTTGGCTTATATTCCACAGCATGATGTTAAGCAACTAAGATACATCATCAATGGAGGGGACATCTCAGTTCTGAAAAGCAAATTATTTAGGTATGTTTTTTCAAAACTTATGATAAATCAATCTGCATTTCTTAAATGGAAAAACCATGAAATTTGGGAACAAGTTTTTTTCAAATGTGTGTAGTATTGCAGCATAAAAATTCTATAGGAAACAAACTTACTCTTATTAAAGTCAGGTTTAATGTAATAGCTTCCACATACTTCAGGGTGGAAAAAAGTTATATACAAATGTCCTCAGTCTTTTGGAAAGGCTGTGACCTGCATGATATTTGAAAGTCCACAGGAGTATATAGGAATGAACACAGCAGTTGTTCCCTCATAGTATGTTATTACAAAGAGAACTGGGGGTCAAATTGCATGAATGATAAATGGAAGGTGCTTGAAATGAGTTGGTTCTTTTTTGAACATTATACATTGACCTTGGCAGTTTTGACAATTACATCCATCATTTCTAAGAATCCATTCCAGAACACCCGTCTGTTCTCTAATGTGGCCAAATAAACAGGATTTGTGAATACACGAATCAAAGATTGATCTCCTGTACCTATACACTGATTAACAGTTGGTTTCTTGGTGCAACTTTTTCATTCTATGAATTATGCGAAGATCATAATTCACCATGGCACACCTGTAGACAAGCATGTTGGAATGCTTTAATCTTCACTCACAAGGTCTTGGTAGAATCAATAGTTGGCTTCTGAGTTTCATAAGCAAAATGGAATAAAACCATTAAAAAGCCCATTGTACACAGCAAAAATGATGTTTCACTGCCTTAGTGTTCCCCCTGGCAACAGAACTTGCTGAAGACAGAGATGGAACAAACCAGGGTGGAACAACCTAGCTGCCCTCAAAAATGAGCCTTCTCAGGCACCAAAAAGCAAACATCAGCATTTCTGCTTGGAATTTACAGCTTATCCATCTCAGACTGACCACAGAAACAGGCCTTGTAATCCCCAATGGGATCCATGCTTAGAGCAGAGAGTTTCACAGGGCTAGATTCTTGAGTAATACCTTTCTATTTATCAGAACATCTCTATTCATTGGAAAGGTGCTGAGCTGAATCAGCACTGGTCTGTAACTCAGTGGAGCAGTGCCACTCACAGAATCACCTGGGCACACCTGCTGTGTGCCTTCCAGGCCCCTTCTGCGGATTCTTTAACAAAAAACATGGGAAGCAGTGCAAGCCTTCACTGAAGATGTGAGGGGTGGGATCACTGAAAACTTGCTCAAAGTATAAATGGATGCAAACTGATTCTGAAGTCCCAGAGGGGACACCCAAAACTCTGTTGCCTTGGAAGAGAGCCAGGTAGGGACCATCTAATCATAGTTATGTAAATGGCAAAATCTTAGTTCATGGAATTAATGTAAAGGCATCAGCTATGGAAGCTAAAGTAAAGCTTTGTCTTTCTTTTAGTTTTTCTCAGAAGAGAGTCTTTCTTTTGCTCCAACAAGAGCTCTAAGAGATAAGTAGGTGGCTGGTGACAGGGTGCAGGCTTTGTGGAGATGGGCTTAGTCCAAAAGGTAGACACAAGGAAGTATAATATTCTATCTCCTTAGCTATGATGAAAAGGTTTAGTACGTTCTGTATTCTGACAGGTAATTGTAATACTGGTAATACTTGATTTTTTTTTTTTTTTACAAAATTACTTAGAATTTGAATAGATTAGTAAAATCAAAGGGAATTTTCCCTCTGCAAAACCTCACTCATTCTTAATTTTGCCTGCTATTCCTTCACATTAATTTTTCTTATGCTTATATATAAAGCATTTTAGTATCTTAAAATGTCTGCAAACAACTGACTGGAGATTGAAACCCTAGAAAGTATGTAAAGCACTATAATGTCTGTACACTACCTTTTGGCCACTGACCTTGTGTTGGTCCAGGTTAACTGTAGATTTATATTACATTTGAAAATGGAAAACTTGCCCTTTTTTATAAGCAAAGCATTTTTTTTTCAGCCAATTTTTTTCCTTAATAGAAATGTACCATTCCTTTGCCTAGGAATTTAGACTAGCTAATACAGAGATAAAACTCTATTAAAAATACTTTCTCCTGTTTTTTGACTCCCATCTGCCCTTGAATATTCTAATACCCTTTCATTTTCACAATTTTATGATGTGCCTTTAGAAAAACTTGCGCAAAATCCATCCACTGTAAGTAGACCTATTATTAATTTTGTTATTAATTTCACATACTATGTTCCAGAAATTGAAAATCCACCACATTTGTAGTAAATGTCAGTCCTCCCCTCCTTCTCTTGCACTGGATGAACTATAAAAAGACCAAAATGGTTTTGTGACAAAGAATTAAATGGGTTGCAGCAGGTGGTATCACAGGTGCCTGCTTAATTCCTGTTGACACAGTCTGTAGCTCTGGGATGGGGAAGGGTGGAGATTCCCTGACTGCTGGTCAGAATTAGGGTAGGGACAGGGGATGCAGATTAATGGCTCTAGCTCAATCCATGAGCCTATTACAGAGGATTATTATTTTTAGTGGAATTAAATGTACCAGGAAACACCACAGGTCCATCCAGTCGAGAATCCTGTGACTGGAAGAGGTCTGTGCTGATTGTTTAAACGAAGATCTGTGGCACTCCCCTTGCCAAAGGCAAACTGGTCAGACCAGTGTTGTCTCCCTTGCTGGGACAGACAGGCAGTGAGCTCACAGTTACTAAAGCAAGCACAGCAAGTTCAGGTGGAGCCAGGCTCAGTGGCCCTGCCTTGTGTCTGGGGAGAGTCCCTGTGCAGCCCCAGCAGCGCTGCAGTTTGGGCCATAAGGCTCGAGTGGGAGCATCAGATGTCAGTGCACGAAGGATGTGCTTGGAGCCCTCCTACCAGATGGGGTGTTTTGCTAATCAGTTAAATCTGCTTTAGCTGATCTTCTCATGGCATGGATGGAAACCAGATTTTTGAGTTCATTTGAGCGGGATGGGAATATCTAGCAGCCAAGTACAAAGACTTCCCTTTAGACTGCACTGCTGAAACGGGAAATATAGATAAATTAATTTGCCAAGTCAAGGCAAAGGGATGCATTTAATGTAGGTGTACCTTTCTGTGAGGATTGTTTGCATTCATATATCTCTAGGCTAGCAATAGCCAATTAAAATATATTGTGGTTTAGTGTAAACAGCTCCCACCTTTGTACGTTAATCTCTAGTAGTGATGGCTTCCAGAAAACTGATTAGTCTTTGCTGAAAGGCTGCAATAACCATCCTTGAAGCCAAAATCACATGTGATGGGCAGGGTAGTTCCCTTTGTGAAGATGTTTGGATGTGCAGTGGTTCTGGCTGATGACTGAAGGCCCATGGTGACCTGCAGCCTGTCCCTGCCCTGCATAATTCACTTGGTTAGTCACCAGCCTGGCTCAGATGCCCTTGGCTGTGTGGGCTGGGATGAGCTGCAGCACAGCTCAGCCTGCCCAGGAGGCACAGCTGGGCTCTGCTCCTGCAGTCCTGTGACTGCTGCAGGTGGGACAGGACACCACCACTCCCCTGTGAGCAGGGCAGGCATTCCCTGCCTCCCCTGTGTGCCCTGCGCTGTGGGTGCAAAAACACAGAAAAAATGCCCCAAAACACGTATCTGAGGATGTCTGGAGATTGAAATTTAAATATAATTGGTCTATCTGAATCTCTAGGTCTGAGCCTGTGTGCCTTGTCACAAAGACTAAGCTATACCTAGATCCTAATTTATGTATCTGATGGAAATGTGCTTAAGACATATAAGTAGTCTGTTTTAAAGGGATTGCCCTTTATTGAGTGATGAAGTTGTAATGCATGAAGAAAAGAAAGAGTAATAAATAAACACTTTAATCCATTCTGATAAAATTATGCCACACAAGACTATGCAAGGAGGTTATTTAGGTAAAAAACTGAGAAAAGATTTTTTTTTTAATTCACTTGGTTATAAATTATCTACTTATATTGTTGGGTTAATATTTTGTAATGAATGAATGGGCTTGTGTTTGTGTTACAACCAGTAGCCTCACTTTAAAGTGTTCTGAATGTTTTCCCTGTGCTTAGTTATTAAGGTCAAGTTTTACTATGGTAGTTTTCCTGCTTTGTGCATTGCAAATTGTGAGGAAATGCACTAAGGAGGAAATGTGAATACTGATGAATACTAATTTTACTGTTTTTTTGCATTGCAGTGAAACCTATTTCCTTCAAGAGACTCTTTAAGTAGTTAGTAATCTGTAGCTGTCTTTTTTACTAATTAAAAATCTTTAGTTTGCTCCCTAGTAATTGGGAGTTGGATTTAAAGGAGAGAAAAGTTTTCAGTAGCTCTATCTTGGCCTTCTTGCCTTAACACTGGTGATTAAGTTAAAATCATGTTTACAATGAAGTAATTAATTACAATGAAGTAATTTTAAATACTCGGCTGAGGTACTAATAGGTAAATTCCTTAGTGTTACTAGCTGGGTGTCTTTGGTGGTAAGCTCAGTGTGGATCAGCAGTTTGAGCACTTGGCATCTCAGGGCGAGTTTGCTGATGGCCATGCCCATCCAGGGGATGCATCAGAGCTGCATAGCTACAACAGCTCAGCCCTGCCCATGTCAGCTGCAGCCACAGAACCTGGAAAATGCTTGCTGGATAATATGAAAGCATTGCCTCTGTCAGCTTCAGCCCAAAGCCACTTGCTGGGAAGACATCTGAATCAAGCTTAATCAAGTGTAATGTGCATAAGAAAGCCCCAGTGATTTTGTGTAAAAGGTGAAGGCCTGACTTCTCATTTAATTTATGCATGTCCAGTCTGCTCTGTAGTGCCTGTTATGTTGGTGTCACCCATATGATAATGGCTCAATGCAAGATATGGCTGCTCCGTTTTTTTTTGGGTCCATGTTATGTTACATGTGCACAGGGATGGATTATGCTAAAGCCTCTTCACTCCAGAACTTTCACCTTTCATGGTGTAGGAGGCATCAAGAGGAATGTTGAACATGGTGGTTTGGTTCTGTTTAACAGAAATGTTGAAAGGCTTAATGTGTGGAGATAATTTACTGTCATATGTACAGCTGTTGCAACATGAAAAAAAAATTCTGTGCCTAGTAGATGGCACACCTTACATTAAAAAAAAATGGTTTTCATACTTTTATGATGACACCTAGAAACACAATGTGAAAGAAAGTGTATATACTGTTATTAATTTTTTTTCTCTGCTAACTCAGTGTGTTAGAGTAGCTGTACCATAAAAATACAGGAGGGGCATCTCCCTGCACAAGAACTTTCTAAAATAAGTGGTGTGAGCTGTAATCTTATGCATGCACTAGTCTGGATTTGGTAAATGCTGGACAAAGTTTTCTGTGCTACACGAAGCACTGTGTTAAGGACAGAAACATTTCTTGATTGAGTTGAATTTTAAGTGTAGCATTTGGTGAAAAATGAGTTTAAAGCATCAGTTCTAAGACTGTGCAGTGTCACTGGGCAGGGAATAGTATTTTGATGATGAGTTTAAAGAGTTCCCATGCCTTTGTAGCCTTGATAATTTGATTTTTATAATTTTTCCCTTTGGAAAATAACAGGTCTTCATCACCTCATACTTTACACACTAGGAAATGCTGTATGTTTTGTCTTCATACAACTTAGCACGTATTTATAATTTAACTTTTTATTTACAACCACATAGCATGTCTGGAGTCTGTGGGTTCAAATATATAATATAATAGATAAGGTATTTGGAGAATGTATTGGAAGCAAAGAAAGCAATTATTGCAATGCCACAATGATATATTTTGACAAGATTAGAACTTTAGATTTAAACTTTAAATGCCAATGTTCAGGTCTGGCTATTGTTGGTAGCTAACAGCACAAGATTAAAGAATCCAGGGAAAGTTTCTCTAGGTTAATACATATTATATTGTTGTGATGTTTGAAACAATGGCTTGCTTTCAACCTGTACATAGTACAAAAATCTTTGTCAGGGTTCGCTCCTCAGCTGCTGCAAGTTTGCACAGTTTACCTAAACTTGATGATGATGACATGAGATTAATAATTTACTCAGAAACCGTCATTGTAACAGTACATGCATGACTCTCAAAAACAAATTCCAGGCAGGTTTCCTCTTTCACTAAGGCAGGCAGTTACCATGGTGATGAGAAGTGTGCAGGAGCTAGAAGAGACAGAACAATGCATGACTTCAAAGTGCTCCCCTTCCCACCAAAAATGTCACTGCTCCCCATTCCCTGGCAATTCCTACACATCAATTAGGATGTGCCATAACACCAAGGAGTTTTAAAAAAGAAGAAAGAATAGCCCTACCTTCTGCTAAGCCAAGTGGTGCCGTTCTCCATGTGCCTTCTAAACCTTCCAGTGCCTTGGAAAGTCCTCTGCCAAAACCAACCACCTTTATTCAAAGATCAGAATTAAAGTAACCCACTGCTCACTGCATTTAAATTTTAAATTACTCAGAACAACAGAATAATTAATAGAAAGACAAAAACACACAAACCAAAAGATAGAAACTATTTTTTGGTGTGGAACTTGATCCTTCTGACTCTGATTTAAACAGTCAAGGCATAGAAGTAATGATAAAACTATGAAGAAACAATACTTGATCTCAAAGGAATATATCTTTACTATAAGATTTAAGCCTAACCTTTTTCCTGACTCTTGCCTACAATGACGTCAAAGAGGAAGCAACATGATGGGAACCAGGGTAGAGATTGCCCTGAGAGAGAAGCTTTGAACAAAGAGAGGAGGCCTGGAGCCTTGCAACAAAGAAAGAAATGCCTGTGAATAAATGTGGAACCCTGTGGGCAGTGGTAGGCATGGAATTTCATTAAAACATGGAAAATAAGCAGTGAGCTCTTGAAAAGGTGGTGTGAGTGTACAGTGGTTGTGCTCTCTTCCACTTTGATTCCTACCAGCAGTGGGAACAGATGGTGCATTGCACCTCCTCCCCAAAAGGAACCATCCTCTGCGCTCCCACCCACCAATCCCAGCGCTGCACGACAGGCAGGGACCTTGGAACAAAGCTCCTTCATGCTGCTTTTGTGTTGGTTTATTTCCACTGGAATGATTTGCGTAACACTAATGTAAAAGGGCTACAAAATGATCATGTTTTCTTTGGAAGAGGGAAGAAAGAGTCTTAAGGGAAATATGGTATATTGAAGATGTATTCACTTGTAGAAGCCGAGCCAGTCGAGAAGGTTAACTTCAAAACTGTCAGAAAGTCTTGCTGTAGTAGGCATCACCAAATAAGTTACCTAGGGGTAAATACATCTTTGAAAATCAAGCAATTTCTCTTGAGGATGTATGTTTTAAGGCATGCATACCAGAAGACTACAGGAGTCAAAACCATTCACCCAGCTCCTCCACATAAAACATCCCTCTGACTCTAACAGAAATTTTGCGTTAAATAGGAGTACACTCCTGTCAGTGTCATGAAATTATCCTAGCCACAAACACATTGGCTAGTCTGGAAGTGAGCTGGATCAGTATATTCACATTAACTGGGCATTGGCCCATTAAAGTTAATGTGAATATACTGAGATTTTGATTTGAATGGAAGTGAACATCTAGACAGAATTTTTTAGTCCAAAAGCCTTTATTTCCAGAACCTTCCTTTAAGGCAAATTCAAGAGATTATCAGGCTCTTTTCCCTGATAGAACCTTTTGCCATGGTTGTACTGATTTTTTCTGATCAACTTGTTGTCCTTATCTCTGTTCTGGTATGTGTTTGTGTGATACCAGCTCACAAGAAATGCAGTAGCAAATGGTTAACAGAGAAATATTATACACATGGCCTAGAAAATAACTTGCAAGTGTTTTTTGTGGGTTTTTTTTTTCCCCTTTTTTTTTAGACTTTGTACAGCTGCATAGTGGAAATAAACATCAGAGAAGCACTTGCCCTCTGTATGACAATGAAGTGCAGATTAGCAACTGGCTATTTATCATGAGGAAAGCAAACTGATCATCCTCTTTCTCATTGCTTTCATGTTGTTTCGTTTTGTGAGCTGGCTTAGCTGGATGTAATGGATACCTGTGTTGCACTGCACGATTTTGGGTTGTACAATGGGTGTAGAGCACCCTCTGCTTTCTTTTGATCAAATAACACTCCTGGGCTTGAAGAGAAGGGTGTGTAGAGGGAATGTCGAGGCTGTTTTCCTGTAGATTTTTGTACTGAAATCAGAAGAAAGAATTTGTCTATAGGGTTCATTAACTGTTGGCCTCTGCTGGCAGTAACCCATGTTATATAGGCCACCATTGTGCCATCCTCAAAAGAACTCCCTGAAGGAGGCAAAGTCTAGAAGGAGAATATCTACTCTGAAGTTTCCCACCTTCCCTGAACTGTATCTCCAGAGCCACCCCAGGAGGGGAGACTGTGGCTTTGAAAAATAACACCTTTGTTATTCCAAGTGTTAGAGATGAAGCAGAGTTTTCAGATGGCCCCAAGGTTTTTGCACCCTTCACCAAACACAGATGGAAACTGGACTCTTTGAACTGCTTTGAAAATCTGTTACCATGCATTGCTGTGGGGCCTGTGAAGCAGCCACTGCTAACTTCTGTCTGCCTGCAATTTTTATGACCATGTGATGACAAGGGATTAAATAGCTTCATTTTAGAGGCAGACAGCTTTTAAATGTAAAAATGAAAAACAAAATAAAACAAAAAGCCCAATAATTCCTTGCTCAAGGCAAAACCTTAATAGATGCTGAGGTAACATTTCAACGAATGAGGTGAATTCCGAAGTAAAAATGTGAGCAGTTTAGAATTTAAAATTGTATCTTAGGCAGTAGTTGCAAAACCTTTATAACATTATGATCTTAGTAGAATGGAATCCAGAAAATATAGATTATCCTTTGTTTCCCAATTTAGGAGCTGTTGGAATAATGGTATATCATACCGTCACTGTTCCTTGTAGTATTTTCTATTTAGTGCCTGTAATTTACATGGCATTATTATACAGGTGCTGAAAAAAATGTCAATTTATTCATATAATGAAAACTTCTTTGACTTATCTGAATTAACTGAGTAGTTGATGGCAAAGAGTGTAGAGCTTTCTACAGAAAAACACATTCTTTAAATTTTTTATTACATTTTATTCATTCATTGGGATTATCAGAAATATGTGTGCTTATTACAGCTACTCTTGGTTTATTAAAAAAGTGATAGCCTTTATTCCAACATGATTTTATAGATCGGGTTTAACTAGAGATATATTTTTTTCATATTTTTCTTTAATCAAGAAGCATTTAGTTTATCTATTATGAAATTAAAAAAGTTTTTTATAGAGGCAAAGCAATCATTCAGGTTTTGTTTTTCTTGTTCATTTGGTTGGACTGATCTCAGTTCCATGAGCCAGGAGATGTAAAGTGCTACAGATTTCATCTACTTTTCATAAGCATGAGTGCTTTGGGCAGGTCCAGCAGTGTGCCAAACAGCTGAATTGTGTGGGCAGGGGCAGACCTCTGACAATGTACTCCACTCTGCTCTATCCCCATCCATCAAAGACACAAAACTCCTGTGCAGCAAGGACTTTATAGTGGAACGGCCCAAGAGGAAACCAAGTGGGACCTTTTCTGCTGGCTCTGTCCCTGCTGCCAGGGCAGAGGGTCAGAGTGGGGCGGTGGGCACAGGAGCCCCTGGGCTGTGCTGCTGCATCCTTTGGGCTGGCGCTTCCCTAAAGTCCCTTGACTCCAGATCCTTGTCTTTTCCATTCTAGAGGGTATGAGGATTGGATTTTCCTCAGCTGAGAACATCTTCTGATGTTGATTTGGTGACCTGATTTTCTCTCCAGAAGGTGAAAGTTGGGGCATTCTGTGTTGGCAGTGTTTTGTTGTAAGTGCTTCAAACACTGTCAGATGTCTTAGTTAGTGAAGTGCTTGGAGGTGAAGCAGCTGACTGTGCTCTTTTACCAGCAAGAGTGATGTGTTTTTGTACCATGTAAATGTCTTTTATAATGATTAATTTTTCTTGAAGCACTCTGTGTTTTAGGGGACTGGAATATACCAGCAGTTTGAGAAATTTTTGTCTAAAAGTTGTGAAAGCTTGAATTAGATTTGCTGAGGAAACTCTGTCACTTCAGTAGCTCTGGCCCTGTCAAATGTTAATTTTCAGATCAAAGTGCCTTACTGCATAAAATATAATATGACATGCAACTGCAGACTATAAATTAGTTAAAACTATAAATAAGTATTTTAGTCTGTCATCTGTTATGAACTTTTGTGGCGACTTTGGTGGAGGTAGAGGAGTGGCCTAGAACATGAACTGCCCAGAGAGGCAAAGGGAGTACTCCTCTGCAACTTCTCTGCATGCTTCTCATCCCAAAGATGACAAAGGGCTTTTACTTCTCTCCACTGAAGGTTTCCTTTCCCCAGGAACTGGTACTAAGGATTACCAGTGTGAGAAACCAATTTAGGTCTACTGCCTTTTTAGATGGCATCGTTTATTTTGAAATGATGTGGTAGTGAGGGCAAGTGCTGGAAGGCATATGGGAATATAATGCAGCCTCCAAGACCTGAGGTTGGAGCAGCAGTCCTGTGGGTAATTTCCAGCTCAGTGCTGAAGTGGCAGAATTTATCCATTACCACAGTGAGGCTGTAAAGTTCGCTGCAGCTTTCCTCTGTGTTTAGTACAACTGGAGCATGTACATGTATAGGACAAAAAGAGGCGTGCACTGCATCATGTGTTAGTAATGACAGGAAATTTTATTGCAATCCAAGCAACCTCAGTGTTGTAGTTGCAGCTTACATGGAAAACTTAGCTCACAACAGATGTGTAGTAGATGATGTAGTAGATATGTAGTAGAATTTTCTCTCTGGAAATAATTTTTCAGTCTTATTTTAAGTGATATTATGCAAACAAAAAGGCACCTACAGGGTCTTGCGCCTTATTCTTTTCAGGTTTACACGAGCGCAAAAAGTGTGCACGTCTATAGAGTAAGATTAACTTCAGTAATTACTAAAGAAGATGACAGAAAAAAGTTTTACCATGCAAGGGTTGTTTTTAACTTACTGAAAAAGGCAGGGACAGTTTAAGATGCAAACTGGACAGTCAGTGACACGAGATGTGGGGGCATGGGCACTGTGAGCAGTGATAAGCTCATAACAAATCTTTAGCACTTACTTGCCATTAATCTTGCTGACACTTCTTTATACACTAATTGAAATAGTTCTTCTAATTGAGTGAAGCTTGAACTTCAGCATAAGTCATTTTAACTCTGAGGAGATTTCAGGAATATTTTTATGTGTGATCACAAATTTAAGCTAATATTGGTGTCATAAGGATTTAAATTTTAATAGAGGTCCTTCTGTAATAGAAGGGGATACTCTTTCTGTACAAAATTTGATCAGTAATTTTAAAACTCCAAGTGACATGAATCTTCAAAGACTTTTTCTAGATCATTATTAATTTGCTACATTTACATTATTAATTTAGTAAGGGTTACTAAATCATACGTCATTAAAATCAGTAAAAATGTCTAACAGTATTTGGAACAGTGCCAAATATGCAGGCAATGGCATAAACCCATTTTTTTCCCCTGTGGGATAAGTAATTTTTGTACATTTTAAATCTTATGGGAAATGTTTTTAAGAGCTTATTTTGCAAGTGTGAAACATTCCAGGTGGGGCCTTTACTCCATCTCTGCTGAGATTCAGACAAATACTATACTGCACATATTCAGTCTTCTTCACTGGCCAAAACCTTTTGTAGCACTTGAAGATTGGTTCATAAGCTTTTCCTTCCATGAACTTCATGCACATGTATCCATTGTGCCTTTGCAGTACAACTACATCGATAGTTATTTTAATAATGATGATATATCAATGATAGATCAATTGGTCTTTTAGCAGATGATGCACCTATATCTTTAGGAGGAGAAGAGGCCTGGAATTTTGCAGCTTGGGTCAGTAAACATTGGGTTTACTAAATACATCACATATTTTGGGGAAGTGGCAGATCCACCATTCCCCTTGTTCAGCCCTGCTTGGCAGCCTGTGTATTTCTCTTGTAGCATATTTGTGATACTTTGAAAGAGATTTTAAACTAATAAAAGGTCATATTAAGGCAACTCAGTTGGTATTAGGCGCAAGAGCTGGATGGTTTGACTACAAAGGGACAATTGGGGAAGGTTTCGTTTACTAAGCTGCTTGTAGCTTACTAATGCACATTACTACAATCCTTCTCCCTTGTGAATACTCCACTCAGAGTAAATTGATGTTGGTTGCTGTAGCTTTGTTCTCCGCTTTGGCCCCAGAACAGAAACTGGTTCTTGCAAAATGTAATGTATTTTAGACTCTGCATTGACCCTCAGTTGACTCCTGAACTTTGAGTGCCTCTCTGTGTCTGGGACCCATGCTGCCTGCCTCGAGCCACTCTGCGTGCACAGCCCAGTGCCCCCACCTCCCCTCCATCCTGGGAGCAGGGACAGGTTCTTCCCTGGCTGCTCCTGGGAAAGTGACCCCACTTCTTGGCTGCATGGAGAAGGCCAGTGCCAGCATTGTGGGATGTCCTTACCAGGCTGGAACTGTCAGCTCCTGGGTGAGAGAAGGGACAGCAATCATCTCCCTGGAACAGCTGAGGCATTTAGGGGGATGCACTGGTTCCTGCTGATCACACAGCAAAGTGCTGCTGGTGTAAAGCATTACTGGCCTGTAGGTGGGTAATATGCTTATGTGGGTATGAAATATGACGTGCACCTTGGATACATCCTTTATACATGCCAAAAGAGAGACAGAAAACAACTGGAAAGCAGCAGATATTGCTTTTGAGGGTCTTGGTTTTAAATGTAGGGAGAGAACAGAAACGAGCATCTTTTCAGCCAGCACTGACATATTAAACCTCTGAGCCATAATGGTATTTTTGCCTCTATACTGTGAAGAAACATTGTCTAATCTACAGATACAGAAGCCCCCAGTGAAACAGTGTTGATTCAGCCCTGCCTCTTCAGAGAGATACTACCATAAGTCTTGGAAGAAATTACATATGTAAACCAGAGTGAAATGCTTAACTTTTGGAGACAGTGTGCTATAAGAATCACTTTTCCCATGTTACACTATACCTTTCAATTCCAGCATGCTTTTAAATAAAATGAGATTGAGCTCAGCAAGTCTTTCCTACTGTTCACATTCCAAGACTACCATTGCCCTTTTCTCCAAGGAAGCGATGAAATGTGTTGTATGTTGTTACAATCCTGGAGAAACATTCATTTTTCATAAATAGCTAATGAATGCTGACACTTGTATCTTGGAAGTTACCAGACATGCAACAGACAGTAAAATTGGTCATTGTGATCCAAGTAGTGGGAAGCAATTCTTTTGAATCTTTCTCTTTAGCTCTCTAATGAATCTGCAATATTCACTTCTGTAAATGACAAACAATGCAACATATGAAGTAAAATTCCCTGGTGTGGCCCTGCAAGATTTAGACATAGTCAAACAATACCTTTCAGTACATGAACAAAAACAACTCCATGTTTTGTTTTCTCACCTTAATGCTGAAAATGTCACAGAAATTTGCATGTAAAACACTTTCTGTACTGGCAGGTGTCTTTGCTTTGGCCTCGCAGCAGTGAGTTAAGCCAGACTTCTAAATTGTTAATAACTGAATAACTTTTAGATCCTTATCCTTGTATAATGGGTCACAGAAATATAAATTATGTGGGAATTTGTACTCTGTAATGATGGGATGGACACGAGAGCCTTGGTAACCTTGAAGTAATTCACTGTCTCCCTTATAATCTCTTGTGTAATGTGGAAATGTGGAAGCAAGTAAAATTGGTGTTTGTTGGATAGTATTAAAGACAAAACAACATGTGTTAAATTTCTAAAGAAATTAGCTATACTACTCTGAAAAGAAGTATTTTTGAAACAAGTTTCAAAAATTAACATTTTGGTATTGAGAAAGGTTTATGCAAAGCTATTAAGAAACTGGATTTTAATTAAAAAAAAAAAAAAAAGAAAAAATTCAGATTAGATTTAGTCAGCTCATTTATCAACACAGGTCATTAAAGAAGAGCAGTAAGACAGTTCTTGGGAGCAGCTGTAATCAAACTGGTCACTTAAGTCTGAATGTGTGTGTGAAACTATTCAGAAATTGCTTATATGGAAGAAGTTAAGATTTAATTCACGTTCCTTAAAATGAAGGAAATCTGCCTACTCTTAAGTGTTTCTGATTAGGAACGTTGGATATATAGAAGCTGAATCTGTTGTGTATCTTTTTATGGTCTTAACAATATTTACATACTATTTTTTCTATATTTTTGTATAGTGCAATTGTAGTTTAATGTCTCATTTTTCACTTTTATTTAATATTAGTTATTCCTTTGAGGCACTTTCCTTTTGAAGCATTTGGAGTGCTCCATTCTCAGCTGGTTGAAGCTTCTGAACTCCCTGTTGTTTCTATACATTCCTGTTTATTTATTCACATCAGCTTAGGATGGGGGCTTGGCATAATACAAGGTTATTTTCTTTTTTTTAAATATGAACTTAATATGTAAATGTTCTGGCATCTCTTAATGCTAAAGGTCATCTGGCTGATTTCATTCTTTGGATTGCAGCAACACTTTGAAGAGTGTTAATTGATTGTAATTGTTTTAGTTAATCAATTTCAGAGGATCAAAAATTTTTTTTACATGCTGGAGTTGTTTGCTTACAGGCAGTTTACAGAAGTGATGAAAACTACCTTAGGTCAATTGTTCCTTTATTTTAGGAGATTAAGGGGTTTATATGTTCTGGGTGACTCTGGGTTTGGAATATGTTAGAGCTGAGCTATGAGGAGAGCATGGATCCTTCATATACAAGTCGGACAAAAATATCTAAAACCAGCATTATTTTCTTAATTGAAGAGAAATAAAAGTGTGAAAGAGAGGAACCATCTCTGAGCTTGGTACTTCCAGCAGCACTGGAGGTTGCTTTTCTGATAAAGGCTTTAGTGTCTTGCCACTGGGTTTCTGTGCAGGAACCCTCATTTATGTACCTAGGGTGATTTATTTATTAAGGACACTACTTCAAAGTGTTTGTGGGGAGAGTTTGTGAAGTGTGGCCATGCACTAAACTGGTAGGGCAACTTATGGAATTCTTGATTTCATAGATGACTTCTTGAGATAAAGTCTGTCCTCTCCTATTTCTTTTCCATTACAATTTAATTTTCCCTGTCTGGCAGTCAAATAAGGTACATTGTCTCAGGGGACTGTTTAATGCATTGGATGTACCTTACTGTGTATGGAATGAAAGCAGAACTTCATTATAATTGGAGCATAATGTGGGTTTTAGGAATCTTTGTCAAGCAAACATTTAAATCCAGCAAAATGATGTGTCCCATTAAAAAGAAGAAGGAATTTATGTTTTCATCACTGAGTCCCTACCATAGCCCATAGTACACATTCATGGTCTGCATGTCTTAAACAAACACTATGCACATTAGAACATGAAGTAGGTTATTTTCTTAAATCTGACGTTGACTTTTGTTTCATGAAATTGAAATGAGCTGCAAGGCTGTTCTTTTTATTTCCTGAATATGTATTTTTCTGGATTTCAGAAACTTGCTGGTTTTTCCCATGACTCTTGCTATCTGTGAAGTAACACTCAAAATTAGCAGATGTTCAGATGAATTAAATAGCAAAATTCTGAGGGGAAATGGAAAAGGCTCCTGACCCAGAGGTATGGGTGCCTTACTGAGGGAAATGCTATTAGCAGAAAGTGGCAAGGAAGGTAGGCTAATGTGAATCCCAGATTTCTGGTGGAAAGAGAAAAACAGAACTGTCAATGAAATGAAATTACCTAAATGAAGAAATCTGCATTTTTGGGATAAATAGTACAAGGATCAGGCAAGGGAAGCTAGCAATTAAAGTAATTGAGCATAAATTTGACCACATAATTGGTAACTCTGCAGATGGGAGTGGAGGAAAAGAAACAATTCAGTTTAAAATAATAAGTGAAAACTTAAATTATACAATATCAATGAAGGAGAAACTGCAGCATGGGTGCTTCTTTCCTGGGCTCTTGGATTCCTCTGTCCTGCCCCTGCTGTCCCTCCCAGAGCCCTGTCTATGATTTGACCTGTCTGCTCACATGAACCCATGGACAAATGTTTGTGCTGCTGGAACCACTGGGAATGAATGATGTTGCTGTTGGACCCACAAAACTGGGCAGAAACCAAGCATGGATACCTGTTCTGCCTGAGTGCTTAAGCTTTAAGGCATGAATGATGGTTTGAGGTATAATTGAAAATCAACTACATTTAGGAGTCCTGCTAGTCGAGTTTCTAACCAGACAAACTCAACAGAAAAAATCCTTCTGCTCAAATAAAGAAAATGTGATGGGGTGGAAAATATAGCCAGAGAGAAGCAAAAGTAGTAGCAGTTTGGCTGGTGGATGAAGATTTTCTGTGAGGCCCTAAATGTTGTCCTTTACTGTGAGTATTTTGAAGAGGAGTAGGACTATGCCTGGGACACATCCTGATCCCTTTTCTCTTGGGTGAAGTACCACTGCAATCCCTAGGGAATATACAGAGCACAATAATAATGAAGCACAACTTTCAGGAGAGGAAAAAACCCACCTGAGTGCAGTTCTAAAATAATTATTTTAAAATTTATTTGTGGAAAAAAATATTAGACTTGTTCCAGGCTGCTAACTTCTGAAAAGAAAGAGGATTTAAACTACAGCACATTCCTTCTGATTTTATCTTCCTCAAAAAAAATCACAGATGCCTGACTCATTTTATATACCTTTCTGTTGTTAAGACAGGCAGGAAATTTGAGAACAATATAATTGTCAGTATGATAAATGAGAAGGCAAAATACTGTTGAACAGTAGAGGACACCGGGTGTTATTATGGCCTATTGTTGCTATGAATAGAACCACCCAGACACCAATTAACATCTCATTGCTATGATTACTTGCTACAGTATCTGTTCCACTAATCAAACTTGCACCTTTTTAGTCCATATTTTGATTTCAAAAAGTTATACCAAGAAGAGATTACATTTATCTCAAATGCAAATAAATGTGAAGCTTAAGAAGCTAATTAAGTTTATAACCACTGAGAATAACATTAAAAAGAAAATTAAATTGCTTGGTTTGGAGGAAAACCTTTTAGGAAACATTTGTTGAATAAACATAAAAGAGATTCTCCTAATGTACTCTTATGCAAATAGTGTTCTGTTTATATTTTCCATATGCCAATCATATATAACTCTTATGAATTTTCCTTCAATAACATTCCTCTTCATAGGAATATTTACTACCAAGCACAGAATATGTAGTAAGTACGACAGTTATATTACAGCAGCCTGCTAGAGCTTCCCAAACTTTTTGAGAAAAGAGCTTGTTTTAGGAAAATGACAATGCCATTATCAATATTTAGTAAACAATTGTTTCTGGCAAAGAGGTGGAACTGAAGGATAAAGCATATAAGATGTTACTTAGCTAATTTTTGATTTTTTAAAATTTTTTTTATGGTCATAAAAGTTACCAGATTGAAAGGTCTGAAGAAAGAAAATATCTGCTTATCTGTCAGGCAGCAGCACTGCAGAATTTTTTTTTTGCTGGGCCACATCTGCAAAAGCACAGTGGTGGTGTCCCTGGTCTAAAAGACTGCTAAGATGCAATTGCTGTCTGAAGTCAATGAGAAGACAAGGTTAGCTGAGCAGAGCCTCAAGTATTTTGCTGGATCAGGAAGCTCAGCTCCTCCACAGGCTGAGCCTGTGCCCCAGCAGCCCCACAGCCAAGGCTGCCCATGCTGGTGGCACTGGGGCTGCAGCAGCTTGCTACCCAGCCAGAGCTCCTCTCATCCCAAATGGATTAGCTGTGCTAGTAAAAGATAAGGTTGCTGACTATGAACCATTCCTCTGTTTGGTTTAAGGAAAAACAACTTTTGAAGGAGAAATTGTAATTCATAGTCCACGAGGCAAAAGCTGTGGTGATGTGATTGCTGCTGGAGGAGTCCTGTGAATAGCATTGGCTTGGCTTGTGTTGCTCCTGTGTTTCTGCCCCACTCTCCCCTCTGGAGCCCTGAGTGCATCCTGCACCACCTCTCCCTGCAGCCAGCTCTGCCTTTGCCAGGGTGTGGAGGAGCAAAGCACAGTTTCTTTGCCCCTGTGCAAGTAAATCTGGAGAGGAGGCTGAGGCAGACTTTTGTTCTGCTCTCCCATGTATTGTGTTTAAGATTTGACAGTAGCAAAGTCAAGGGGACCCACAGGGAGTGATGTCAGTAAATCCTGGGTGGACTTGCCCAGCTCTGGCTGGGCTGAGCAGTGATTCTACTCTCTGCTGGCAACAGCTTCATCCCTCTGAGCTGGTCACAGCAAATATGGGGAGGAAGTTGTTCTGATGGAAATGGTGGATATGCTGTCATTTCAGGCCTTAAAATTGTTATTTTAGTTAATCTTTAATACATGTCTTTATCTTTCTAGTGCTCAGAGAACATCACT
This sequence comes from Aegithalos caudatus, assembly GCA_013389925.1. Taxonomy (NCBI): domain Eukaryota; kingdom Metazoa; phylum Chordata; class Aves; order Passeriformes; family Aegithalidae; genus Aegithalos; species Aegithalos caudatus. The sequence continues at coordinate 311,771 of WEIU01024410.1, forward strand.
TTGCCTGCAAGGGTTTCAATTATGACTGGAATGTTTTGAAATGTGCCCCTGATGATCCATCACAATTCTTTTAAAGGCTTTGGACATGGAAGAGCAGTATTGAACTTGGAGCTTGAATTTAGATATAATTTTTTTATAAAGCAGCTGACAGGTTTGCTGGATTAGTGTTTATAATACTTATTGACATCCCATGATACCTTTCCATAGCTGAGCAGAGTTTAGATTGACTCTGGAGTATTAGTACTTGATGAAGGTAATCTGTTTTCTTGGCTGAAGCTCACAAACAAAGCAGTTAAATCCTCATTACAAATGGCTAAACAGGGACCCATTAAACTTCTTATAGGCCTGTCTCATTTCTATAGCCCTGAAACATTTATAAAGGGCACTGTTAAAAATTTACAGAACCTTGAGACAGCGTCTTAAGCAAAACTACTCTGTGTACACTACCTGAAATAGTCAGTCTTCCTTTAAAGAGTAAAATAAAAGTAGGAAAAACTTTTTTCATATACTTTGACTTACAGTAACTGTTTTGGCTTTTCTTGATTTATTTTCAAAGTTTCAGAGAAAAACAGATGTTACAGGTAGAAAATCAATTCATGCTTAACCTACCACAGGAAGGTGCCCAGGTTGGGTATTAATAATCAAACTGTCTTTGTTAATGTCTGTTTCAATTATTAGTTCTCCAATCAACCTTTTTATATGGGAAGTCACTCTGGAAATTGTTGGCACCGAATTTGAGATGAATATGGTAATAGTGGATGTATCATGTTAATGAGAATTCTCATATTAAGAAATATAAGACACATTATTTTAATGATTCTACTGGCATCAAACCATGGAAGCCACAAAGTTATTTTTTAATGAATCAATCCCCACAGGCCTAAAGTAATTGTGTGAAAACTATTGGTCTTTTTTTTTTTTTATTCCAGTAAAAGACAGCCCCAAACTGAAATTATACTTTTCAGTGGCTTAGCTGATGTTTGGCAATAGTACCAGGCATTTTGTAAACTTAGAAGAAAGAAAAAAAGCTCTAGGAGAGCTCCGGAGTGGGGAGGTTGAGTCATGCCTCCCACTGCATGCCAATAAAGATGTGATAATTAGAGGGAGAAAAAGCAGAGCCTTCATTAGGCCACAGATTTGCATGGGCAAAGTGTCAGACTGAGCTCACCAGGGATGACAGTGTCTTGTGGGAGAGCCTGTACCCTGTGCTTGGAGGCAGTGACATTTGGGAGAGAGCCTGTACCCAGTACTTGGGGACACTGGCTTTTGGGGAAGAGCCTGCTGTGTCCAGTGGCATTTCTTTGTGTAATAGGGCATGGTACTGGAAGGGGGAGGAGATGACCAAGAGTAGAAAAGCCCTATTGTCCTGTTTGGTTCATTATATTCTTCTTCTAGTCATCCTCTCTAAGAGTTTAATCTGCTCAAGAATTTTAAAAATAAATAAATGAGCCATTCTGTCTTTCTAAATATGGGAGCTAATGTGGGAGTGTGGGGAATAATGAAACCACACTGTGTATATATTTTCTAGTTCCTGTGAATTTTGATAATTTCCAGATGGTCACTTTTAAGTGTATTCATCAAATGTGAAGAATGGTTTTATAGTCTGCAGTATATATTCTAGGACACCCCTAAAACATCTATAAAATTTAAATCTTTAGGTCTCATTTTTCTCTCTAACCAACCATTGATGCTGCAAGGAGTAATAATAAAGAAGTTCATATGATAGTGTGCTTTTCATTTTCATGGATCCTGAAAATATATGCTAAGCCATGTACACCATCTGCTCCACTAAGGTCAAAGTCCCAGCTGTACAAGCTTTTGGAGTAAATGCTGAAGAGCTGATATTTTATATGGGCTGAAGTTGGTGTTTCAAGTAGTTTCAAGCAAGCCTTTAACAAAGTTCAGCAAAGTGGAGCTGGCACTTGTAAGCATGCACCTTCTTTTGAATTTTTAGCTGAAAAACTAAGTTCTTTACTGGGTGTACATAAGCAAGGTACAAAACTTTGTCTCTCAGCTGGGATCAGAGAAGATGGGATAGGAAATAGTCTTCAAAGAGACAGTTCAATACACATCATAATTTAGTTGAGCAGTCTTCCAGTTTAACAGTTTGTACAGCCCCATTATAAAATGCCACCCTGTGCTGGTTTCCCTTCTCTTCTTTTTTTGGGCTGTTCTTTGCAGTTCCTTGTTATCTGAGCACAGAACACTAAGGAATCATACAAACCCTCCTGGTGCTTATTCATGATCCAGATACTTGTTTTAGACCTGTGTCCTTTTAAAGTGGGAAAGGGAATCCTTAGACACAGGACAAGAAGTGGAGGAAATGAGCAGCATCCTTACCCTGGGATGGTCAAATATCCTAGGAGATCCTAGTAGGATAGTCCTGGTTGCTAAGCAGCTTGTGTTATCTTGACTCTTTTGAACCTGTTTAGATAAATATAACAGAAGAAGAGGTTTGTAGTGCTTCACACCAGAATTTGACCTTTACTTCTACTTAGATGTTTGTCTTCCTAGAAAATCCCATTCCTTTGTTACACTTGCTTTTGCTAGGTTAAACTATTTTTTATTTGCCGGGTGAAGTATTTTTAACTATAAAAATATTTCCAGTCCTGTGCATTCTTGCCATACAGTAAATCTATTATAATTTAAAATAAAAGAGCACATCTGTGGAATATGACTGAGTTGAGCCTACAACCACAAGGGATAATCTACTACCTTTGTTGCCTCTCATTTTATTCTTCTCAAACATTAGTCCTCAATGCCAGATTTGAAAGCAAGCCACCCATTCCTGTCCATCTTCTTAAGCAGACACTTTTAGATATCATCAGACATTTCAGAGGTTACATCCAGCAGCCTATGTTTAAGGGAGTGATGAAAATAGGATGAAAAAACAAACCTAATATTTAGAAATACTGCTGAGGGAGACAAGGAAAAATGAGTCCTTCCAAATCACATTTCTGCTGCTCTGTTGTTTAGCAGTTACACCAGTATCACATACCAGAATGTCTCAGTCATCAAATTATTGTTATTGGTTATTACCAAATAATGAATTTTAAACCTATAGTTAAGTTCACTTCTTTAAATGCCATCTTATGCACCTCTGATGAAGCAAGATTGATTCAAGATCACACAAGCCTTTCTGGGAGCTGAGGTTGCCCATGGAAGTGTTATTTTGTTAGTGCAGTAGTTTGGAATGAGCCACTTAAGGAGTCCTCTGTGTGTTCTTCTGCAAATCAAATTATCTGCTTGCTAACTGGGAGAGCAATAAGATGCAAAAGACAATTTGTGTGAAGAAAGGAAGGCAAAGAGAAGGGAGGTAGTAACAACTCCAGTTTCTTCACTTGCTATAACCCTGGAAGAAAGGGATGTTTGCCCACAAACACCGACCCAGGTGCAGTGGTACAGGTCTGTGTTGCTCCATTCCTGTTTGCTGCAGGTCTCTGCAATAGTGCTCCAGAGCAGCCTTGCTATCAGTTATTCAAGGGCCATAGAGGGGGTCTTCTATAAGACCCCTCAGTTATTGGGAGTGGCTTTTATTTTTCCCTCTGAAAAAGTTGCGTCTTTCTCTGCTTTGGAACCAACACTGGATACTGAACTTGGGTGACTGATTTTAGGCAGTAGCATTAAGGATTTTCTGTGGAGTCTGCAGTTCTCTTTCTGGATAGATTTTTAGTGACTGTGTGATCACAATTTATCAAAGTGTTTAGATTAGGAAACTACTGTTGCAACCCTTGGTACTGTGGCAATGCTTTTTTGACAATGGAAGTTTTTAATTTGTGGTATTTTGGCCAAATTTAGCTGCAAACCTGACTACATTTCATACGAGTTTTAACTACGCATGTGATACCATGAGGAGGCTGCCACTTTATTCTCCCACTCAGATCAATCTTTACGTGGACAGAATAGATTGCTTTGGTAGGAAGGACCTCATATTGAGCAATATCCTCTCTGTTAGAATTAAGGGTGATCATGACAAACCTTTTTAGTTTCTGTTTCATGGGGAAGGCAGTTCTATTTCAGAATTTTTGATCCTTTTAAAAATTTCATGCCATAGGTAACTTTTCAAACATCAAGCATTTGTAGGAACGTGGTGTAGTTGTGCCAATACTTTTTGGAAAATCTTTGTACCTCTAGGATGGAATTTAATGAGACTTGGCAGTGCTATCCTAAAAGGTCACAACCCAGGTGGTTGTGTCATCCTGCTCAGGAGGAGAACTCAGCGTCTTAAATTCTTCTCTTCCTATTCAGGTTGGGGATTAGATTGAGAGTTTTTAATGTCTCCTGTTGTACCCTCTGAGCTGTCAGAAATGGCTGTAACCACATAGGACACTGAACTCCTTGGCCTGATCCAGATTAGGAATAGCTCTGGGCTGTCACAGCTATGGATAAAATCACAGGAGGGGAGGGGTTCCTCCTTCGGCTCATTTGGAAAAGAGTTTGGTCTCTACCTCCTTAGAGGACAGGAAGATTATTTCCTACCTGTTCTCATTTCTTTGACATGGTTATTCTTCAATAGGAGATAATGTATGCACAAAGGAATTTCTACAACATAGTTCTGCCTGGGCTGCTTCCCTTTGTGTAGAGTTAGGGAGTGAACACCTTGTTTAACTTGTTACTGAAAAATGCTTCAAGGTATTGTAGGAGCACTTCTGTAAAGCGTTGTGTGTGTTACCTACATCTCCTGGGCACACCTGCAGCCCACCAGAACATATCTCAAGCCTCCCAAGCCACGAATTTGCACCTCTGTACCTCAGTACATGTTGATATCATGGGAGTTTTGTCTGGGCTGTGGATTAATCTTCCTGTGAATCCAAAGCCACGCAGAGGCTGGGCTGGGCACTGGACTGGGAGCTCAGGGCCCTCCCTGGGTGGTGCTGAGGGCCAGCAGAGCTGAGCAGGGGATGATGCAGACACTGCCCAGTCTGCAGTGTCTGCCTGGGATGTCTTCAGCAGCTTACCCAAGTCTTTTGGTTATTCAGAGTAATAATCCTTGCCATTACCCCCAATAATGGTCAAGTGGTTCATTTTTGTCCTTTAATTAATGTTGTCTGCCATCTGTAGAGTTCTCTAGATATTTTAGAAGTAGGAATAGTCTTTCCTTTACAAATCATGACTGCAGGTGCTGTGAAGTGGTGGCTCTTCCAGATTATAAGATATCTATTTTATATGAGAAATGTGTATCTTTGGCAGACTGCTAAATATTACTGCTTAAATCCATTACAAGGAAGCACAATTTTCTGTAACTTAATTTCCTAAGCCTAATGAACCCAGCAAATTTCCTCTGATGTCTTCCCAAGTTAATATATTAAATCTAATTTATTTGGCAAAAAATTGGACAAATTTTCTCTTAATTCAATTAACCTAGAAGAAAAAAATGTATTGTTGTGGAAATCTGGGACTAATAATTCACAGATGCGAAAGTCCTGGGTTTGGTTCCATTCATTTACTAGCTTACAATTGCTATTTTTGTTTCCTATAATTTAACTCAAAAAGGTCCATTGTACCATGTATATATTTGAAAAGCTTGATAAATGATAAGAAATTAATTTCTTGTCAGTTAATGTTGCAGAAGATTTTTCTGTCCTAAGTGATTATTTGCGTACTTATTGAGTATTATATTCTCCAATTGATTTCCTTGATACGTTACTGATATTTTGTGGGCGCTGCTAATGGGTGGATGATGCATTTTCATCAGCAATAGTGTATCCCTGGCAATTTTGCTAGAACTCAGTGGTACAAAAAGAGTTCTCATTGTTCATGTCTTAATGCTGCAAAAACCAAAGCTCTAAGTCCCCACAAAAGCCAAAGCAAAGCTGTGAGTGGGAGTGGGTTCAGCAGCACCACACAAACATAAGCTCATCTGTGCTGCTACTTTGATTTTATGTGGACAGGATATGGAAAAGAGGGATATAGTTGCATATGCTCTGGGAAGATAATTCATATTCTTCATGCCAACAGCTATAGTCCTGCTTTCCTGCCACTTCCTTAATATATGTGGAGAGGTCTAATGTAAACAATGGAGCCAAACCTCTGACAAATAAATTACAAGGGCCACTAATGAGTGCAAATCCATGTATGACCTTTAGAGCATTCGTGCAGCTGTCTCCATGCTCTGATGTGGCTCGTGCTGGAAGAAACCTACGGATACCCAGGATTTCAAAATGCCTGTGTACATCAGCATAATAGAGTTGGTTCCTTTCTGTTTGTGCTCCTTGATCAATTTCAGAATTGCTCAGGACAGGATTTGGCTTTAAATCTGTAGGGCAAAGATCTTTAACATTCCTGCATTTAAAGTGACTATTAGTGATATCCAAGATTATTTTACAAATGGCCCAGGTTTCCCTGCTATAAATTTTTATCCAGACATTTGCATCTTTCCCGGCACAACAGCAATCTTATGAAAAATAATCAGGAAGCTGTAATACTAAGGTCAACATTTTTAGTATTAAAATCAGTTTACAGTATGTTTGCTTGAAGTGCACATAAATTCAAAGAGGCAAGAAGTATAAACAGAATAGCTGGTTTCTTGGATGCACTCCAATATAATTATAGCTATTCACCCTTGTGACTATTTGTGTGTGTAGCTTAAAGCTATTTGCCTGCCCTAAGGTACAGTAGCAGTATTTTTATACATCTTTGTATCTGATTGAAATGCAAAACTCAGTAAACCTGGAAAGGACGCTAACAAGCTTAAAGAAATGTATGAGTAAAATTAACCAGCAGATTGAATGTGCCTTTTGACATTTGTTAGCAGCACCACCCCATTCCTAGCACAGGTACTTTTCATTCTCTTCAGTTTTGAAACTGAGATATCCCTTAAGGATTTGTCACCAAAATAGTGTATTTCTAATAGGCAATTATGAAAAAAAAAATCATCATCAATCACATTTATTGCAAACATCTCATAAAACAGTAAAACATTTATGTGGCTATGGAAAGCAAGTATGTTGCCATGTAATATATTAAGATTTGCATATAAAGAACAGCAGGCAGCAAACAAGTCTCTTTCCCTTTCTTATGCCATTTATACAAATGCCTTTGATGCAATGTATCTATTTAATTTCCATCAAAATGTTATTGCTGCAACACCTGAGTGATACTGGCTGTCATTAGGTCTCAGAAGCACGCCCTGGGAAGGGAGCAGGCGATGCTGCTTCCTCCAGGTAGGGTCCATCAGCCGTGTCACACCTTGTCACAACCTATCTGTCACCCAGGAGGCAGGGTTTGCCTCAAGCTGATGTGCACCTGTCACTGAGATACATATATATTTCTTTTTTTTTTTTTTTTTTTTTTTTTTTTTTTTTTTTTTTTTTTTTTTTTTTAATTTCCCTCCTCCCCACTATCAGTTCTTCCCCAAGATCAGTTACATCAGTATTTAGCGTTGAGACAGATTGCAGGGGTGTTGGGACTCCATATTGTTTCAGTGTGAATAGGAATAAAATGCAGCTGCTTGGAAAGGAGCACAGCTCTTTTTGCAGGGGACATGGCAACTGCCTGTCGATACCAACATCTGCTAATCTTCTCCACAATCATCTGTACCTTGTGCTCAGCAAACACTCAGAAATAATTTCCTTGAAACTTTTTTTTAATAGCTCAGAGTGCATCTACCATGTGCCTGTAGGATATAAAATGACTAATAAAATGTAGGGTTATTTCCATGTCAGAGTTGGTAACAACTGTCTTTATCTGGATTTTTCCACAAGCCTCAAGGTAAAATGAAGCAGGCAGCATTGCAGAGAAGAGAGAAATGAATGACAACACATTGTACAAATCTGTGGGATTTTTTGACACTTGACTTTGTACTATCATTTTAAAAAATTCTGCCTTCTATTTACTTGTCAGAACTGGATTTAATTCTTATATGCTGCAAGGAATTCACCATGTTAAGATATTGATATAACAAATTGCCAAATGTTTTAGAGATTGATTCTTGCTGACCAAAATGGGCTTTCAGATTGGAAGTCTTTTTTTTCCAGAAAACACCTGCTGAGATAGAAGTCTGACAGCTGCACAAAAGAAATATACAGTTTGTTTAGTCTTCTCCTATCTAGCAATTGGCAGATGCTATCAAAAATTGTGTTTTTAAAATGAAAATTACCTAAGGATTTGGCAAAGGACCTTGGTTAAAAGGGGCTGAGTGGCCACTGTCAGGTGAGTATTACCAGACTGATTGGTTGTTACGTCTGTCAGTCCTTCTTCAAAATTATGACAGGCCGCACAGCAGGGAGCAAATGATCATTAATACTTCATCCCCTGGGACACAATAAACTGCCATTCATTGCATACAAATAAAATACATAAAGCTTGTCAGACAAGGTGACAGAAAAAGGTGCCTTTTCAAAATTATTTTATACTACAGTGGGATGTGATCTGTTAAGACACATTTCTGTATTGTGTGGTGTATGATCTTGACAGCAGCACCTTTGAATTCATTCCGGTTTAAAAGTATATATATATATCCTGATGCTTATTTTATTTCATTAGAGGAACATAAGATTTTGAGCACTCCTCAGCTCTGCAGTAGAAACTTAAGAATAGGTTTTGCAGGAAAATATCCCTCTGGGGAGCCAGTGCTGTTTCTGCCACCTAACCCCACAGCAGAACAGTCCATGCTCTCTCTCCATGAGTGCTGCTGAGCTCCTGGCACAGGTGAACACGGAGTCCCAGATCAGGGGATGGCCACTGCTCAGACTCCCAGCTAAAATACAAGCTGCTCTAAACTTGAATAAGCCATTTCACAATATTTTTGCAAGCAAAAGATAGAAAAAAATAAAAAACAAACCAAAACCAAAAAACAAACCAACAAAAAACTGTTATGCTGTATTATACTTCAGTTAAGGTCAGAAAGAGGCTAGAATGTGAAGTATTTGCTTAGCCACTGCTTCCAGTAATGCTTTTCTGTTCTGGGAAGTGCACTGAGAAAAATAATTACTGATTTATGAAGAGACTTAACATATTCTGCCTATAGGGGTGTTTGGATTTGGGTTTGTTTGTTTTTTGACACATCTACCAATGAATTATTAGGTGGTTACTGCACTAAAAGTTTTGTGTAGGCAAGGCACAGAGGGTTGCCTAACTAGTCACTGTCAAGCTTCATAATCTCACTGTATTGGCAATGAATTCCTTTGGCTTTTACTGGAAAAACAAATTTTCTGTTATGCTCTTTATGCTTCAACCCCCTATACTCCTTTGATATTTCCTATGGAAATATATAGGATGTACTGCATAACGCTTTGTGCAAGGTTTTGTTTGAAATATTTCAATTTCAGTGAAACAACACTTTTTTAGGAAGCCAAAAATGTGTTATCAAATATTTTGTCTGCTTTGTGAAACTACAGCAGTTTTTTATCATACTAACATATCTCATTTAAAGAACTTTGGTGCTATACTTCATTGCTTATTACATTCTCAGGGCAGGTGAAGAAATTTCCCTTTTCCTTTGCCAAAACTGATTCTGAATTACTGTTTTCACAGTTTGGTTGTGCTTTATTTTGGTTTTTTTTTTTTCCTTCTCGTGGTCTTGATGGCAAAGAGAGGACTGACTAATGCTGACAAACTAATGCTGTTTCATGACTGAGATAAAGAAATACTGGAAGTTTCACAAGAAAGCTTGGTAGATCTGTCTGTGTTCTCTTCTTGGCTTTCTGTCCTCTCTATGTCCAATGTCTCTGTTGGTACTGTAGTGTCACCTACTTTGAAGATCTATCAAAGACAATGCTATTTAGTACCTGAGAATTAATTGATTGAAAAGTTTTAGTGAGGAATTTGCCAATTTGGTGTAAGAAGAAAAAGTTAAATGTTTGTGAATCCATAGCACTGCTACCCATGTGTATGACTGGGCAGAGAGGAAAGTAAAAATGCTAGCAGGAAATTCTTTTTACATCACTCCTGCCACAGCTGTCATTTCTGCTCTTCTTTTGTTCGCTGAACTACCCTGATTCTAGACAATCACTACACAATTTGAGAATGGAGCAACAAAATTAAGTAGCACCCTGGAAAAAAATATGAGGAAGAAACTGAAGCAATGTGATTTTCCCTTTTATTCACATGCACTGAAGAAGTTGTGGGTTATTGTTTTTTGATCATTGAAAAAATCAAAAAACACCTGCTGATTTCAGGCCCAAACAGAAGAGTAAATAGTATCTTTAATAAATAAATTTTCTTTTGGCAGAAGTTTAATATAAAGATGGACTTTCTAATAGAATTTCAAAATAGACATTTTATATTAAAGTCTGTATTAAGGAAAAATTCCATAGAGCAAACCTGGAGACTGAGAGCAGACTGGTTAAGGTAATGGCTGCCTTGAATTCAGTATAAAATATCATTAAATATCATGGTTCACTTTGCCTGGGGATTGTGAATTTCAGTGATGAAATCAAGATAGGATTTTTTTTTTGGCATAGTAATTTCACTTCACCTTCCTTAAGTCCTATTCCTTCTGCTTTGAGCATGCAGAAGCATGAAAGCTAGGACTGATTAGGTGGCACTGGCATTGCAAAATCCCCAGAAAAATACTACTGTTAATGAGAATTGTATGTATAACCCCCTGCTTACTGCAGTGACAATTCACTCCTATGATTGTCAAACATTGCAAAAACCAAAAAAACCTGATAGCCCAATAATAAATAACTGCTCAAGATGCCTTTTTTTTTTTTTTTTTTTTTTTTTTTTTT
>WEIU01024410.1:328187-395250 GCA_013389925.1 Aegithalos caudatus
GGTTGCTCCAGGGCCCCGCACGCACGGCTCCGCTCCGCCGGGCCCTGCAGGGCCGCTCGGAGTGGCCGCGCAGCAGCTCCCTGTGGGAGCGCTTCCTGCGGCCCTTCAGAAAGGGCCTGGAGCCGTGGGCACGACGGGTCCCCACTGTGCCGGGGAGTCACCCCGGCAGTGAATTGTGCAGCAGATAAGGTGTAAATGAATAGCGACAGGACGTTTTGCTGACACTTTACTGCTCATTTTTTACACTGCTACCCCATGTCCCATCTAAAGGCAAGCCTTTCCTCTTGCGCCCTGGGTCCCTTCATGGTGCAGTGAGGGCAGAAGCAGCACCCGGAGCCCTGAGGAGCAGAGGTGCCCTGAGGGCAGTGCCCTGCCCTGCACGGCATGCCCAGGCTGCTCCAGCAAGGATGCTCAAGTGATCAAAACTGGATTAAATGAATTATATCCACCTTTGAGCTGTGAATTGGGAAACATCCCAGGGCCGGTTCTCTTTCAGTTCCCACAGAGCTCATAAATTCAGTTTTAAGCCTTCCCAGCGACAAAAGAAACAGCTGATCTTTGTATGGTGGAGAGCTCAGGGGAGACCCACAATTGCCTACCAGTGCACACATAAAGAGACAAAATCCCTGAGGGTTGTTGTAGGTCTTCAAGGAGTCCTGAAGCAAATGTGTACAAGTTTAACATTTGAGCAAGTTGTCTTTGTGTCATGTGATGGACGAGACATCTCTCAGGCTCGGTGTTTGAAGATCGTGTCTTGGATCGTCTTGTGTTCCAAGACGTAATAACATTGATTACACCTTTCTATTTCAGTAATTACTGGAAAAGTCATGGTTATCATATATTTATGTCTTTGCAACCTGGGGGATGGGAGGGAGAGCAAAATACAGGGACAAAGTGGGAGTCACTCACCGGCAATAACTGCTGCATGTTGTCGGAACATAATGAAAATTGCTTTGGTCTTCTGCTTTTAAGGTGGACTCCTGCTAGTAAACTGTAGGCAGACTGATTAAACAGTAAGTACAATTAGAACTCTGAAAACCCCCAGACATTTAGTTTCACTCACAGTTTATGATAATATGGTGATAATTATTACAATATACAATAATATAATATAGTAATTATTATGATAATAATCCTCTTGCTGCCTTCCAGGTGCCGCCAAGTCCATACCTGGAGCAGGAAATGCCTCTTTCTGCAACAGTCATTTATGTGTTGGACTGGGACTGAAAATAAATTTCACAGCTAAGGTTGTACAAATGGTTACTTGTTATTTCAGCTACTGGTCCATGGGCATATAGATGGTTAAAGTTTAAAAAGCACGAAAAGACATATTCATTGGGTTTGTGAAAAATGAGAATTTTCCTTCCCTTAATGACAGGGATCTCAAATGAGTTGTGTTGTCAATGGGAGAGCAAGAGGTTATATAGTTTTCCATAATCTATAGAGCTTCTTCAGAATCATGTCATTAGCTTTCCTGTGGTAGAGCACAGCAGAGCTAATAATGCAATTATGGTTCATGTAGTTAAACTATGCTATTGATATTTTTTTTTTCCCAGGAGTCCTTCATTTCTGGCAATTCTAATCATCTTCATTGTACAGCTGTATGGATTCCATGTTTCACTCTGAGGGAAATAAAATTGCAAATAAATACCATCTTTCCTAATGTCTCTGTAAATGCCAGATTTAGTAGCCATTAACCAAATGTTGGAGTCCATAAAATGTAATGTATAGTTCTGTATATATATACACACACATACATATACATACATATATGCATACACATATATGTAGATATATATACATATATGCAATATATATGTGTGTGTGTGTGTGTGTAGAGGCCACATTCACATACCAGTCACCAGAACAAACTATTATGCTGGAATAAACAAGAGTAGAATTTCATCCAATATGTCATTATTCTCATTTCTTGCTGCTATAATTAATACATTTTCTGGTTTTGGAATGCTAAGTCTCTCCCTGTATTTCTACTGTATTCAAACTGTAAGTATTAGAGTAAAATAGTATAATTACCACATAGAAATTGTGTGTGTGGGTTTAGCAGGAGGGGGATTCTTCTTTTAACTTCCGATTCTTTTGAACAAATTTGGAACCTGAAGTTCTGAATCTGGTTCTGTATTACCTGATACACAATAAGTATGAGAGCTGGCAAGCACAGGCTAATTAAGATGCTATTTAGTCTATTACTAGGCATTGATGTTAGTACTCCTATTAAGGAAAATTGCTTTAAAAATCTATCTGTGCCAATCCCCACTACAGCAAAAATATCAATCCTGAGATGTTGAAACCATAATTAAAAAACATAAAATATGGAATAAGGATATTACCTGCTTCTGTTGTCTCAGTCTTTGATGATTCAGATTCTTCTGAAAAGATAAATCTTTAGAGAAATGAATCTCTAAAGCCTGTTTTCTTTTGTGGAGGGGAAAGTTTCTCTAAACTTCGGTATTTTTCTGAGTAAACTACTAAACACAAAGCCTTTCTAAAAGACACATCATAAAGTAGTGATAAGGCATGTTAATCATTTTGCTGACAATCATCCTTCTTTAACATGCCTGGGACATAAACAGTAGGAAATAAACACAGACAATAATTGCTATCAGGTGCCTGAAGAGAAAACAAAGATATGAGAGGGACATGCTAATTAGGCTTCCTCAATGGACCACATGGAGATGAAAAGGAGATAAAAATAAAGCAAACTAAGCTGAAGTATTTAGACAGCCTTGCAAGAAGTTGTTGTCTATGACAATGAACTGTCCATGGTCTTAAAGTCTTTAGAGACAATATCTGAGACAACAGCTGTCATTTTCCTGCGTACATCAGAGACAGGGTAGCACCAGGGTGTGACAGTGGGATCTCCTGGGATATTCAGCAGATCTGATCAATCCTAAGGGAGCTGAGATGGGGAGGCAGCCGGACCAATTCCTACCAGAGCATCTTTTTAGGGGAATAGAGCAGCTCCTGCCATTCCCCTCTCTGCCATTGCTGGAGGAGAGAAGAACTATGCAGCCATGGGGCTGGCAGATGTGTTAGGGAAGTTCACAGGGCTTTTCCATTACAAAACATATTTTAAAGTTTTTCAACTCCTTCTACAAACTCTATTAGTGGTAATTGTCTTTCTGTTACACAGTAATATTTTGGCTTCTGTACATCAGTAAAGCATTGAAAATGTTCAACCTGGGAGTTTGAAATAGGAAGCACAATGTTGTCAAGACATACTAATTAGAAAAATTGTTCACACACAACTTCCTAGTGTTCACTTTTGCTCTCATTTGTTTTACAGGTGGTGCTAGGTCAAAGAAGCAGCCTGCCTTTGCAGGACAAGCAGTTCTGAAGTTCTGAGCATCTCTACATTTTCATCTATGCACAAGTTTTCTCCTTAGCTTTTTTTTTTTTTTTTTTGCTTACCTAAGCCATTGGTAATTTGCTAATGTTTTCCCCTTCTCTTCTATTTCGTATAACAGGAAATCTGCAAAGTGCTTTGCAGGAATCAAAAGTACAGATTTGTTGCTTTTTGATCAAAACCAAACAGAAAAACTTGTTGTGGTTTTTGGTTGTGGCTTGCCTTTTTTTTTTTTTTTTTTTTTTTTTTTTTTTTTTTTTTTTTTTTTGCCAGTAATTAACCTGTGATACAGGAAGAGAGGAATATAAAACAAACCTGAGAAAAAAGAATCAGGTTTCCAGATCTGCTTTAAGCAGACTAATGCATGAACGTGTCTGTAAAAATGAGTGATTGGGCCAGTAGTGAAGTGGCTGCTTGGTCACCACTCAATGGTCCAGGCAAACTTGAGGTATAAAACACTTACTGTATTGCTTGTTGTTCCAGATAAGTTCCTAGGATTTTATTTGATCCAGTTGGGATGTTAATGGATGTTACTGTTACTATATGTAAATGTACTGTATGTAAATCCACATTAGATAAGGATTTTAATAAATTCCATGTGTTTCCCCTATTTGTTATCAGTAGGAAATAATATGAAAAATAAAATTACCTGGAATCCTGCAAGGATTACTTTTCTTAGTGGACCATTAACACCCCTTTCAGTAGGGAAAATGTCTTAAATGCAGTAAATGCAAACCCAAAGCATTTTCAAATTAAGAGAAAAGACTTATAGTTGTGCTTTACTATTGGATAGAATTTCAAAACATTGATATTAAATGTAGAAAAGAAATTGGATTGAGATTCTTAATTCCTTTTATTATTTTTTAAGGGGATGAAAAGATTTATCAGAACTAAGCTCATCTAAAACTTATTATTCTTTCAGTATGCTAATTAATAGAGCAGGATCATGAATTTGTTAATTAAAATAAGATACCTCAGGGAAACTGAAATTAATTTTGCTGTCCTAATAGAGTTACCATTATGCCATTAAATCTTATGAATGTCTTATCTACTTTTTTATCCCTTTCCTTAAAAAGTAAAAAAAAATAGTTTTATTTAGTTTGAATTTAGAATCAGAATATTCAATGGTGACTTTCTGAAAATGTGGAGAAGATCAATAATCAACAAAGATAACAAATAATCTTGGAATAGCTTGGATTTCCAAAAGTCTTGGAATGTGGCCTTCTTATGAGTGTCAGGACAGATCCCCTCATGTGTTCACTGTTGGATCCCCAGGTCTGAGCTGCCCAGTGTAACTTGTAAACAGCCACTCCAGTGGCCAGTCACATGGTAATGTTGGCTTATGTTTTCCAGAGATGGAAATAGCAAAACTGAACCATTGGGCAGGCATTGTAATGACTGCTGAAAAATATATTGCACCTTAAATGGAATGTCTTTGATGGAGGGAAGGTGGTATCTGACAGCAGATCCTGTGGTGGGCTGGCTATGCCCAGGTTGGTGATTTAGTTCATAGAATGTTTTAGGGGAGTCTCCTGCTCATCCTCACTTGGTGTACTTGAGAGCAGTTTTGGCTCAGTCCTGGAGTGTGCAGGCTGATTCCTGCTGGTAGGGACCCAGTGGTGCTCCAGGAGCACACCCAAAGCTGCCAGGGCTGTTGGGCTGAGGAGGAACCTGAGAGTGAAGCAAAGCCCAGAGCTCCTGAGCACTGTGAGCCCTGAGTGTCTCCTCTTTGTTCAGGTTTGCTGCTTGGTAGAGCTGGGGCTGACCACACCTCGCCTGGACCTGCCTTGGCAGGAGCTCACTCTGCTGATGTGACAGCTGGTGCCAACCTCAATTTCAAAGTAAGTCATTTTTACAGAAGGAAAAACACCTGACATATCCTCAGTGTTTTCTGATGTTTTGGTTTTTCAGTACTCTTGCTTCCAATTTAGATGTTTTAGAGAAGAGAAAGGGAAAAGTGTGAATTTTTCTTCTACAGAAAGCACAATTCTTCTAATTTTGCTTGATGAATTTTCAAGGCAAGCAAAGAAGTTCCCCATCATCACCAAGAGGGATAATTGCAATTTGTATCTAAGACTAATGCCATTCAATAAGAAATAATCTTATTAATATACCAGTGTATACTGAGCACTTTATCCCATTTTATCATAGGCTTAAATGTGTAAAATTTAATTAGATACAAGCACTAAATTTAATTCTTAGGGTCTGCTGAACAGTTGCAGTTTGGGTAGTCCTGTGAAAGCTCTGACTTCCAGGAAGAATGTCAGCTGTTTGCTTTCAGCCTGTAGAGTGTTCAGAGGCATTGGTTATGTGTAAGACAGGCAAGATGCAGTTCTGTTACTGTTCCTAACAGTCTGTTTAATCAGCAGACAGAATTTGAGATGTTTTGTGAATTTCAGTTGAACTTGGCAGATGGTTTCAGGCAAAAATAAAAATACTAACTAATAGGTGAAATTAATTTCAGTTGTTCAAAGTAGATTAATGACAGTTTACTAAAGTAAGCAGAAAAGCATCCTAAAATATCTTTGATTCCAATGTACAGTCAAATCAAGTGAACTCTGTACCTCCAGTGTGCTGTTGTCACAGAGAAAGTTATTCTTTCTCATACTCAAACCAAATTAATATTAAAGGATATTTATCTGAAGCAGAATAGATCTTCAGGATAGATGTAAAAAGATTTCCTTAGAGTGTTCATGATTTAGAACAAAATCACTCAGAAGTGAGAGAAAGTTTGAAAAATTCTACACGACCAGTGGTGAGTTTCGGTTCTTTGGTGCAAGCCGTATCCACGTCTTTTATGCTGCTCCTTTCTGGTCTTATTTTTTTGATTAACTCACATGGTCTGCTTACATAAATCAGTCTCTCAATGGCCACACTCCCTCTAGTTTTATTCTAAAACCTTCCTAATGTGATTAAAATTGAAGCATTTGGGTGGGGATGAATTCAGGTTTTTGGACTAATTGCTTTGTGCAGCTGTTTGAGGACATGCAGGAGCTTAGGGACAGTGCCCACAGCCCCTTGAAGGCTGTATTTTCATAAGAACAAGATTTTAGAGATTATTTTAAAAAACCAAAAGCTCATTGCAAAAGAAATCTACTTCTGAAAAAAACCCTGACAAAACCAAAAATCAAACAGACCTGTACCCCAAAGGCCCCCAAACAGGCAAACCCCATGCCCAAACCTTCTTTTTTTCCGTGTCAAGATTTGGTATGGAAGCTGCTTTATGAATTTCCAGTGGATTGTTGTATTTTGCTGACATCTATATTTAGTTTCTGATCCACATCAATATTTGCTGGGGATGGCACTAAAACTTCGATATCTTTCAGTACCATGTGCCATCTCTAAACACATAAAAAAGGTTTCTTTCCTTACACAATCACTTTAAAATTGCAATTTTGATCCCATTTCTCCCAGTGGAGTTAAGTGCAACATAAAGATGAGGTTTCCGGAGAGGTGTTATTTTAAAGGTTGCATTTAGCTGTTAATTGGTGCACGGCAGACACCTTGTGTAGCAGTGCTAGCTCAGGAGGCGGCTCCGCAGTGCGCGCTCCGTGCGCTGCCGGCACCGGGACCTGCCTGCGGAATTCCAGCGGGACTGCAGACGTCCTTGCAGGGGAGGAGCTCCTGGAGGCACCAGCTGGAGCAAGACGCCTCACAAACCAAAGTTCAAGGTGAGAACCCTACTAGGTGCCGGCTGATTTAAGAAATTGTTTAGTTTGTTTTTGGTTTTGTTTTGTTTTGTTTTTTTTTTTCTCTCCAGTGCAGTCTGCAATGCTGGGTTGAAATAACGTGACTTGGGGCTTGTAATTGCACAGGGTCACAGTCTGGTGGTTATGATAATGCTCAGCATTTCTCCCTGTGCTAAAGAGAAGACAAGAAAAGGGAAGAAAAAAGACTATAATATTTCCTGTTTAAAAAATGGCAATAACAATGCATTTTAGTGCTGGTCACAATTGATATTTCCCGGAAAGGAAATTTAGAATGCAAACAATGATTGGTGATGACCCTCTCAGGAGCAGGGAAGCTCAGGCTTTGCCTGCTGATGCTCAGATGCGTTTCCTGACGCCTGCGTGCTGCTCTTAGCCTGCTGCTGGTGGCACAGGGCATCCCCCGCTGCCCGGGGCTCAGGAAGGGCAGCTGGGGAGGGCTGAGCTCTCTTCCCTGAGCTTGTGGAGACTGTGGGACAAGGGCAGAGGCAGGTTCTTACCTGGAGGAGTCCATAGTGGTACAGTGGGGAAAGGGGAGTGCCATCTTCTCCTGCTGAGCACAAGGACAAATACCTCACACCACGGAGCAGTTTTCCAAACAGCAAGGAGCAGGACAAGAAAGCAAACAGCTTTTCCTAATACTTTGAAATTTGTTACTGTCTCCTGTTTTCTCTTGTGAAGGTGTTTTTTGTTACCATACTCCTGCTGTGGTGCTTGTAGAAAATAGAAGAGTGATTAGGCTCCAGAGAAATGGCACCTATGCTGAGCCATGTGATATTTTTGCTTCCTTGATCCACCTGGTTGACTATTACTACATGTTTTCTGGAGGAAAAAAAATCTGTGTTCTGTTTCTGTGCTGAGGACAAGGATGTCTTAGTCCATGGATATGTTTCCTAAAGACTGCAGTAACTTATGTAATAACTATTAACTGCAGCGGTGCTTGAACATCAGCTCAGCAGGGATGGATCTCTGGGCCTTTGTGGAAGTGGTAGTTATAGAAGAGATGCAATTTTTCTTTAAGGAGAAAAGGAAGGTCTTAGATGTATAAATTCCTCTAGCCAAAAACTGCTTGCTCTGATCTGGATAGACTCATTGATTTTGATGGATCCATGCTAACTTATGCCTTCTAAGGATTTGCTATTAATTTTTATCAGCTTTACAGCATAGGATGGAGCAAGAGTATTTTAGAGGTAGCAGGAATATATGTATGTAGACAATTTTTTTTTTTTTTCTTCTTAATAGCTGTGAAGTGTTTCAGATGCCCAACATATTCATGCAGAGGAAGGCAGTGTACTCTGTTTTAGTGCTGTGATTCTGAGTCAGTGTAGGCAGTGAAATCCCTTCCCTGGGCCTTCAAGGGGCACAGGCAGCCAGTGCAGTGTCTTGGTGAAATTCTCCTTTGGTGCTGCTGCTCTGCTTCCTGAAGGCCCTAAAATATGGCTAGAAGTAGCAGTACACAATTCTTTAAATGCTCATCCTCATTTCTTGAGCGTTCTTCTTGTGGCTATCTAAAGGGCACCAAAGTATGGCTGTCTTTGTGCTAGAATAAATATGATTAAGTTGTCTGCACCTGATGTCTTAGTGACAATGCTTTTAATCATGGCAGATGACTATTTGGACCAATATGTGAGTATTTATGGAAAAAAGTATGCCAAAAAGTCAGATTAAAGAAATTATTAAATATGTGTTTTTATCTGTAAGGACTTAAGCCAGTGCAAGACTCTCATTTCCAAATCCTTCAGAAATCTACTGATATAATCTACCAAAATTATTGCTTTGGAATAAAACAGTAGGTATGGGGTAAAAGGAAACATTGTAAAAGATGTGGAAATTTGTGGAAAAAATATAAAAACCCCACAAAATGTACTTAAAGCCAAGTTGTATTTCGTTCTCTTACCTATTTACTGCAATTTTGCAAATAATGTCCGAAAAATTAGTTGTTTAGGGCAGAACTATTTCAGGGAAATGTTTATTTCATGAGTGTCAGGAAAATGAAACCTGGCTCCTGCAGGTAGGGGAGCCTGCAGAGCTGCCAGGGCAGCTCTGGGGCAGAGCCCAAGCAGGGCAGCAGCAACAGCTCCCAGCACAGCCAGCCTGGCCTGGCCCCTGCTGCAGGCAAAGGCAGCACAGGCTGTGCCTGAGTCCTCCTCTGGGTCAGCAAATGCTCAAAAAATGCTTCTTAAACATTTGAAACATCTTCTCTCAGCATATATATATATATATATATATATAGTGTGTTTTGTCTGTTTGAGGCACTTTTCTTAATGTATTATGATCGTTTCAGGCATTGACAGAATTACTGGTATTTTTTTCCTGTAATTTTCTGGGAGGTAAAATAAGTCTTTATTAATTCTTAGAGGTAAATGAGTGCCATCTCATTTGAATTTTCATCTGTCTTTTTTAAAGATAGGTTTACTATATTTATCCAGAGCTTTTCCAGCACTTTTTCTTGTTTTTTTAGGCTTTGTGTCTGCTCTATGGATTAGAGCCTCTGCTCCAAAGAAGCCCATCCTTGACAGGGAGAAAGGAAGCAAAAACTTTTGGTCATTCTTAATTTTTATTTCCAGTTATGTCAAACTTCCTTCTAATCCAGAGGGATTTGTTTAGTACCCATTTTTCAGCCACCAACATTTTTGTCTCTGTCACTTCTCTGGTTATTTCCAGGTTGAGCACAGCAGGGTCTGCCCCTGGCCTGGCCTGTGCTTGCCACTGCACCCAGGGAGTTCTCAAGCAGGCAATGATAAATTTCTGGGAAATTTCACATTGCCAAATCCATAAGCAGAGCTGAGGCTCTTCCATTTGCTACTATAGACTATAAAAATCAGCTTCTATACAATTTGGGGTTTTTTTGGTTTGGGTTTTCTGTATTCTTCCTTCAGAGAATCCTCACCAGCATCTTCCTGACCTGTAAACTCTGGAATTTAATCTACTCAGTCATACTTCAGACAGATACAAACCAGTGGAACTTGCAGGAGCAAAGAGGACAAAAAAAGGTCCCCAGCACCTCCCTCTGCTCTGCTGGGCTCTGTGCATAGGCTCAGCCATTCTTGCAGCCATGCATCACAGCTGCCTGCAGACCACATCTGCCTGATGATTTCCACAGAAACTTGGGCACTAAGGCAGGAATATGAGCTGGTAAGTCAATGTTATTTTCCCTCCTTCTCATCTTTTTCCCCCAGTGCAATGGGAGCAGTTATATATGTCATGGTTTTAGTCTGGGGCAAAGCACTGCCAGACTGTTTCAGCTCTCCAAATCCAGTTCAAACACCTCGCAGGGATCAGCAGAACCTTGTGTGGATGTGAGTGTTGGGGGGCACAGTGATGGGGGAATGCACAGGATGATTTTCTGGGACTGGGTGTAAGCTTGACATCCCTTGGAGGACATCCTCTGGCTGATATTACATGGACGTGATACAGTGAGCAAGCCAAGGCAGCTTTTCCTGCTTTGTGCATGGAAAATGTTGACTGGGGCCAGCTGTAGGGAAATCATAGACTCATAGAATGGCCTGGGTTGGAAGGGACTTTAAAGATGATCTAATTCCAAACCCCCTGACTTGGACAGGCACACCTTTCCCTAGACCAAAGGGCTCAGAGCTCCATCCAGCCTGGCTTTACACACTTCCAGGGACTTCATTAGTTCCTCTCTCTTTACTGGACAGCCTGAGGAAGTGGAAACACAAACACTGCACTAAAAACATACACTCTGTGTCTTCTCAGCATAAACACAGACATTACAGAGCGGGATTCGATGTGTTGGTTTAGCCGTGGGTACACTGCAGCTCTGTCTCCGGGCGCTGGCTAACCCCTTTTCCCTCTCTCCATGGGTGCACTCTCCTGGCACGGATGGATGTTCCCGGTGCCCGCAGCCTCCCCCCGCGGCCCGGCTCCGGCAGCGCAGCCCCGTCAGCTCCTCCCGTGCTCTGCCCGCCGATAGCGAGCACACAGACACCCTCTGAAGTTGGGTGCATGCTGTGCGCCTTTTTTTTATTTGCTTCAGCA
The DNA here is from genome assembly GCA_013389925.1 of Aegithalos caudatus. Lineage (NCBI taxonomy): Eukaryota > Metazoa > Chordata > Aves > Passeriformes > Aegithalidae > Aegithalos > Aegithalos caudatus. The sequence continues at coordinate 339,258 of WEIU01024410.1, forward strand.
AGAAAAGCCTTTTCTTTTAACCCGGCTTCCTTTGAAGAAGTAACTCAGGAAGCTTCATGGCCTCTCCAGGTAAGTGCATCTATAGTCTGTATTTTTAGATCGTGTTTACAGAAAACTACAGTCTTGTGCGTTCCCAGCAATCAGCAGTCTGATGAAATGAGTGTGCAGGCTAAAACCACATCAGTCAAAGCACAGTTGTTTTGTCTTCCTTTAATTTTTTAGCATCCAAGAGGCTCCTAAGGAGACTAAAATCTATACTAGGATGTTATTTGAATAAAATACATTATAAAATGTTAGTCTCTGCATTCAGTGAGAAAATTTAGTGTTGATATCTTTGTGTTTAAACTTGTCAGTACATAATGCCTGGGTTGGGTGTGTATCAAGCCAAGGGTATCAATATTTTTGCATACTCCTTCCCTATTTCACTTTGAAAATACCACATCAGCAAATGCTTTTCCCATTCAAAACTGGCCAGAGACCTGATAATTCCATATGAAGAAAAATAACTGAAGAATAACTGAATTTTATCAGATTGCTCCTGAGTCTGTCTTTGTCACGTACTGACGTTAGCTGTAGCCAGTAGAGTACTCAGAGCAATGGGTAAATGTGCAGCATCTGATCTAATCAGCCTTCTCAATTAATTTTCTCCAGGTTTTTAAATGCTTAAACTAAACAGAAGGATAAAAATCTCTTTTACTCTTGACATGAGTGCAACTCCATGGAGGTCATTCTGTTGGCATGTGCAGAGGCACATGTTGGCCCAGGGAGTTTCATCAAGGGCTGTCTTTGTTTGCCAAATGTTTATCCCTCTTTCTTGCCCTCAAAACACTCAAACATTCTGCATTAGAGCACCAAAAGGTACACAGGAGCAAGCAGGTTTTTACAGCATTGTTGTACTCTTGCAATATCAAGGGTTTTTTATTATTTTGTTTAGCTCTAGCCATGTAAGAGAAATCTGGTTTTGTATATTTTTGATGTATATCAGTTAGGAGAAACAGTTAAATAGTAATGGTGCAGAATCTGGGTTTTAGTATGAAGAAACTTGACATGCAGGAACATGCAACTCTACAAATTATGTTTGTACAGAATACTTACTGTATCATACAGTAACTTTAAGGATTTCTATACTAGTAATGAAATAGGAATCATACACCAAAATAGACAAAGTGTCAGACTAGCTCAAATTGTCATTAATATTTAATGTATTTACTGTTTGATTTTTGTATAGCTTAAAATTTGACAGGTAGAACTGCAATTTGTTGTCTTTTTTCCTCTTTATTATTCAAGAATAACACCAACACTGGGCTACTTCGTGGCATTTCATGTAACAACAAGAGTTACGGCAGTAACAGAACCCTGTGAGGTAAAATGATGCAGAAGAGCATATAAAATATTTATTACCCAGTTATACATTTTTAAAAGGCAGCAACAAATTCAAAGGGGTTACTTCTTCCTGTGGTCTCAGACTTTGAAAGAAAGCAGTGGCTGCAAAGACAAATTAAGATCAAAATATGATTGAATGATGAATCTTTCACAGTAAGTTCAAATAATACTAAAGGATCTCATTTAAACCCATGACAGCAAAAGAGAGATTCAGACTTAGAGCCAAAATTCTTTCTGGACCTCAAACCCCATTGTGTCTAAGTATTGTCACACAGAAGATAAAAATGATCAGGTTGGGGACTGCTTTCCTACCAAATCACAGGGGCTCAGCTCAGTACAAGGATTTGCCATTTATATGGGGAGAGCTTCAGTTTGCTTCTCCAGGTTCCTGCAGAACCAGTGTTGCTGAAGGCCAAGGAACAATGTACCTGGAAAAACTAGCAGGAGTTTTTTTGGAAATCCAGTGTTTAAGGTGGTCGCTGTGCTGTGGGAGATGGTGCCTGTTAGTAAATGCTCTTGTTACCTTCACAGCACTGCCAAGGTCACCAGCACAGTGCCCTAAAGGACTTCTTTGTGATAGCAAACCAGAAAACACAGCATAATGATATCTGATCTATTCATTAAGATAATAATGAATAATACACTATAAGAGACTGTGTAGACTTTGATATCAGGCTTGTAATATCCAGCCTGGGGAATCTGAGATCCCTGAAAAGGTTATCTCTAATTAAGAGAAATTATGGGTTCCCTCAGGATGCTGGAAATCATCTTGCTGGGAGCCAGCCCTCAGCATCTTAGGCACAGTGGCACACAGGCCAGCTCACAGGGAGCAGGGCTGGGCAGCCTGTGCTGAGGGGCGTCTGGCCACCCTGTGCGTGAGTCCAGGCCAGCTCCAGCCTTGCCACACAGGCTGTGTTCTCACCAGCTGCCAGAGCAGATCAGCTGCCCTCCAAGACCACATCTCCTGATTTAACTTCATCTGCAGTGATTCCTCTTTGCATATTCTAAGGCAGCTTTATAATCAGAGTGCTCGATGTGTGAGACAATCGGGAGATTCCTTTTGGGACTTCACTCCTGACCTGAAGTACTGATACAGTCACATGCAGAATGATGTTATTGTTCCAGCTTTGATCCAAGAAGATAACTGCTCCTTGGTCCTGATGTTTCTGGGTTTTCTCTCTCCCTCTTTTTGTTTTTTTTTTTTTTTTTTTTCCCTACAGGATCTCATGGACAAGCCAACCCAATCTTTAAGGATTACCTCCCTGGTTCTTCTGACGTTCCTCAACAGAATACGCCTGTTGAACCAAGTCTCTGGAAGCAAACATCACACACTCATAATTTGCCACCTGGTTTAGAGTACCTGAACCAGGTCCTGAATCTTTCTGAATGTTAGAATTGTTGTGTTTTCGTTTGATGTTGCTTTGATGCCCTGGAGGTTGTCCCCTTGGGGGAGGGGTAGGTTGGGATGGAGAGGCTTTTTTGTTGTTTGGTGTTACTAGGAAATAAGCAACATAGGAGAAAGAAGCTTTTTCTTCATCACTGCCATTCATTTTATAGAAATTAGATGAGAGTAAGTCCAAGTGGCTGCAAACTTGCATTAACTCTGCGTGGGGAAGAAAGTGCTAATGCATGAGAGAGGAAAATGCTTGAAAATGGAGGCAGAGATGTAGGTCGTAGGTGGGGAAGAAAAATGAATGTTTAAGTCTTCTCCATCCTACTGCTAAACATGTGGCTGTTGCTTTTGCTCTGCAAAACCTCTCAGTTTCTGGAGCTCAGAGCACTGATGGTCTGCAGCTCTGCTCCAGAAGTTCCATCTTTTCCTGAATCTTTTTACCAGGAGGGTCACTCCCTGCTGTTCCTTTGACACTGACTGAGGTTTGCATTTTATATGTTGCTGGATTGTGCCACTCTTACATGCTGAGTAAGGTGTCACACACCCTGCCTGGTATGGACAGGGTCAGAATCAGGCCCCCAGCATAGTCAGATCACAATTCTGATTCATCTCTGCTGTGTTGGCATTTTGGTGATGCTGGGAAATGTTTACTTCATTCAAGATTTTAGGCACACATTTCTGCTAGTTTTGTATAGAAGCAGAAATTGAATGTATCTTACACTTGGAGCTAAGTTACCTAGATAGCTAATGAAATGGGGAGACTCTTTAGAAGCAGTCTTTCATGTGGAGTGATGACTTTCATTTCAAGATGCCTGAGCACAAAATGATACGTGTTGTCAATTACACAAGCATTTGCTTACAGACCGTGGAAGCTACATTTTTTAGTCTAAAAGTGATTGTGATAGTAAGTACTTGGCAGGTTACATATTCAGGCTCCTGTATGAACAGCAATCACACCTCAGATTTACCCAGACAACGTAGGCAAGCAAATACCATCACTCCATTTCATAGGAGCTTTGCATCTGACATTAAGACAAAAGAGCAGGTTGCTCTCAGAGCTACAACTGGAACTGAAGACCTCATTCATGCTTATTCTTGGCCTGTGCCGCAGCCCTTGCTAATTATTGTTAATTTTCTCTGCAGTCTGAGAAGTGGGAGGCATGTGTGCAGTGCTGATTGTTGGCACGTACCCACAGCTCGAGTTTCTGTGCATTGAGCACGCTTTGGTGTGTGATGCTGGAGACACACTGACTCTGTGGCAAATGAAAGGGGCTCACTCAGGATAGATGGGAGCAGAAAGGAGGTCCCAGCAGCAGGGAGGGGCTGCCTGCAGAATGCATGTGACATTCACAGCTGCCAGGGTAATCCCTTGGGATTTGTCCTCATGGACTAAGAGATTTTCACATAATTAAATGCTCGAATGAAGATGTTTCTAGCAGAACTTGGAGTTATTTGTGCCACTGGGAAGACTTCTAGAAGTCTGTGTGTCATTCTGCTGCTGTGTGCATTGGGGAAAGGTGGGTCCAAGCTGAAACAGGCACAGAGAGGTGCTACTGGAAGTGCACAGGGAATAGAGAAACTCCTTTAAAACAAGACTCCATCTGTTTTATCTGTAGGCTAAAAACAATGCTATTGGAGAAGGAACCATAGTGAGTGCCTAGGAGAATAAACAAACTGTGAGAAAGAGACATATTTAATTTATAGGATTACATTAGTGGAAGAAAGATTATATAGAGAGTGGTTGTGAATAAATACAGAATAACAAATAGAAATTACATTCTCCTGCAGGAGTGGGTAAGATAACTGGATAGATTTGAGAAAGCTGAATGTATTTTTCAGTAAGACCAGTCATGTTTGACTGTGATACAAGGATCCAAATTCAGTCAGTCTCAGAGAGATCCCTACAATCTTATTCTAAACAGGAACCCAGGGATTGGATGAGAGGAAAGGAAAATGTGTGTCCTGTAGGTAAAGGCCAGCCAGCAACGTTTCACTCTGCAGATCCACATCCAGAGTGAGTTCAGCTGAAGGAGCGATTCCAGTCGGCTGTTTGAGGTGCACCAGAGAAGGGAAAAAAACTGCTCTGTCTCAGAAAACACATCAGCTTTCTGTGACTATCACTCTTTAGTAACTTCCTACAAAAAAAACCCAAACAAACAAAAAAAACAAAAAACAAACCTCACTTACCTAAACCTCACTACTGTCTTCCAGATTACAGCTATAGCTCGAAGAGTAGTTCAGTGTCCATAACAAAAATTGAATGAACCTTTTCCCACAGCAGGAAGAGACAGGTGAAACCTTGGAGAATTTTCTGAGTACTTCAGCTGCATATTGTGCCACCATTCAGGTTTAGCTACTTTTGTCAAAAGCTTCTTCATTTAGACTTGGTTGGACTGATCAGACATAAATTTGATGCCCACAGAACTGAATACTGAGAATTAACTGTATATAAGAAATTTTAACATATCTGAGCCCAAGAGGACCAGACTTGTTAAGCCAAAGGGCTTTGGGTGCCTTCAAATGCAAGTGCAGAATTCCCTCAATCCACAAGTGTCCCAATAAAAATGCATCAGAATAACTGCCCTGCAGAAATCAGTGAAAGGCAAAACAAGGATAACAAGTGGTACTGGTGTGTTGTCTCAGTATTGTTTATACATTGTACACAGTAAGCCAACACATAGACCAAAATCACCCAAAGCTTTTAACAGTTCAGGCTCATTAATTTTCTTTTCCCTGTAAAAGTCTATATGTGACAAAGAAATCCATATGAAAGTAAATTCTAAAATATTAAAATAGCTCCACCACCTTTAACTTGTTTATTCTCTTTGCATCAGCAGAGCCCTTCCCATGGGCTCCAAGAGCTCTCTCATGAGACCCAAACAACAAACAGCAAAGATTCTTGGGAGATTATTTTTATGTCTAAATATTTTTTATTATTTCAATTACTGGCATGCACATTTCAGAGATGAATCAAAGAGATTAAGAAGTTCCTCTTTTTACCAGCTTTTCTCTGCAGCCTGAACTAGCTGCAGGAGCTGACTAGAAGTGACAAATGGCTGCAACAGTTTGAATACGTACCAGGCAAGATTTATCAATTTTAAAATATCCAGGCACTGGAGAGCTGTGACAGGTTGGTCTCAGAAGGTCGCTGTGTGCTTTGTGTCTGCAGCTGTGAGTAATGGCAGAACCTGTGCCAAGCGTTTGCCCATCAGGAATTTACAGAAAAATTACAGAAAAGGGATTGGTAAAGCCTAAAACTGTCACATAAAACAGGCATAAAAAGTCACATAAAACTGAAAGGTAGGCTGAAATTAAGTCTTGCTGGTTTTATAATGCTAACAACTGTTCTCCAAGAAAGAATAATGTCGGAGGGACGATAAGCACAGCAAAGCTGGATGTCATGGCAAGCAGTTTTTCTCTTCTCATTTGTAACTAGCTCATGGGGGGAAGACATTTTCAGCCAGCTGAGCATTTCATTGTTGTTCTGCTCATTCTCGTACCCTGGCATGACCATTTGCCAGATTAAAGGTGCAGGGCTCCTGAGATCAGAGTGTTAAAGCTGCTGTGTGCCATCACTGGCATCCCCCGACTGCCTTTCTGGGCTGCTCCAGCAAGGTCCTTTGGGATGTGGCGACTGGACATTCTGTGCTTGAGCCCAGGCTCACTCACTCCTGCAGTGCCATGGTGCCCAGCACCAACACTGGATTTGAGGTAAGGAGCTTCCCCTCTGACAAAGAGGAGCAACAGGAGCAAGAAGTGGATTCTGCTTCTTGCACCCAGCTTTCTCTTGCTGTTGTCTTCCTCATTCCTCCAATGAAGATTATTTTTCTTCAGACGTGTGGGTGAATTACACAGCCACAGAACCTAATATCACATTCCTCAGCCATGATTTCAGGGAGAAGTCCAAAGTGTGACTTGAGATATCCTTCAGGCACCCAACCTGTGCACCTCTGTAAGGAAAGAAATCTTAATTACAAGGAGAGGAGCAATAAAAATTGACACGTTACCACTGGCAGCCTCAGACCTATCCAAGACCCACCATCTTGTTTATTCTTTTAAAACAGCTGGACCAGATAATTATTCATCAGCAAGTGGAGCTTCTGGAAGGTATGGTGCCATCCTTGTCACCCTTTAACAGTGCTGGTACATGGATGTCTCCAAAAGGCATCCAAGTCTTGCCCCCTGCTCACTGAAGTCACAGTGAACCCTCCTGCTGCCCCTGTGTCAGGCTGTTGTGCAGTGATAATGTGGGGAAGACTCATTTATTGTTTGCCTGTTCTGCAGCAAACCACTGAGGGGTGAGTAATCTTTACAACAGTCCTAAAGTCTCTCCCTCAGACACCTCCCTCTCAGGGTTATTAAAGTTTAGCTATCTTTTCAATCCATGGAAAAAAATTGTTGCCTTTAACAATAACTAACATACTAGAGAAACAAAGCTAATAGAGAAAGGAAGATCAGAAAACATAAAGTGAAGCAAAAGATTTTCTAATAACTTAGTTTCTCAGAATTTCATTCAAAGTAATGAACAAGTATTAAGTTCTGCCAGTAAATCACTGTAAAATATATTTCTCGCATTCAAAATGGTTTTGGCCTGATTCTCGAATGACCTTTTGGGTGAAAGCTTTTTCACTGAGTGGGGTAGTCTCAGGATATTACTGTTCACAGATGATAACTGCAGAGAAAGCCCAAACCAAAACTCGGGATCTGAATTCTCTTTCATGATATGTATTTAGTGTACCGCAAATCAAAGTCTGAATTAATTCCTTCAAAATACAGACCTGGCACTATTATTTTCATATACTTGTATATTTTCTTTGTATTGCTATTTTAAAACAAATTTTTTAAACAACCTGTCTCATAGACTTTTAGAATGAATGCTCATATATATGTATATATGTGTATATATATATATATATATATATACACTAACATTATACTAAGGTAATAACAAAAATAACATAAGTTAATGTTCTGCTTGTTTTGCTTTCTTAGCCATACTTGGCACAGAGACTTCCAGCAAGTACGAGATAAAAAACCCCTTGGGACAAAGAGTTTACTTTGCAGTGGAAGAGAACGGCTGCTTTGACCGCAAGCTGTGCTCGCCCCTGAGAGCTTTCACCATCAGGATTGCGGATAACGCGGGCCGGGAGGTGATCCGAGTCATCCGACCCTTGAGGTGCAACAGCTGCTGCTGCCCCTGCTTCCTGCAGGAGGTGAGGGAATGCCCTTTGAACCAGCATTTGCTGTGCAGCTCCTCCAGGGTGGCAGGAAGGAACGCAGGAATTCCCAGGCCCCTCTGACTGCGGGGAGACCTTTGGGTAGACACAACTATGGATAAACGAGTTCTGTTCCCTGAATGCCTCCTGGCTTCCCTGGGTCCTTCCACGGGACCTGGCTTTGCTGACATCCCACACAAAGCTTTGGTGTCTGGTGATGTCTCTGCATGCAGTGACCCCCCAAACACTGCCTGCCCTGACACAGGCAGAGCACTCTGTACAGCAGGGTGGAAGATGGAAAATCCATGGAGGCCACTGAGCTCCGTGGTTGTGACTTGGAAGCAGCTCTCTGAGAAGCTGAGCCTTCACTCCATGGATCTGCCTCTTCAGGGCCATATGTCCCTGGGAAATTGCAGGACATGGAAGTGAGCTGCTTGGAGTGAAAAATGCGGCTCACACAGAGCATCAGATATTTCCTCCGTATTTTTTGACTTTCCTTTATTCAGACATCTTTCTTGTGTTCTGAAAATGTTTTACAGGTTAGCTCATCCACGTACCTTCTTTGCACTTATCCTTGTCAGGACTTTTAAAGAAAAGGTCCTTTGGTAGTACAGCTAATTATGAAAAGCTCGTAGGATACTCACTGAATACAATAACTTTTTTTTTTTCTTAGTTTATAGCTTTTATAAAGTCTTTTATTATATGTAAGATCTTGGTTTCTGGTGCAGCTTTTGAGCTTCATGTTGTCCACTATATTTAACAACACCATTAGTTCTGCAATATCCAGTTCCATGTTTGGTAAAATATGTTACTATATTCAGTACATAAATATTTCGTCATTATATAAACAATATGCTATCACAGAAAAAAAATATATTAATGTAAAATCAGCTAAAACCATTTTTTGTTGTTGTTTTCTTTTGTTTACTAGTTAGAAGTTCAGTCCCCACCAGGTACAATAGCTGGGTATGTTGTACAGAACTGGGACCCTTTTCTGCCAAAGTTTACTATACAGAATCAAAGTAAAGAAGATGTGCTAAAAATAATTGGCCCATGTGCAACCTGTGGCTGTTTTGACGATGTTGACTTTGAGGTATGTTTTGTACAAGTGTTAATGATTTAAAAGTTTACTACATGGAATAAATTTCTCAGATAAGAGGGAGAAAAGGAGATACTTGAAGCTCACCCTGAACGGAGCTTTCTGATGTGAACAAAGTGCTTTGCCTTAGTTAAGAATCATAGAGGAATTTTTGGGTTTATCAACTTACCAACTCATTAGCCAAATCAGAAGACTCCAGTGGGTATTGTCTGAAATTTCAGTATACATGAAAAACATGCAGATGGCTGCATAAGTGAGAGCATGCCTGTCCACTGAGGGGACAATGGTCCACAGCAGTGGGGCTAGGATAATATAAAAAACATGAGAAAAGGAAAAAACCCCACAACTCTGTAAAAGAAAGGCAAAACTGGCATAAACTTTCAAGATTGCTTCCTCCCACTTTTCATCAGCTCTAAAGATGCTGATGTTTCCAAACTTGAGACCCTTTCTTGCGTGCCACTCATAAAGGGAAATTTGACACTAATAGAACATTCCAGCAATAAGAATAAAAGGAGAACCTGACAACTATAGCATACTCTGCATGTCAGGACACAGTCATTAATTCTATGGAGATGTCATCAGTGTGCACTTGATTTGTTTACACTTATGTCTGTTCCTGGTTTTCCTTTGTGCAGGTAAAAGCCCTCAATGAGATGACAACGATCGGCAAAATTTCCAAGTATTGGTCTGGATTTGTCAACGATGTCTTTACCAACACCGCCAACTTTGGGATCCAGGTCCCTGTAGATCTTGACGTGAGGATCAAGGCAGTAATGATTGGTGCCTGTTTCCTCATTGTAAGTGTGCATGGTGGAGAGGCAGACCCGTAGAGATGTGCAGACCGGGGCCAAAGGGGCCCTTGCTGTCAGCTGAGAACTATAAAAGTGAAAGTGCATGGAAAACCAAACCCGACATAAAAGATAAATCAACTAAAGCCTTTTAATTTTTATGTCTAGTTTATTTTCACATGTTCTTAAATTTTTATTATTAAGCTGTTTAAATAGTATTACACATGCAGTTCAATATTTTGTCTGGCAGAATCAAATCTCAACATACCTGTCAAATTTGCCAAACTCCCCCAAACCCCTTATTGTGTTTGAACAAGTGTATGAACAACAACAACAAAAAAAGTTATGTCACTTCTAATAGTAATTTCAAACCAATTCAATAATTCTGTTGAGTGTTGTATGTAAGAGCTTCAGGTTAAATGAAAATTCCTACAGAAGTTCTCTTGTGAATATAACCGTAACTATGAGAAGGAGAATACTCAGTGCTAGGGGTGAAGATGAAGTTAAGGTGCATACTTTCTAGAATTAAAAATTGATACGTCCTCTTTTGCCAACATAATTGTGTTAACATGAAATGGTTTCAAAATCATCTGTGATACTTACATCAGAGACTATAAACCAAAATTACAATACTATTTAAATTATTCACTGAAAAGTGTTAGCTTTAAAATTTCAACAACAATTCAGAAATTGAAATTTTGCTTTTAGTAGGATAGAAATGACAATTAAGATTTTTGGATTGTCCCCTCCAAAACTCCTTTTTCTCAGCGGCAGTGATAAAAAGTGATTGACTAATATAATTATTTTATGTAACAAAAGCCTACAAGTAAGACTTTTGATAATAATTGTTGCATTTTTGTGCCTTCCATATCTAATTCACAATTTGTTTATTTGTAGGACTTAATGTTCTTTGAAAACTCTTTGGATGGATTATAACAAGATGACAGAAACAATAAAATATGCAGAATGTGTTTCAGTAGGTAAAAATGAACATAAATTGATCTTCTTGCTTTGAAGGCTTATACATTTCTAATTCTTTTTCATTTTCTTCCAGAAATCGCTTGAGCTTTGGACATGATTTTGAACTGCAGAAATCCTTGTTCCTTATAGGAAAAGACAGGGAGCTAATGACGATGTTTATTAAAATATGTCTCATGTAAATAATAATTTCCCACTTACATTTTATATGTGCTGTAGCTAAACACGTACTTTTCACACAGAGCACTGTTGCTTTGGAACAGTGCTATTCTCTTCTTTCTCTTTTGATGTTCCTGCATGGGAAATCATGAAAGATTAGATGAAGGCTTGCAGCATCACTGATGAAAGTCTATGTTTAGAGAAGCCTTTGATGTTTTGCAAGTGCTGGTACCAGTTACTAACCACATGAGGGTGTGTTCTGGGGGTTTTGCTTTTTTTAATAATTTTAGAAGTAATTTTCTGATTTGCTATTTAATTAATAGTAGCAAACTGATTTGAAAGGAACAAATACAAAGACATACCCAATGGGAAGTTCAAGATGTTATCTGTTTCAGTGAGTTGGAAGAAGGGAAGTTATGTTTGCTAGCAAATTAATTTTGTGACAAAGATGGTTTTAGTGAGTGGCAGCCAGAAATGAGGCTTCCAGCCCTAGACTTGGGAATGTAAGGTCTATTCTGAAAATTTGGTCTTCCACTATTTCTACTGAAGGCAGGCCATAGATAAAGCTTGAGATGAGCCTCTGTGTGCTAGAGGCTCACAAATCACTTCCCTTTGTCCTTGCAAGTGTTAAGGATACTTGCTGCCATCTACTCAAGGCTTTCCTTAAAAGGTTTGTTCCTCTTTGTAATATCTGCTGGCAGATAATTTTTCGTTCAGACTTGCCTGAGGCCATCCTAGAACAGAATTTCCTTTGGCAAGCTCAAGCATTTTCTATGATGACTGTGCAGAAGGAGCTTTTTGCAGTTCAGCAGTTCTACATAGCTCTTCATTCCTGCAGCCACACCTCACTGTATTGTTCCCAAACATTTCCATCAACAGGCTTTTGCTAATACAAACTTCCTCTGTAGGAATGATATACATGCAAGACATAAGGAGGTTTTTTGCTGTTGTAAAATAACTGCTGTATGAACTTGCTTATGCCACTCAAAAACTCCCTTCAAGAAGCAAACCAGTACCATAAAATATTAGTGGCAAACCCAATTGTACTCATAATGGCCAGTCAAGCTTCTAAGGGGAACATTTTACAAATCATTAGAAATGCTGGAATTTTTTTTTTTTTTTTTTTTTTTTTTTTTTTGTGTCAACCAGTAATTCAATTCTTGCAAACAACCAACACATCAACGGAAAGAGAGGAGATAATGAATAATTCATAAAAATGAAAAAGAGCTAAATTTATCAGGTGATTAATTCTCAACAAATATTTAGACTAATTTTAAATTAATGTTCATGGATATGAATTCAAACACGGTGAAGTCAGGAAGTTGCAACTAACGTTCCCATAGTGAAATTAACTCAGGAATGCTTATAGATTTAAACAGTATGTTTTAGATTATATACCACACTTAGGTAGTTATACAGATTTACATATGTCTTGAAAATAATTGTGGTTAACAAGCTCTGACAATCATCATTATCTGTTAACCGTTTCACTGCCGGCTCTCGCTGTGACTCGAGTGCAGTCAGCGCTGGGAGCTCACTGGGAGCCGCTGCCGCCTTGCCCAGGAGCAAGCGCCCTGTCAGCTTCGTGGGCAAGATGCTCCCTCGTGTGGAAATTCAGGAATTTGCAGAGGAACACGGGATGCTCTCTGCTATTCTCGCTAATCTCACGCTGGTGTCGTTCTGTTAAATGTAACTCCTGCAGGCCTACTGTGGACTGAGAAAAAGAACCAGATTATTTTTTTTCCTCTTTAAATCCCTTTGCCATCTTAGAAGTCACTGCTGTTGTAGCCTATAATCTTGGCTCTCGTGCACTGTTATTGAGCTGTGTGTGTCTGAACGGTCCACTGTATTCAGTGTCTTAAGATCAGCAGGATCCCCACCTATATCCCACTTTTCCTCTGAAATTTTCTGTCTTCTTGTGGCCCTTAACAAGCCAAAGATGTCTCTAAGCAAATGTGTGAAACCTCATTGAAGTCAACACAAAATAAGGATTATTTACCCATAGGACTGAATTTGGCTGTGAGTGTCCCTATCCTTGTAGGTAAGCAATATGTGCATATATATTTTTAATGAATTGCAACCAATTGGATTTCTCGCATTTAGTGACTTTGTTGCTGTTTTTTTGTGTTAATACAAGAGATTTCTGCTGTTAATGTATGTATATATGAGTATTGTTGAATGCCTCTGTTTACACTCAGAGGCAGCTTCTGGGACATCCAAGAGCAGGCTCAGCCCCTGGATAAAACAAGCAGTGGGGCTGGGAGAGCTCTTGCTACTTACAACTCTCTCAGCAGCCTGCTTGACCCCTGTGCCACCCTTCAGCATCCTCACAGAAATTCAGTGCCAATGCCAGTGCTTTTCCAGCTGGGAGGTTCATCTAAACCACAGCTGACACACAAGGGCAGGTACCCATCCTCAGCAGAGTTTATGGATTCTGCATGATACTGCTCAAGAAGAGCTAATGTGTTCTAAGATCTTAATTGCCTGCAGCTCTGACTAATAACTGTTTCTTATTAATAGCAATGTGTTTCACGTTATGGGAGCTACATATGCTCACCTTTCACGGTTCCCCATGGGTTAGGAGGTGGCTCTCAAAGGAGAATTCAGAATCTCCCAAAGGGTCACAAGTTTTTTCTAAAGCAAATTCGTGTCCTAGATATCATCTAGAAATAAACATTATTGCTCTAAAGAAACAGATTTTTTTTTTTACTTAATCCAGCCCTATTATTGCATAGCAAATATTTTTGATCAGTAGTCAAACTGGAAATTTGTCTAGGTCACACCCCTTGTGTTCAGTAGATGGCAGCAACAGCTCATTATGACAGTATTTAGCTTTTCACACATCTTAACCTGTACCCAGGATGCTGATTGAAGTTCAACATACCTTTGACCTATAATTAAATTCTTCTCTTAACAGAAGGATTTTATTTTCTCTGTCTGATATTAAACCCTTGCCACACCATACTGGATTATCTTTATTGCCTGCAATTTACAGCTGAATTATTGGTTATTTTATGAGATCTGGTCAGGGCATGGGCAGAATACAGTCTACCACAAAGTGAGCTCCTCTGGTCAGTACCCAACCTAGTTTTTGCACCTGGAGCATCCCTCCAGCTTCTTCAGGTGGACAGAGGAGAAGCCCCAGCCCCAGGACACTCCCCACCCTCAGCAGAAACAGAGAGTGCCATGTGTAAAGGAGATTGCAGTGTGGTGATGTACCTAGAAGGGTAGAAGGTTTCTATGGTGAAAGGTCATGGTGGTCTATCACTATGTGCTGGGGCAGAGGGGGGAAATCCCCTGTAGGGCCACAAACCCAGGTGGCACCAGCACGTGGGGAGATCAGACACTTCCTGTAACAGAGTGAAGACACAGAATTGCTGTAAGTTCTGAGATTCTTTGGTTGTCAGATAATTTGGTGGATGCAAAAGTACTTCTCTTCATAGACTTTGCTGTGTGTATTAAAAAAATCAATTTGGTTATTTGTTTTAGGATTAGACAAACCTGGAAATGATCCAAAATGCATATTTTCTAATAGATTTGGTCTAAGTGGAGCTGTTTGGAAAAAAAGAAGAAATTAAATTTCTTCCTTCTGACCCCCAGTTGTATTGGTTCCTTTTCAATTAGAATGGTGTGTTCCATGTTAGAATCTTAAATCCTAGTTTATTTCAACTCAAAGTGAGTATTGAAGGAAAAATTACCTACAAGTCATTTCATCAGGACTCATTAACTTGATGTGCTTTTCCACTTTAAGATATTCATTTGAAGGACTTGATTTTTTCTGTTCTGGGCACATTAGGTGAGTGCTGCAACACAGGCAGAAAGAACTCCACAACTAACAATAGTTGTTAGAGCAGTATGTATTTATTCAGCGTTGAGATGCGTGGAGAATAATTTCCCCAAAGACACACATACCCACCCAGGAGTCTTCCCCTTATTATTCCCTGAGGTTTTACATATGCAGATTGTTGCACATTCTGCCTCATACATATTCATTCCCTGGCCCCACCCATCCTCACCTCCTATGGTAATTAATTCCACACCCTTCTGGGTGTGCTCAGTCCCTTGTGGTGGTCTCTGGAGGTCTTCAAAGGATGAAGGAGACGGGAGTCTTCTTCACAAACTCTTCACCTTTATCCTTCTTCTGTGTGTCTTCTGTGTGCTTTGGCCCTCTGGAACTTTCCCAAGGAGATACTCAGTTTTTGCTGGCTACGAATTCATGTTCTTCTCTTTATCTGCATCCTTGGCCTTGTTATCCCGGGGTGTTTAGGTTAGTCATTTTCATTACCACCGAGGGGCCCCAGTTGGTTTTAGTTCTTTCAAAATATGCTAAAGGTTAACAGACACAGTATTCAGTATTCACTAACTGCCTTCCAAAATGCAATTTACTGTATGTAGGACCAACTATAATCTTCAGATCTCTGTCTCAAGTGCTCTATTTACACTTCTGATGTTTTGTATTAGAAAAACCCATACACAGCCACAACCAAATCATGAAACATCCTGCAAGCTTCTCTTGCAGACATTGCTCTATGAGCAATACCTGCTTCTGTCTAGAAATGACCATGGGCATTTTCTCTTTCTGCCCCCTCCCTTATCCCCTCTGGATTATAGAATCACAGAATGGTTTGGATTGGAAGAAACCTTAAAGATCACTCAGTTCCACCTCCCTGCCAGGGGCAGGGACACATTTCACTAGACCACGTTGCCCACAACCCTGAAGGAAACATCACAGTGTCAAGGTCCAGAGTTGCTTCATGAGTCTTTTCTTAGGCATTTATCATTGCTTGCAGAATTTTGTGTGGATTTTGGATAAGGCTAATCCATATGTCTTTTCTAGACCTTTGAACATTTCTATTTTGCCATCAGGAATCACTTTAAGCAGCTGTCATGATAATGCCCATTTATACCAACAAGGACTGAGAAAGCCTGTGATCAGAACAAGGATCACTATTAGAAATACCTTGTATGCTTCACACTTTCCTCGAATTCAAGAGAAAGTTTTGAGCTTTTTTTTTTTAATTTCTTCTGGGGTCTCTGAAAAACCCAAAGTGTCAAAATACTGTTTTATTTTAAAAAGAAAAATTCTATTTACTTTGCAAATCCAGGGGAGATATTTTGGCTACTATGTATAGGATAGTATGCTGAGTGTATAGGATATGAGTAAAAAAAGATTTAAAAAAAAATGTTAATAATTAATAATCCAGAGGACTTTCTGTGACAAGCTGAGAGAGTGGGGCTGTCCAATCTGCAGAAGGGCCCAGCAAGACCTTATAGCAACTTTCAGTACCTAAAGTTACTACATGAAAGGTGGAGAGGGACTTTTGACAAGGGCGTGTAGTGACAAGACAAGGGGGGATGGTTTTAAACTGGAAAAGAGCAGATTTACATTAGATCCAGGGAAGAAATTCTTAACTGTGAGGGTGGTGAGGCCCTGGCACAGGTTTCCCGGAGAAGATGTGGCTGCCCCATCCCTGGAAGTATCCAAGGCCAGGCTGCATGGAGTTCTTAGCAACCCGGGGTAGTGGAAGATGTCCCTGCCCATGGCTTTAAGTCAAGATGAGCTGTAAGTCCATTCCAACCCAAATCATTGTAGAATTTGTTTACTTAATCTTCTATCTCTAGTTTCAAATAATTGCAGATTAAGCAGAAGACCTGGGTAAAGACCCACAAGGATGCATTCTTTAGCCTTTGGCATTGCCCGGGACTGGGTCAGCCACACTGCACTTGGAATCCTTAAAAATAAGAGTCATTTACAGATGTTGTGGTTTGAAATTCAAAGGACTTTAAAAAATACTAGTATTTAAACCAAGAACTGTGTGCCCTTGAAACTCCTTAGAGTTTGGAACAGTTTTAAATATTTGATTCTGAAATGTTTTCACTTAAGTAAGCCTACCATATGAGAGGGGCATCACTTTAGTGTTCTGAAAATGCAACAGTTGAGATAAAAACAAGTTTAGCAGAAGCCAGGACAAGTGGGTTATTACTTAAATGAACAATTTGGTAAATAAATTAATTAAATGATTCCCTTTCAGGAAGAGTTTTATCTCTGGTTTTATTGCTTTTAGACTCTCAAAGGCGTGATATACAATGAATTAAAGACTCCCAGAAGAGTGAAATCCTGCCAAGAATTAGTGGCGTAGAGTGTATTTCATCCTCCTGGACACAGTGGATATTGCCTTTTCAAAGTCAGTGCACTCCCACTGTTTGATCACTTCCCTTTCCTAACTGAGCTTAATAGAAGAACAAAGAGATTTTTTTTTTCCTTTTGCTGATCTGCAAGGTGGGTCATTAAATGTCTTTTGTCT
This sequence comes from Aegithalos caudatus, assembly GCA_013389925.1. Classification (NCBI taxonomy): domain Eukaryota; kingdom Metazoa; phylum Chordata; class Aves; order Passeriformes; family Aegithalidae; genus Aegithalos; species Aegithalos caudatus. The sequence goes on from WEIU01024410.1 coordinate 356,579, forward strand.
ACTGTGGATTCTCATACAGTATTCACCATTGTGATACCAAACCAGTACTTGCACTGTTAAAAACACACAGAGTGTGTTGGTTCTGTCATTGCCACTGGGGAAAAAGGTTGAATGGGTGCATTTGCTTTGTGCTTTGCTCAATAACTGCAAAGTGAGTGAGGAGATGATGTGAAGGCCTCGGGAATAAAATGAGAACAAGAGAATCTAGGGAGGACTGTAGAGAGAAGTCCTTGTGCAAACAGGCAGGTGTGTCTTTGGCAAATACTTTTTCAATAAAAGCACAGAAACACCACTTGATATGCCAAGATCATCGGTGCCAGGAGACAGAACATCTAAATAAAGCAAGTGCATGTGATCCATAGAAACTTCTGTAAGGTGATACTGTTTGCTTTTAGCTGCAGTGATTGGGACCAGTGGGACCAGGTGTTTTGTTCACCACTTGTGTTTTATCAACAGTTGTACTTACCTCCTCCCATACATTTTTGCTTTGAACTTCCGTACAAGCTGCTGTTGTCATAAAGAGGTGTGGTTTTATGGCTGGGGCATAAAAAGATATGTGCATGACCTGACTAACGTGCTCATTTGAAATAGCCCCATAAAATGGTTTATCTTGACTCTTTTGGTCTTTTGCATTTCTCTCCTGCCAGTACTGTGTTTTGGTGGTTTCACTGAACACGAGGTTTTAGTTCGGCTGTCACCACACTGGGTTAGGCCCTTGGCTCTGTCAAAAGGGAAGGGGTAAATGATGGTGGAGCTTGGGAGGAGGAACAGTTTGATGGAAACAAATCCCTCCAAAATCAGGGTAACATGAGCTAAGGAAACAGTATGGGAACAAAATTAGCAGGGGGTGGAGAACACAAGGAGAATAAGATATTTCTAAGAGTAAATGAATGTTTTCAGTCAGAAGTAAAGTCTAATACAGTCTCTACAAATATATTCTCAATGGAAAAGAATTATGGATCTTTCCTAAAAGTAAGCATGTGCTTGGTGAGGTCATAATTCTTTACTGCATTGCTGATCTGTTCAAGCTAAAATGTTCTTTTATCTTGTACTTCAGGAGTACAACTGATAAGATATGATTAAGAGAGAAAAAATGTTTAAGAAAATCTGCAGAGATGCAAAATGCCTCATGCAGCATTGATATGCTAACACCATATATATTTATCACTACAAATATGTTTTAGCTTTCTTAGTGAACTTTTTAATGTAAAAACATTAAAATAAACTGAAATAGAAGCAATTCCTGAAGCAGATATATCATTGCAGATGTAGTTTAAAAAAAGAAAAAGTCTGAGATTTCTCTCTTTACCCATGATGTCCCAGAAAGTAAATTTTTTAAATAGCTTTGTTCAGTGTCTAATTTATAAAGCAAAAATGTTATCTTAACTGCAGTCTTGGTTGATGTAGTAGATTTAGTAGGTTTTAGAGTTCAGTGAAGCATTTTAATGCTCAGTGAAGCATTAAAACCACCGGGTTTCATTGAAGCCTGATAAAACGAATGTTAGGGTTTGGATCAGGTCATAAGGCCTTCTGTCAAATGAGTGCAGTGCAAGTGTAGACAGCTCTAACAGCAAGAATTTTATATTATTAGTTTAGAGAGAATAACTAGAAATTATGTAAAACATCTGTTGTAAATCCATAGAAAATACTGATTAGTGCTAATATAGATCTAATTGGAAAGAAATCAAATAGCCTGAAATTCTGGGAAAGATCACTGAAAGAGAACCTTATAGAATAATTACAAATACCAGTGTGAAAAATACTTCAACTTCAATTTTGAATACCTGCTTCAGGAATATATTGGTTCCAGAAACTTGCAGAGCCTGCCTGCACAGACTTTGTAGGTCACCTTATCCCATCCAACTTGCAGCAGCTGCAAGTGCAGGTGTTGGACCCCTGAGGACCAGGGGGCCATGGGTCCTGGTCCAGCAGTGGCTGGTGGTGTCTGTCAGTGGCAGGGTGTCCTCTGGCAGCACACAGCAAACCTGTCACAGCTGAGGGGAGGCTGGGAGTTCCCAGGGCACAGGCAGCGTGGATGCATCCTGCTCTGCTTTGCCAGAGTGGTTAAGGGGAGAGGGGAAGAGAGAAGAGGCATCTGTAACAACCTGATCAGTAACAACCAGCAGCTCAATTACACTAAAAATTGAATCTGAAATTGGATGGCAAATACAATTTATAATACCACATGATGCAGCAACCAGGGAGAAAAACCTTCTGGACTGGGAGTAACAAATCTGGCAAACTTGATTTAGGAAATAATAGGACTAAATGTGAACCTCCTGAAAGCTGTGCTCAGGATTTCTGGGAAATGGCTCTGGCCTGAGTGTGAGGCCCACTGCTTTGATGAGCAATTTCTTCGTGTGTGATTATTCCACATCCCAGGTAATCAGTGTGAGGAAAGAGATTACAGTATCTGACATTGGTGACTAGGTCTTAATAGTGAACAGGATTTATATCTGATGTAAATATTTTCCTTTTCCTGAGTTTTCTCCTCTCCAGCTTCCAAAGCTCCCCAAATCCCCTAGCTATCTGTATAAGAAGCAGTGCCTGGTGCCAGGCTTCCTCAATTTTCATTCTTAATTGAGCTGTAAATTCACCTCATAAACTCTTGCAGAACTAGTGGTCCTTCTACATTTACAACTTTTTAATTATCTTCTTAATTAACGGAAGCCTCAAGGTCCCAGTACATTTTTATCAGATGATTCTGTTATGAAACACATTAACTTGGACTTCATTGGTTTTAATAACATCCTCTCCTCAGCCTGGTTCTGTATGTCAGTATTGCTCTATTTGTCCTCATGTTGATAAAAGTGCCAGTGTATATATCACAGCACAATCAAACACAGCTTCTCCTTTATTAGCAGTTCCTGAACAACCCAAGGGTACCTAATCAAGAATGTGAGGTTAAAAGGCATTATTTTTTCATAATGCTGAATTCAGATGCAATGCTAGTGTCCAAAAGATTATGATTCCATAAATGAAAGCAGATGAGGGCCTGGGTGCTGCACTGCATTCCTTGCTGTGCTCCGAGGTGTGACCTGTGAGCAGGGAGGGGCTCCAGAGGATGGGCAAAGGGAGCAGAGGGCACTCCTGCCTCGAGCCAGAGGTACCCTGTGCGCCGAGGCAAAGGGCTGCTGCTTACAGGATTCCTTGTTCTATGTTCATTTTCCAAGGGGAATGTCAACTGGAGGCCCGTGGTATCCTGACACCACTGCTTTATAGGATTCCAGTTCCACAGCAGTGCAGCAATGTTGGCTCCAGAGCAGTTTGGCCAGTGAATCCCACCCACACATGGTGTGTGCTTGTGACAAAAGGGGAGGGAGAGTTCAAGGATCTCTAACACATCACTGCTGCTGTATGTTCAGTGTCGCCTGCAACAGTGCTTAAATGAAAGAACTTGCTTTGCAAAAACCTTCCAACCCCTCCTCTGCCAAAAAGCACAAACACAGATAACTGAGCAGTCTGGGAGTTCAGAGTGCCAGCTTTGACATACAGAGCTGGATGCCTGCCCAGGATGGGATTGTCCTGAATTGATTTTTGGTGTATGTCATTAATTAGGCTGTGGTATTATTTATACTTTTTAGGAACAAAATCATGCCTAGGAAAATGTTCCCTGTAAGTATCTATTTGCAGTAGCAATATCCCTTTAGCAGAAAACAGGATTTACACAAGCTGCATTTGAAACTGTTGGTACCACAGTTAATCCTAAATGCTGTAAACTGTAATGGCCTATTTCTTTATGTCGAGCTGTTCTTTTCCTCCCAATATCCCGTTTTCTGACTGCAAAGCAGCTTATGCCGTTTCATCTACAGTGCTGACATTCAAAATCTTGCATGACTGGCAGCAGTAAAACTTTATTTAGCTTCCTTCTCAGTCTGAGAAAGAAATTGCTGTGGCACAAAAACATTTAGTAGCAAACCCAAATGTGTGGTATTGCTTCCATTGTTGTTTGGCTGTTGTTTTCCCCTTGTATTCGAATATCTGGAGGAAGGACTGATGGTGATGGCTGACAGCTCTCTGTGGGAGTTGCTTTTCCTCTGTGAGTGATTATTACAATTGTTAGTGACAGCCCAGGGGGATGTGTTGCTCCTCAGGATACATAAAAATATAAGGAATTCTACTTTATGTGGTTTGGAACTCATAACTGTCCACCGATGTTATCTGGATGCTGAATTAACTAAGACATTAGAACACTAAATCCATTTTCACCCACTTCCCCTCTCAAAGGAAAACTTAACCCTCATTTGTTAGACTGCAGACTTGCTGACTGTCTTAACATTGTTAAATCAAATATGTGAACAGGGCTGTTTACAATTTCACAAGTACAAGTTTTTAATACAGAGATGATGTGTTAGCTGCTTCTTCTGGCTTCATGAACGTGTATTTTATTAAATTAGTGAAAGTCTAACTAGCAAAACAAAAGGAGAGCTACACTGAGGTTCAGGGGATGTCAGATGCCTGTCAAAAGTTAGTAGGATGGAATCCATTTCCCCAGTTCCACATCAAAGAAATAGTAATAGTAGGGATAGAAATTTATCTGCTTTTTTAAATGCTTGGATTTAAACTGCCTTTTGCTGTGTGCACATCATGTCTGTCACACTGGTGGCGGGCTCATGCTAGATTCATCATGCTGTATTAAAATGTAGATATTGCCTATTGGAACATTACATTATCTGCCTGCCTGCCTGCCTTAAAAACCACTACTAGTTTGGATGTAACATGTAGTATAAATGGAAAAAAGGAAAATAACTTATTGATTCTGGAGAAGATTCCTTATATGTGCATAGTTGGGTTGGAGGCAGTCTTTTAAAATCTATACTTTCTAATCAAGTTCTAAATATTGTGAAAATTGTATCAGGTCATTATCACTTTGTCATCAAAATAGGGAATATAATTAATGCTGTAATTTCAGTATCAGAAAGTGGAATCACTTATTTTCAGCACAGGGCACGAGAAGGATCTCTCTGCCTAACCCCTGCACCACAGATAGAGAACAGATGAGTTTATATCTATGTAACCAATTCAAACTCATGACATTTCCCCAAATTCATACATACATGCTAAACATTCCTGCTAATTCCTCTGTATCTAAATCACCTTCCAGCAGCATTGCTGAGGCCCACAGTTTTTAAGGCTAAGATATCCACTTTCACCCATGAATACGGGCCTAAGCACTGTAAGCTAAAGGAATTGACAAGACTTAAACATTATTTGTAACAATTAAAGGTTTTCCCAAACTGTGCACAAGTGAAGGATGGCAAACAGCAGAAAAAAAATTGTACCCCATGGCTGGTGCTCCAGCCTGTGCAGCTCAGGAGCTTTTCCTGACCTGCCACTGAGAGAAATCTTTTTCTTTGTTCCCTTTCTTTCTCCTCTGTTCCTTCTTTTTCTTTTGTTCTTTTAATTTATTTCCTGGTATCCCCCTCAAGTTTGTGCCTCAAACCTCACATCCTATGTCTTTTCTATAAAGACAACAACTGCTCTCAGCTTATCTTTATCTCCCATGTCTGCTTGCTGTTCCAGCTTTGCTTTCCAGATTACAAACAATGGAGAAGGGAGTCTTCTGTGGGATTGTGTCCACAGGCACAGAAGGCAAATCCCCTAGCAGCCACTTTGATTTCCTTTGGCAGTGCAAACAATGCCAGGCCGGCGGTTAAGTGCAGTTAAAGGGAGTCTGAGCTGCACAAAGGCTGTTTGCTCTTGTGTACAGCCCTGAGTGCACTTTCTGCCATGTCCCCTCACACAGATGTCCTGCCTGAGCACTGAGGGCAAAGGAGCTGGTTGGGGAATGTCAGCAGGAAAGATGAGAGCTGCTTTCATCAACTCAGCTCCAGGTTACTGGAGACCTCTGCGTGAGAAGCAGGTGGAGGAACTGCTCCCACTCCTGGTGTTGGGCACCACAGGATCAGATGAGGAGCCAACATCAGGAGCAGCAGAAGTTAAAACAGTAGAAAGTAATGCTCTGAATATCTGAATAAGAAACATAGAAACCCTAGAAATCGGGGTCAAAAATCTACAAATAATGTTTATTTTCAGGTAAACATGCTTAAACATAAAAGACTAAATTACTAGGAGCATGGTCATTTTCTTATTTCTCTTGAAACAATTCCAACTCCTTTTCTTATTGTTTTAGGCATTCCCCTGCTTATTAAATCTGCTCACTAGACAAAATGAAAAGGTACTGACTGTTTCAACCCCCTGATCTAACAGAAATGCACTGACTGTCAGTTGCTAGCTAGATAAGAAAAGAACTGGAACATTATTTGATATGGGGAAGACTGAAAAATTATTTGTATTTTGTGAATCATGGCATCTTTATTCCTGCCACTGCAGGTGAATGGGTTTTTTTTCCTACCTACAGATGTGTGAAAGGAAGAGAGATACTGCTATCTTTGTTCTCTCTGAAAGGACAGTGATATTCTCATCTAAGTAAAAAAAAATCATTTCTATGTCAAAAAGTCATGTTTGCTGGGCAATACAATTTGAATTTCAGTGTATACGTCTGAAGCAAGCTAAATATAACTATGCTATATTCCTGTTAAAAAGAAGGGTAGTATCAAAAGCTACCATGCATTTCCAATTTCCCAACCATGTCAAAATAATTCTATACCTATTTCTTAAGAGATGTTTAAAACCTATTTCTTGGTGTCTGCTATTAATCCTCTTAGTGGACTCTGTACATGTGTGGGAAAATGCTAGTCAGCTTTAGATTAGATTCTTCTGTACCTGAGGAAACAAGCAAAATAAAATCCTCAAATCCCTGTCAAATCTGGTGTTTAGGTGAAATTCAGTGCAGGGCTAGAATAATAGTTTGGGGTTTTGGTGGGTTTTGTTTTTTTTTTTTTTTGGTTGGTTGGTTGGTTTGTTGATTTTATTTGTGGAAAGGTCTGTATTGAAATAGAGTCCTTACTTTGGGAGGTAAAAAAGACTGCAGAGTATGCACAAGGTGACAGGCACTCATTGAATCCCCATCTTGGGTTTCATGCATGCACCAGTTACTGTGATCAGATTTGTGTAGTTTACATGACAAACATTTGAAGGAGCATATGTGGACACCAGCAGCTCCAATCTGATGTACATAAATGTACAAAAAAGAATGGAGAAGATCTGTTTACCAGAGCTGTTAATCAGGGTGTGAGCCAACTTACTCCAAGTCCTTTGTTTCCCGAACAATTCAGTATTGTACATTCTTGTTCCTGGAACTATGAAGTCCACATAAATATTTTTTTTTTTTCCCTGAGGTCCTGTCTTATAAGCAAGGTAAAATTGTTCCAAATACATTTGTTCTCCTTTCAAGGTGACCATAGAACTTGGTGTTATCACCTGTATGTTACCTGATGTCCTCTGACTAAAAGGAAGAAATTAGATTAATTAATAGATTAATTAATTTTAAAAGGACAGAATCGGCATTGATGCTCATTGAAATGAAAAAAAGTAAACGTCACGAAGAGCAAAGATGTAGAAATACCGGAGTTTCTCAGCAGGGCTGGATGCAATTTCCTGCCCGGAACCCGGCCCTGCCCTCGCTCCCCGCCCCGCAGCGCTGGGAGTGCCCGAGCGGCACAGGACGGGCACGGCGGGACACGGGGACAGCGGGACAGAGGGACACGGGAGCCGCGGCTCGGGAACGGTACGTTCGGCTGGCTGGGGCTTTAAGCGTCCTCACCGCCCGGGATTCCTTCCAGGCGCTGCTGGGGTTTTCCGCACAGGGATGCCAATGATCAGCAGGGCTGTAGCAGGAGCCTGACCAGGAGAAGCCGCACGTTTGTGCGGGTTAAGTTAGAATCCATCCCTTTAGAGGAATCGTTGGCTAGCATTAAAGGGGGGGTGCTGCTGCCCGTGCCCGGGCTGTGCCGAGGGAACCCCGCAGGGGGGGAGGCAGCTACAGACCGGTCCTGGAGCCACAGGGTGGTTCTGGAGCCACAGGGTGGTCCTGGAACCGCAGGGTGGTCCTGGCAGCCGCAGGTTGTTGGTCCTGGCAGCCGCAGAGGGGTCCTGGCAGCCCAGAGTGGTTCTGGCAGCCACAGGGTGGTTCTGGCAGCCACAGGGTGGTCCTGGCAGCCGCAGGGTGGTTCTGGAGCCGCAGGATGGTCCTGGCAGCCGCAGGGTGGTCCTGGNCGCAGGATGCGCCTGGCAGCCGCAGGGTGGTTCTGGAGCCGCAGGGTGGTCCTGGCAGCCGCAGGGTGGTTCTGGAGCCGCAGGATGGTCCTGGCAGCCGCAGGGTGGTTCTGGAGCCGCTCTCCCGATGCTGACAGCGGCATCAGCCGTGCCGTGCCCTCGGCCGTGCCCTGGGCTGCGCGGGCGGATCCCCGGGCCGGGACCTGCCCGTGCCTGCCGGGGGCTGCCGCTCCCAGGCACTGCCGCTCCCGGGCCTCAGGAGAGAGTCAGCGTAAGGAGAGAGGGTACCCTACTGCATCAGAGCAACAGAAAGAGTTAATTCCTTCTCTGAATAATATTTTGTTAACAAAATAACAAAAATTGGACAAAAAAAAAAAATGGACGAAAATAAATCATTTATTTAGATCAACTAGATGATTTTTAAGCGGTCGAGGTTAAAATCCAGAGGCTAAACAATCTAATATAATGCAATGCCAAAAAAAAAAAAAATTAAAAAAAGGTGAACTAATTCCATGCCTCCCGGCTATTTGGCTTCCTGTTTCTTGAAGCATGTTTGTGCGTGGGAGCTTACATTCACATGCTCTTTGCAGCATTTTAGTGAGCTGGATAAGAAAGGAAACTGCTTGCTTATGCTGTTCCGTTCTTCTGATAAAAAGCAGAAGTCCAATAATTAATGTAATTATGACGTGTCTGAATCACTTGCAGCATATCTAGTGACATAGCACAGCTATGCATATGTAGCTGTGCTATGTAGTTCTGAAAATGTGAAAGTGACCAAAAAGAAACACAGATATTCATAGAAAAGTAATTATCTAGGGATGAAATGAGGGCTGAGCTTTGTAAAATCTTTATTGCTTTCTACTATAGAGCATATCAACCTTTTCTAAATCCCAGATTGTACAGTGGCTTGTATTGTGTGGTTGTAGGGACAGTGAAATATTCTGGATGACTACGAAGTCCTTCTTTTAAACAAGTCACATGATTCTGTCTCTACTCTCCCTTCGCCAAAGGATTTAGTTGTAATTCTTGGTATTTCACTGAAGTTCAGTAGCTGGAACATCTCACAGTATAAGCTGATCTTTTGCTAGTTTTATCCTTTCATAATTTGTGATATTCCTGCATTCATACAGTGACTACATTCTAATCTGCCCCATGACCAGAACCCAATTAAAGTATGTGAAACAGGATGGTGGTTTTGTTAGTTAAATAGAAGAAAAAGTGTACTAAAAAAGGAATGTTTAAAAGCAACTGAATCAGCTGCTCTGAAACAGGATGTTCTGTAGGATTTGGAGAGTTCTATGACATTCTAGAAACATTAGACATCACCCTTGAGATATGCCTTTACTTGGGAAGTGAAAAACAGGATGAAATTGCTTTCAGTTTCACTTTCCAGCTTTGAACAGCCATCTTCATAGAAATGAAGTAGAAAAATCGTAACAGATGTGAAAAACGAGGTTCACTTTCTTAGAAGAATTTATAAGTTTAATAAAAAATAAAAAATAGACAATTGGGAGACAGAAAATAAAGCAAAAACAGTTTCTCTGCCGAGGGTGTCTGGCCAAGGGTTCTGGCACCAAGCCAGCCAGCACACCTTAACCCTTCAGGTCCTTTGTTTTAAGGATCTCTGTGTTACATTTTCAATAGCCCCTAATGCATGATTCAAACACTCTTTTTGGTTATCATTTTCAGTTTCAACTCCCCCCAATCATTTTATCTGGTAGATTCATTTGGGGGCTTCACTCTGTCTGCTATCATATCCCATAAACTCTTCTCTCAAGGTTTTGGTCATCTCCATTTGGATAAGATACTTGATAACAGAGGTTCAGTAGCTTCTGGTCATCAGTCTCCATGCAGGAATGCAGGATGACTCTCCCTATCTTCTGATTTGGCCAGTTTAGATTTTACAAAAAAACTCCTAGTCTTTTACTGTTAGGACTATGTTACAATTAGAAAATAGACATTCATCACATTTCTAAACTCTGTTAATAAAAGAAAATATAGTACAACCTTCCCACATTATACATATAGCATTCATCTCAATATTTGCGAAAAGCCAACTCCATAATATGCATTTATAACACAGACAAATTATATTCATGGTTTAACTTGAACTGGATTATTTTTAAAGAACAGATAGGTTTATTTTTTATTTTAAAGCTTTCAATCCTATTGAAAAGGAGTGCCTGTACCATTCTTGTTTACACTTCCACTTTTGGATCTCCTGACTGTTTTGGATCTGTCTGTAATAGCAGTTGCTGCTGTTCTCTTGCTTCACTCATTACCCCAGAGAAAGAAATAACTCTCAAGGTTTAAGCTGGTATCAGTAAGTGGGAGGGGTTTTTTGTGTTTTGGTTTTGGGGTTTTTTAATGTGTGGTTTTATTTTTTTTCTGCATTAGGTTGTTTCGGTTTTTCTTTGGTGTGGGCTGTGTAGTTCCGTTGGTTTTTTGGGTTTCTTTTTTTTTTTTTTTTTTAATTTTTATTTTATTCCTCTTGGCAACCACTCTTTGTTGTCCTGTGAAGGCAGATACTGGGTATCTGATATTTAGTAATACCACTCGAGAAATGGAATAGCTTAGAGAACTGAGTTAGTGGTAGCATGGCTGCTCCAGGGTTTACCTGAGCAGGTTTTGTGGTCAGCATCAGTAAACTGAACCAGCTGCTCTTGAATTGCTGCAGTAAATTGTTCATATGAATTACAGGATGTTTCTGAATGGCTGAACAGTGGAGTCTTGCACATCCCAATTCTGAGTTGAGGATGATTTCAGGATACTTAAAGCATGACTGTAGGCATAGAAAACTCAGACTCATGTAGTAGTTGAGACATAACCTAGAAGGAAGCTGAGATACTTATATTTCCTTGTATTTGTAATTTTGCTTTCCCATACAGTTTAGAGAGGGAAATATCTTTTATCAATAATTGAGAACTCTGAATAGCTCTTGTGTGAAATTATGTATTTAAAAAATCATGAGACAAAAATGCTCTTTTGCAGAACAACTGCAAGCAGATCTACAACAATGCAAGGTGAGTAAAAATACAACCAAAATGTCAACTTTTTCTAACATCAAAGAAAGGACATTTAAGCAATATTAGCTTAATTTTTAGCCTACCTTCTAATTTTATGAAATATGTATGAATGTTTTAACTTGAAATGATTTACATTTTAAAATTGTATGTTTTACAAAATGTAGAGCTTACATTTTCAGATCTTGATTTCTGAATTTATGTAAAAATAATAAATAATTTAGGAATCTTTAAATTCAAGCTATTTCTGCTTACAAACTGAAGCTGGTAAATGTTTTTAAATCCATAACCCTCTCCATCTGCTGGTGAGGCATTAGTACAGTCTAAACTTGAAGAAGTTGGGAGAAAAGGTTTTACACAGAGGGGAATGGCTCACTGCCATGTTCTGTACTGGAGGGCAGCCTGTCAGTTCCTGGCAATGCTTTGAATTCAAGCTTCTTTCTAAATATCAATGAACAAAGACATCTTTGCTCCAGACAGAGTGAACTGGCCCTGCTTGAGCAGGGCTTGCACTGGATGATCTCAGGAGGTCCCATCCAAGCTAAATGATTCTGTGATCCTGTGACATCTTCATGACATCCTGTGCAGTACCTGTCTTTTTTCTGCACTTGAAGAATCAGAACTCCATTAAGTTTTATTGATGCATGCATTGTTCATAAATAAGATCTTGATGTATATTTTTGCTATACAGAAAACAGCTGCCTAGATTTGTTCTGTGTGTACTCTGGAAAAGGAGTCAGTGCTGGGGATCTTTTGCCCTGGGTAGGAGGAAATGATCCATACTCAGAGTGTATTTTCCATTATTCCAGGACCTCCACCTGCCACAGCACCTGGAATGCCCTATGGCCCCCCTCAGCAGGTCCCTGGGACTTACCAAGGTGGGTGGCTTGGTTACAGATCTGTAAGACCATTAGAAAATAAGCATGAGGAATATGAGGTTGTAAAAGGGTGATCATCTCCAATTTACTTCTCTGCTATTAATTCTATAGAATTTCTTTAAACTTCAGTTTTGCTGAAAAGTAATTTCTTTCCTTTGTGGTTCTACACATTAGTATGTGCTGAGCAGTACCAACAGTGGTAGGAATTAAAAATGTCAGGTGTTCCTCAGTGATCATTGTGGGGAGTTTGCTAGGGAGGTTTGCCAAGTGTTACTGATTGCAATTAATGTGCAGCAGGTTCTTACTGATAATCAGATTCTTTTGTTACCATGCTACTTCAGTATTTCACTTTATTTTTCTGTAGAAATACAGAGGTGAAGAAAGAATTGTTTTCCTCTTGCAGCTCTGCATGAATTCAGTTCTCGATTCATACTCTATTGCTGTACTTTGCAGGTGTACCTTACACTTTCCCTCACTTGCTTTCTCCTCATTTTCTGCTCTGCTTCAAAATGCAGCACTCTTGAACAACTTCTCTTATTCTGGCAGTGATTTCTTTCTGAAGAACCAAATCACAATAAATATCTAACAATCAGGCTCAGGGCATAAGTCAGAGGTAAACAGCAAAATGTTTGGCCTAAGTTACTGTGCTGTTCTTGTGCATGGCACTCTGAGCTCTCTAAGTACACTTGGCTTTAGCAGGGAAAAAGCACTCAGTGCTTGTGCCATGGAGGTCACAGGAGCATTGTTATTTTGAGTAATTGTATGTGCACACACTTGCCCACAATAGCAGTAGGTAGTTTGTGTGCAGAGCCTGTGCTCAGACATAAAAGTGATTCTGAGTTCCCAAAGGGAGGATTCTTTGTTTACATCACGTGAGGTATTGGCCTGCTAATGGCCACAGCCTGATCTTTCATGTGCACTGATCCATATGTTTTAATGTAATGTGAAATTGGGTGCTGAGCTGGTGTGGGCTGAAGGTCTTTGAGTCATCTGGCTTGAAAACTGTACATGAACTTTGCCAAAAGGACATTTCCTTTCACCAAAGTAGAAGGTATAGTTCCAATAAAACTTTGTCTTAAAATTCCTCATTTGCTCAACTGAGAGCATGTAAATGCCAATGCTTTTCATGTAATTTAAACTATTCTTTATTCTCTACTTAGAAATAGCCTTCATTTATTTTTTTTTCTGGTTTTTTTTTGAATTGACTGTCTCTATGTAAATGAAATCTCTTCTGTATTCAAGAATGATGCAATTTTTTATTTATTTGGTTTGGTTTTGTGTGAGGCATCAGAACTTCCCATGGCAATGTAACTCCCTTCATGAGTGCTATTGTATTCATAACTGAAATATATAAGATGTAAGGATCTCCATAGTTTCAGACAGTGAATAAATAACTCCTTTGAAGATGGATAGGGCAATTCTTTTCCAGCTTTTATAACTGTATCTCTCCTACCATGCCAAATGTCACAGGTGCGGGGAACTATGGATTCCAGGCACAGCCCATGGGATTCCCAGGTGGATTTGTTGTTCCACCTGTCCAGAACCAGCCCCCCGTGGATGGGACAATCTGGATGCCTATCCCTCCTTCTATTCCCAACTGCCCTCCTGGACTGGAGTACCTCACACAGGTACCTGCACCCTTCCTCCTTCCCCAGAGATGGGGTATTCTGCTCTGGGGAGAACCCTGCATCCATGAAATAGCTATGAAATTCCATGAATAAAGCACTGGCTATGTTGCAGCTGCATGGGTTGCTGCTTGTGGGTTGCTAAGTGCAGACTTTTGTGATGTCTGACTGCAGAGGTACCTGTTAGAGATGTAGCACTTGTTCATGCAGTACCTTCCTGCCACATATGGTGCTAAAGGATGGGGGACATGGAGCTGTCATACATCCTTCCCTTTTCTGAAGTTACTGTCTGGGACATGTAATGTCCTTTGGAAAGGTGTATAGAATAAATACCTATCATATGGGCAACTCTAGCACATTAGAAGCACTTAATTTTCTACATGATGCTTTCTTCACACCTCCTAATATTGTTAGTAGAGCTGCCAGTCAGACTTCACAGCATAGAGAATGCTAATAGCAAAATAAGAATTGTTTCTGAATATGAATATGTATTTGTACTCTAAAATACAGTTCATCTCAGCACTGGAAAGATTAATACTGATGTATTGTTGCCAGTTTTGCAAAGTGCTAAAAAAAAGAAAAAAAATAGTGAAAAATCGAAAAAGTCACTGGTGAGGAGAGGCTGAATTTTCCTTAGAGCTGAGCTTCTGCTCTAAAATATCCCCATTTCCTGCTTTGTCTGTATGGAGTCTCTGGGAGATGATGTCAGAGCTCTGCCAGAGTCTGATTCCTGAAAGGAGCAGAGGTGTGTTAGCCCTGTGTGCTTGTAACCAGACCAGTTTGGGTTCAGCTCCCCCCTCAGCTCCAGTGCTATGAAACTGTTCTGCTGAACTGGCAGAGAACAGAACAAGAAGGCTAGGAAGCTATTTCCATAGTTTAACTGGTAGATAATCTGCCTCTACACAATGTATGGATGCATGCATTTTTATTCTAAAATGAAATGTCAGCAGTTCTTAAAATTACCATTTTTCTACAGTTGGAACTTGTTAACTGTTTATTCTGTTTAATTTTTCAACCATGAACAGATTGACCAGGTGTTAATTCATCAGCAATTTGAACTTCTTGAGAGTAAGTACAAAGTATTTAAATCTAATAATCCCAAGAAGAGTAAAGTTTAGGCTTTCTCTGGCCCTGTGTTTTTAAATTGGTTACCACCTTTGTCTTTCTTGTATTACCGGTCAATTCCTGCAGAAGTCCCAAAGAAGTGGAGGAGAGGAAGGAGAAGATAGGAGGGAAGAAGATTTTCAGCAGGTTCTATATCTCAAAAGATACACAGCAATGCAACTGAATAATCTTGGTTATAGATGCTATAGTTGATACATAGCTAGTTATAGTTAAGTCACACATTTCCAGTGTTACTTATTAACAATGGTTTCTACCCTCCTCTCCTCCTTACTTAAAGATCTTGTTTTCTGTCCTGTCATATCCCACCTAATTCCATGGACTGGCATGTGGCTTTGATCTCTTACAGGCAGTTCTGCTGTTTTAGCAAACTGAATGGCTTTCCTTCTGCTTCCCTCATTCTATGCTTTAAGAATACCCAAGTTTTATTAATGTCTTTCAAATAGAAGGAATAAAATGGACCATATATCCCAGCTGACCCCTCATGTTGCTGCTGCATTTTTCTTTCTGGTTCTTTCTAAAATGTGAAAGAGTGCTTTCACTTGTTATTGAAATTAATTAAAATTTTTGTCCTGGCTCTTACGGCTTTTGATGTATGCTGCTGTAAATCTTGACTGAAAGAGCTTTTTTTTGTGGCTTTCTAATTGTGAACATATTTGTGCCTTTTTCTGGCTCCACCCCCAAATTCACAACACTCTTTACCTCTTACCCATTCAGGTCTCCCCTGAGCACCTTCCCTGTTGTGTTATTGGTAATGGTGGTGCTTGTTCAGGCAGCAGGTGCCTGTGGCCAGGGAGGACACTGGGGACAGATGGAAATCTCCATTTGTCCTTGTTCATGGTGGCTTCTTCCCTGTGAACTTCTCTGTCAGGCTTTGCTGCTTGAGGGTCCTTTCCTGTCATTTCCCTTTGCCAGGAGCTGCCTCTGACAGCCTTGGAGTGAGGCTTGTCTTCCCAAAGAGCACCGCAGGGTTAGCGGGGCATGTCTGACCAGACACTCCTAGGAATTGAGCTGGGTTTTTTCCCATTTTTCAGTTGTGACTGGCTTTGAAACAAAGAACAAATACGAACTGAAGAATGCCCTGGGACAAAGGGTGTACTTTGCAGAAGAGGAGAGTGACTGCCTTATCAGGAATTGCTGTGGGCCGGCCCGGCCCTTCCACATCCGCATTATTGACAACGTGGGCCGTGAGGTGATAACGCTGCAGAGACCGCTGCGGTGTGCGTCCTGCTGCTGCCCCTGCTGCCTGCAGGAGGTGAGTTCCTGCCTCCCACTGCCTGCCCTCTCCTGTCCTCAGTCAGGAGGTGAGGTCAAATGAGTCAGGGTTTGCCAGTGAGGTGTGGGAAGAGGGATCTGTGGGATTTGTGCATGGGGTTCTTGGTCTGGGAAGAAGCAAGCGTGGGGCAACACGTGGACTGAGTGGCCGGTTCTGATTGTGGTAGTGAAAAATCTGATGGAACAGCATGGCAGAGAACTTGTGGCTGGTGCTAAAATCTGCACTGGGTAAAGACTTGGAATGGGAGAGTAGGGCAACAGCTTTCATAAAATAACATTTAGAGTTTTCATTTTACAGCTCTGAAAGCGATAGTGACGTTCAACACGAGATCATGAGATTTTTTTTAAATGCTGACAATTCTGGAATGATGCAACTTCTGAAACTCTAAATCTCAGCCTACTCAGAGCTCCTGCTGAGGCATTTGTAGTAGCTGCACCCTGTAATGCCTTCGCTGAATGCTTTTGGGATATTGGCTGCCTTTCTTTCACTGGACTTTGGTCTTTATGTTGTAGATGCATGGTTTGTGTGCTCCAGAGCCTGAGGAGCCTCTTACTGTTTTCTTGAAGGAAAAACTGAATAAGAAGTCTGTAATCTGAGTGGTCTACTGAAAACACACAAAATGCTTTGTAAGGCCAGATTGTTGTGGAAAAATAGGTTATTTTTCATTGGTGTGCTCTGGTGTGGGTTTTGTCTCACTACCATATGGAAGCATAGTCATTCACCTGGAGGTTTTCTCTTTCCTGTGAAGCTGGAAGTCCAGGCGCCTCCAGGAACAACAGTTGGTTATGTGGTCCAGAACTGGCATGCCTGCCTGCCAAAGTTTACCATTCAAGATGAGAAAAGAATGGATATACTGAAAATTATTGGCCCATGTGTTGTGTGCCGGTGTTGTGAGGACATCCATTTTGAGGTACGCAATGTAAAAATTGTTTGCATGTGTCTGTTTTCAGATAGTAGTTTGATGTTAGTTTGTTGCTCAACTTACTACCTATCAACTGAACTGTAGTATATAATTGCTACATTATCTTTTAATGTTGGTATAATCAAGTGACTTCTCTTGATACCTAAATTTCTTTAGATAAACCAGACAAATTTCTCAGAGATGATGTGTTAAAGCCACTCATCAGTGATCACTGAGAATTCCCTGTGGCTGCACACAAATCACTTAATTAAAATATTTAGCAGCAAAATCTTTTTTAATCTGTTATGTCAGGCTCTAAGGAAAATATAGTCAGCTGTATCAGGTATTTATTAAAATTACTTCCTTCAAACACTTATTTCATCATCTAATAATCATTCAATGAACTAGTAAGTTAAGATAATTTAGACTTGAAATATAGAGTCGGATGAATGAAGAGTTACAACTTTCCTTTTAAAATAATACTGATTAATGCAACATTGTTTTTGTGGACATTAAGTAAAAGATATACAAGGCCACAATTTAATATTTAAAATTACGTTGCAAATAATTACTACAGTAAATTTATATAACTTTATTTTGGAAATTAATCTTTTACATGTCCCAGAAGACTGGATCTCACTGTAGAAAACATAGTATTGTCAGAGGGCTAATCTCTGCTTTTGAACAGAAGAATGTAATTTTTTTAATTTTCACTTGAGCAATTCCTAATGCATGGCAGGAGAAACTAATTCACTGTCTTGGATAAAAGACACCACTTCCAGAAGAGTGTGTACATGTGGTTGCTGTATCCCAGGATACAGCAAGGAACTGAACTTCCCAGTCAGATTCAGAATCAACTTCATGGCTCTAACAATTTAGACCAACTTTCTGATAATCTGAAACTTTTAAATGGATCTATTCCAAAATGGATTTGGGAATATTCTGAATGACAGGTTTGATGATGCTTTTTAAAATTGTATGTTAAACTATAGGTGAAGTCTGTGGATGAGACTTGTGCTGTTGGGAGGATTTCTAAGCAGTGGACTGGTTTTGTGCGGGAAATGTTTACAGATACAGATAACTTTGGAATCTCATTCCCAATGGACCTTGATGTGAAAATGAAAGCTGTCATGATTGGTGCTTGCTTCCTTATCGTAAGTCTGTCATTCACTAATACATGAACATAAACATTTTCATCTCCATGTTTAAATTGTGATGGTAAAGGAGTCAATTTTGAGCTCCTTCAAGTGGGCAGCAGCTTGTGAACTTCTGTGGGTAAAACTGACCACAAAAGGCAACACAGGGTTATTTTAGGCAAGAAGCTTATTCTAGACTATATGAAGTGCTAATTGTATTTAAGAAGAGTTTCATTTTTGGTGGGACTGAAAAAAGGAACAGGGAAGACTTCTTACAGACTCGTTAGCAGAGGAAAGCAAGTTTATGGGTGGTGAAACCAGAAAAATAGTGATTAGCAACATCCAAAGCCCGAGCAGCCTGCTGTGGAGAGCTGAGTGCTGCAGCCATTGCCTCCCAAGTCTCCTTGGAAGCACATGAATTGAGCAGGATTAATACTCTCAGAGCAGTAATTTCCAAATGGAGGGACTACTGTGGGGGCTCAGCTCATTGAACTTGTCAGAGTTCACAGAGCATTTCACAGCTGCAGTCAGACTGTCAATAGTGCAGTGCAGCTCACTTTCCTCTTTGGAAGCAGTGTGGAACACATTCCTGTTTCCACCTAACAGTACAATTCTGCATCAAGGTACCATTTCAAAATATGCTCTGCTTCTGTGCTGGCTGGGCTGCTGATGGGCAGGAAAGGGGCATGCGAGGCACCTTGCATTTGGAAAGGTCTCTGACAGCCTCCAATCTCTATCAAAACAAGGTTTTGTTCAGCTGTGTGTGTTCCTGTGTCACCAAGTGCATCAGGTGCAGCATTGGGCAGTGTGAGCAACCCAGGCACAGAAATGGGGCCCCCCCAGTAAACTAAAGACAGTCAGTATTGAGAGGGATTCCAGTCTGGGGTAAAATGAGAGGGAATGAGTCAGGCTGACCAAAGTCAGGGCAGAAATCCTGAGTAAGGGAAGCACAGCTTTGGCCAGTGATAAATTAAAGTTCCCATATTGGTCTTTCACCATCTTTGGGTCTCTGTGGATGTCCCACTCTGAGAGACCCAGGTGGTGAGGGCATGGCAGATATGCCCCACCTTCTTCTGACCCTTTCAGGTCTCTTAGAGGAAGGTGTACATCTTGCAGTGCAGTCAGAGCATCTCGGAACTAAGAACCACATTTAAAAATTCTTTGTTTTGTTTGCTCTTTTTTATCCCCTTAGGACTTCATGTTTTTTGAGCATACTGGTAACAGGCATCAGCGAGCAGGAGTTTGGTAGTGAAATCTAGATATTCTGTTTGGAAGGAAGAAGAATATGGATCTCCCAACTTTCTGGTGAATTGCAGAGCTTCAGTAAGAATATGATAAATGTACATGTTATATTATATTTCTATAAACTGAAAGCTTTATTGTCTTTTTTATTATTTTTTTAATCTGGTGAAATAATTTGTAGTATTCAAATAAGGACTCTTTATCTGTAAAGATCAATAATATTATTTAGATAAATATATAGCAACCTTTTTCTTTTTCCCAAGAACTCTGTAATTTTAAAGAAACTAAATACAGTAGTTATTTACAACTACTGTAATAATACTTTGATTCCTAAAAAAGAGGACTGTTACTATATTCAATATTAATAATAACCTAAGCCTAATAAGGAGACACTGATGTTTTCCTGGGTGTTCTTTGTTAGGTTTGCCTTGGTGTTCGCATTCTGTTGCTTCCATCGTCCTATAAAATATATCAAATATATCGAATATATCAAATATATCGAATATATCAAATAAATACATACATTCAGAGCAAAGTAAAGCATTTGAACAGAACTATCTGAAATCAGTGTAAAATGTTATTACTCTGGTATACTGGTCTGTCTGAGCTGGGGTTGATTTCCCCCAGCAGCCTCACAGAGCTGTGCTTTGCCCTGGGAGCTGAAGGATGCTGATAACTCAGCAGTGCTGGCCCAGCAGCAGAGCTGTCTCTCCAGCATTCCCACCTGCCTTGAGTAGGATGGGGGTGGGAGAGGTCCTGGCAGGGGACACACCCAGGCCAGCTGACACAGACTGACCAAAGGGACATTCTGTACCCTGTGGCATCAGCTCAGATAGAGAAGATAAGAAAAGGAGGAGGAAGGTGTTGCATTCATTTTTTACAGTGTTTGCTTTCCCAAGCAATCACTTCCATGCTG
This sequence comes from Aegithalos caudatus, assembly GCA_013389925.1. Taxonomy (NCBI): domain Eukaryota; kingdom Metazoa; phylum Chordata; class Aves; order Passeriformes; family Aegithalidae; genus Aegithalos; species Aegithalos caudatus. Next base: position 376,816 of record WEIU01024410.1, read on the forward strand.
AAGCCCTGCTTCCCAGGAAGTGGCTGGGCATTGCCTGCTGATGGGAAGTACAGAATAAAATTTTTGGGTTTTTTTACTCTTTGTTTGTGCACACACAGACTTTTGCTTTTGTTTTAGTAAACAGCCTTACCTTAACCTACAAGTTGTTTGGTGTTTTATTATACCCCTGCTGTCCCACTGGGAAGGGGAGGTACAGAGTGGCTTGGTGGGGCTCTGGCACCCAGCTAAGGTCAACCCACCACCTCTAGTGATGAATCTGTTGTCAAATATAACTCCTGAGCATGACCTCATTTTCTTATTCGGGCTGTTTTGAAATTTAAGGCTTGCACATTCACCAGCAGAAGTGGAGGGGTGACAGGAAATAAAACTGTCTGTGCTTGCTTCTGTTTAATAGTTTTTTAGTAATTGCTTTGTGCACGAGTGTGACCTGAGGCAAGGGAAGAACAGTGAGTTACTTCTCAGGTTCTCCAGTCCTCTTTGCTCCTCATTTAGTCCTCAGTTTTCACAGACTGTGAGTCTGTCTGTTGTTGAGGGCACAGAGAAAACAGAACAAGTGTTCTGCATAAACAGAACAGTTTCACTTCAAAAGAAGACACATGAAATGTCAGGTCAATTTCTAAGCGTTTATAGCTTTGTTTAAATAATTTAAATATTTTTTTAAATATCCAAGCAATGGATAAGTTGCAATTTCTTACCCCAGCACACAAACACATGCACAGAATGCTTCTTAGGATCCAGTTATGGGGAGAAGTCCTTGCCACTATTTTCAGTTGCATTCTAGTCCTGCTGAAGAAGACTTTTGTTCAGTATTTTCAATTTATTTGTTCCTTCTGGCCAGTCAAAAAGAAAAAGAAAAGAAGGGTGCCATTGTTGCTGTGTACCTGGATTCTCTTTGATGTTGGAATAATTGTGCAAATTTGGGGCAACAGTCCAGACTGTTATGAAAGTATTTAAATTGTATATTAGTCCTTGTTAAATTAGCTTTTGCTGCTGAAGTTCCTTGTATGTGGAATTGCTTCAGGTGCATTTTTGATTCATCAGCACTATTTTTAAGGAACTAACTTAATATTATTATTTTTAAAATATTTTGTGATTTATTGACTATCTATTAATGAGATATCAGAAATCCAATCTTGCTAAAATCTGCTAAGAAGTTTCTGATTACTTGAGTTAGGAGTAGAAGCTGCATGGATTAGAAACCAGACCTGTCCTCTAGGGATTCACGTGGCTAAGGCCATCATTATTATTTTTCTTTCAAGGTGTGGCACACAGCTTCATTTCTGCCTGTATCTCTGAAGTCCCAGGATCAAGCATATTTGATCCCTGCACTTCAGCAGTTACTCAAATATTCCATAAACATTGTTTGGGAGGTATTTGCAAATACCCATTTACTTCAATGGCAGGTGCTGCACAGAATTTAAATTTCCACTTTGCATTAGAGTGAGGTCTATGGCTGTTTGAGGGATGGATGGAATAATATTTTGCAAGTAGACAAAACAGGGATACCTTTGTCTTTGGTGAAAAGGATCTTGTATCAGAAATTCATCTGCTGACAATAAACTGGGGAGTGTATCCCAATTTAAGTGAGGTATTAAGAGCTTGACCTAATAGGACATAAGCAGGAGACCTTATTTTTATTCCTCCAATTAATTAAAATCTTTTCATTCAAAATTTTTTCTTAGGTATTCACCCTAAGTCCTGGAAGCACCATTGTTACAATAACCTTGTATACAAAATTACATAGAAAAAAATGAATGTACATCTATGTAGGGCAGTAGGGGAAGAATGGGAGAATGCAAATCATTAAGAATCATCCACTTCACATCAAGATGTGTAGGAAAACAATGTTGCAATTCCTGTATCTTAACGAGAACTTCAGATGCAAGCTGTAACAATTCTGTGAAGCTTAATCAAAGCCAATATATCTGTGCTTACACACAGGTTTCTCAAATACAGTGAAGTCCAACAGTGAAGTTGTGTAAGTTTTGCTGTTGCCCATTAAGATTTTTTGATTTTGTGCTGCTCAAGTTCAGTGGTCAGATTGCTGCATTTTATTCCTTTATTCCTTACCATGTATTTAGCAAAATTGGTAAATAATGTGAACATTTAGATAACCTGAGAGAAGAAGTGAATCCAGCTAAGGAGTAAGGAATGGCAGCTAATCATCTTAGATCTGCCAGAATTGTGGTAAGAACTGGAAAGAAGTTCTACAACCTCAGATCATAAAACAACAGAGAGCACTGGACTTGGAGGAACTTTCCATCAGCTGGGGAACTGGATAACTCTGACACTGGTTACACAGCTCATAAACTTCTGTCTTGTGAAACAGTTCACACTCTCTTATGAAGGTAAAAATATTGCATGGGAAGACCTAACTATACTTGTCAAGGGGTAACTCTAGTTAACCAAACAATATCTTACTGTCTTTGTCATCTTTTTTTCTGGTGCTATTTAATTGAAAAATGGTTAGTCCTTAAATTTTCCAAGAACTTCTGGAGACTTGCTCATTTCTGAAATTATGTTAAATGGAGAATAAATCATTATTGGAGCTGTCTTTCTTTCATTTTGAAAGAATCATAACAGCATCCATATTTAATAAATCACCAATCTAGACCTCTCCATTCTTCATCCTTCAGACAATAAGCAATACAATGATTTAACCCCCTGTCCATAAATCCAGGCTTTGTAAAGCATTAGAACACTTCCAGCATGCTGCCTGTTATTCAATAGCATTTCAGTGAGATTGAGCTGATACATAAAACCTTTACAGAGTGAGATTTGCAGATGGATTTCTCTAGCTCTATTAATGACCTTTCCATCTGTGTTGTCCTGGTAAGTTTTTCATCTTCAGCTGCACAGGAGATGCCGTCGCTTAATAAAACCCTAGGATCCATGTAGCATGCAAAATCATAATTTATATGATGTTTCTCTGTGGAAAAGCATAATTAATTCCACTTTCCAGAATAAGTGTTGAAAAAAAGTGATTCACTACTTTAGTCATAAGCAAGATTGGGTTTTTGCTAACAACCTTGCTAATTGGAAAAGAGAAGGAGCATTGTTTTAAAGTAGTGTATAACAGTTTGCCTTTCAAAAACATTTTAGTTCAGATTTGCAAAGTTCATGAAAAGGTCTCCTTGGGTCTTTTTGTTGACCCAAGGACAGCCCTTACATACCTTGTGTTGATACACAAGAAGAATACTCTTTACCAACAAGAATAACTGACCAAAAGCTGACAGTGGGAGCAGGACTGCACAGCAAAAGGTGAGTCAGGAATGAGGAAGGAAGCATCTGGATTCCTGAACTAAATTTAGCTCCTGCTACTTTAGGTGCAGGGATTGGGAAATGCAAGAGGGAATAAAGAAAATCAAATCTTTGTGCAAGGGAATTTATTGTAAAATCATACGGTTCAAGTGTTTCACTGCTAATGGCCATTGTATGATATGGGAGTGTATAATTTGTGAGAGGAAATGGTAAAGATAAAAGCATGATTCAGGTAAAAGTTGTGAAACCAGAGACGCTTGAAGATCAGGGAACCTCTCCCACCCAGGGCAAGGAAGCAACCATGGGTTGCATGGAGGGGAAGCCACCACTCCACCACAAGATGAAGAAGCCATGTTAAGCAAAAAGCAGTCGTGGTTTGATCTAAACATTAGTGAGGCAGGAGATAAAAAAGGTATAAGAACCTCAGAGAAAATAGCAGGAGGTCAGAGGGAGATTATCTCTCTAACAAAGGAAAAGTGCAGCTCTCCCAAGGTGGAGGGAAGAGCCCAGCTGGTGGAATTCTGTTGGATCAGTATGTACTTTGATGATATATATGTTTACACATGCCATGTTTATGTGCTGGGAGTTTAGCAGCTCCCTGTCACCATTGACAGGGAGACTTCCATCCATTACTGATTTTGTTCTGAAGGGAATTTATTTTCTGGTTTATAGCTATATTTGACCTACCACTTAAGTTTAGTTTATTTACAATTTTTACTTTATAACACTATAAAAGACAGCAGTGAGGAGAGAACATCCAGGAAAACACTGCAGCATACTAAAGGGGAAGAAGAGATGAAAACGGGGATACACAATAACTGTGCCTATTTTTCGATGGGTGGCAGTGTTAGCACAGAAATTATCTTCCCACTGCTTAAACCTGGCTCTGAGATCCACAGGCAGTTTCCTTAGATGTCATTCTGATTTTCTCAGTAGAGGGATTTTACATTACACTATCTCCAAAGTATGTATTCCCTACATGAGTGTGGAAAGCTAGATGTGTCTTTCCCACCAAGGCAGCAAAATCCTAAACTTCAAATGCAATTACACACCACTAGGAAAATTAAAAAATGTGCATCTGCATGTTAAACCATGATTGATTTAAAATACTTAGGCAAAATACTGTGTAATATCTTTAAAGTTGCATTAGGCTTGGTAAATGGTATAATTTGGAATTGGGCTATGATTTCTGACAGAATTTAGTATAGAAAGCAAAAGTTATTAATATATCACAGCTGGGTACATCTGAGTAAACAGGCTGATTTCATTGCTGCTTTAATGTCACTGGTTTATCTCTAAGGTGCATTTAGTCCCCTAGACATGAGATGGCACCAGTGTGAATGGCTCTGATGGGGACTGCCAGCCCCCTACGCTTTGGTTTTGTTTCTCTTTTTTTTTTCTTTTGTTAAATTCAAACTTGCTGCTTATGCCTCAGCTGGTTTAACCTTTAGCTGACCTAGTTATTGAACGAGGGCAGCCGGTAGCATGTGAGGCAGTCCATATTCCTCCTTTGTTGCTTGCCTTTTCCAAGGAGCAGGCAGACACGCTGGTGGCTGAGCAGCGAGCACAGAGCTGCGTGGAGGTTTGTGCTGCAGTGCCGCTCTCCCCGCCCCTGATGCACAACCACCCGTAGTCCCAGAGGGCAGATGCCAAAAAAAATAAAGGGGGGTGGGCTAGTGCAGGGCAGGTACCACTGACCAGGAGCCTCCAGTTCCTTGATTCATGTGCTGCAGAGAGGGAGTGATACGGAGATGTTCAGCTACAGGAAAATTCCCATGCAACTCCACATCACTTCAAGGAGCATGGATGCATTCAAAGGTGCATTTCAAAGGTAAGGGTGCAAGCCCTGCAGTGCTGCCTGTGAAGCTGGGAGTCAGTGCTGGCACCAGGGTGATTCACTGAGCTGGCAGGAGCCCCAGGAGCGAGCTGTGGGCAGCAAATGCTGCATGGAAACTCCCAGGCTGAGGTTTGTGCTGAAGGCTATAATTAAAGCTATTCATAAGAAGAGAAGTATAAACAAAAGGTAACTTGCTAATTTAAATGACCCAGTCATATGTTTTGACCCTGAAGACACTGAAGATTTGGGGCTGCCTTGACTTCGTGGTTTACAGCAGCATTTTGCTGGTATTGTGTGTGACCAGCACATCAGTACCACAGTGTTTTCTGATTGAGGTCCTGGCTGCACGTTCCTGCTCTGAAGCGTAGTCCTGCTCTTGTGTAAGTGTACAGTTCCACCTGAATGTGGGTTTTTTTTTCTGGCACAATTTGAACAGCACAACCTCCCAAGGTATCTGACCTTGCACAAGCATTTCTTTGTGCTGGTCTGCTTTCTGTTTAGTTATACCCTGCTGTACAACTGAGCTGTCATGTACATCATTGAGGGGCTCCCTCCAGCAGTCTTTACATGCTGTAAGTTACTCCTTCAGTTCTTTATGATCTTTCCCAAGCTCAGCCAATATTTCAGCTCAAGTTCAGTCTCCTGCTCTTACTTTGGCTCTCTCCAGCCACACATAACTGTGTGGAGCAACGCTTGCCCTGGAGACTTTGAACAAAACGAATCCTAATACTGCAAGAGTGTGTATGTTAACACCTAAATCCTGCCCTCCTTTGCTCCTGCAGCTAATCTTGCTTTCTAACTGGTTTAAAACTTCTTTTTCTGATCCCACTGCATACGCCTGTGTGAAGGGACTGAGGCACACTGTTTCTTCTGAGAGCAGAATTTGTGGCTCGTGGAAAATACAGGTCTTTCAGCAGACTGAGGCTGAGCTTGCTGACACTGTTTATGCCTGTATTCTGCTTGGTGCCAGATTGGGACAGAAAAGAAATACAGGCAAAGTTGTTCAACACAGACAAGGGCTCACTGTGCCCTGTCCTTTCCACTGAACAAACTTTGTAAGGGCTGTTAGAGGTGGAAAGCTAATATTAAATTGCACTAAGAATTAAAGCCAGCCATTGAAACGAACAAGAACTTACCTATGTGTTGCAAAAAATAGGAAAAGGGGAAAAAAAAAAGGAAAAGAGAATTAGTTAATGTGGTAATGGTAGAGAAGAAAGCAAGACAGAGGAAGGCAAAATCTGTTGAATAAATTAACTAAGTTTTTTGTACATTGTGCTCTGTTTATGATGTTCAACTTTTTAAGCAATATGCCTAGCTGAAGGAAATATTTGTGCAAAATTTCATATTAATGAAAAGGAATGAAAACTAAATTAAAAAAAAAAAAAAAGAAAAAATGGTTATGCATGCTCTAAGGAAGATACTATGATTTGATGTCAGAGTAAAACACCAACTAATCAGCATGTCTTAAGCTGCAAATATGAAATCTTTACAGCAAATTGTTTTTCCTAAGGATTTGCACTTCAGTAATTATGTGGTGAAATCTAGCAAAAGCTCTTGCTATCAGATGAACTCAAGCCAAATTTGCAGAGAGAAGTGTGCACAAGTGAAATTTTAATCTTTTCAGAAAGAGGTAATGAGGTGTAAACATCTACAAAACATTTGACTTCAAAATGCTTTGAGCCAAGATGGGCAAAGTCAAAGGCAAGGAGTTACCTGGTCCAGAGGGCACCTAACACACTGATAAATCTCTGCATCCCAGCTCAGATCCAGCCACAGCAGTATTTATATCTAGGCACAGATTGGGGGATTTTCCACTAATTTACATTTACGATTAGAATTTGACTATTTAAAAATGCAATTATACCTGCTGACAAAGGGAAAAATAAGAGAATGATGCTAAAAATATCAGAAGTAGAAATCTCAGCATAATCAAGCTGCAGTCTGGAGTGACTGGATAAAGGAGCAAAATGTTCTTTCTTTGGAGGTTTGCTGCCTTATTACAGGTAAAAATTGGAAAACTTGCAATTCCTGAAGCTTCATTCCTTCCCTGAGACTGTTGTCTTCCACCCCAAACAGCTCCTGAGCTGTCTCCCTGCAATTCATTTTGATTTAGGTGCTTTTTCTTTGGCTTGGAGGAAGAATAAGGCATTTTCCACCCAGGCTGCACCAAGTGATGCTGTCTGTCCTTTTGCTGCTGAGGTAAATCTGTATTGATAAAGCATTTGTAAATGCCTTCCTAGAAACTCCCACAGCAATTCTAGGAATAGCTGATGGCTGTTAACAGGCTGTCAGCATGGCATCAACAGTTTACTCTGCTGAGGACCAAAATGTTTTAATCCAACACATGTTCTTTTTTGGCTGTAATATGAGTGTATGAAAGAGAAATGCAGTGAGTGTGACATCCTGGTCAGAACACCTGATCAAGTGTCTCTTGTCAGGTTAAAATATAAGAACTATAATTTTTTTTTCTACCAAAGGAAGAAAAAAAGCAGCTAGGTAGAACAATGAAAGATGATCCTGTTAATCTAGCAATTTTGTGTTTAAAGCTTTTGGAATTCTCTAAATAATGATACTTGAATTAATGATTGTATTAGATTTAGTTAGACAGTGTGTTTAGTTTGTTGGAGATTTCTGTGACTGTGGAGCAGTAACTGAGTTTCTTCCAAGTCCCATCAGTTCCATGCTAATAATGGAGCAGATCACCAGTGCAAAAGATTACTTTGGTTTAAAAGTTTACATATGCAACTCCCAAAGGAGTTTTGGTAAGAGATTAAGAATTTATTCAATATATTTAAAATCTGTAGAAGTCTGGAAAGAGCTCACATCCTTAAGAGCAGCATTCTCTTCCTCATCACCACTGGAAAGGCACAGGGAGCCCTATGGCACTGCTCTGGGGCATGCCCTGGGCAGTGCAGGAGGACCCAGGTGTCCCATGGCCAGTGACAGCCCCAGGGACCTGCCAGGAGCAGGCACCTCAGGCACAGCACACATGCAGAAACAAAGCATACTTGCTAGTACCTGTTTTCTGAATCTTTGCTTACTGCCAAATATTTTCCAGTGGGTTATGAGACCGTGTCACAGAGAAGTGTTGCTTCCTTGCTCTCATCCACCCACCATCTAAATTAGGTGTTTTATAAATATTTAATCACCAAAGTATCCAAGCCTTTGCCCAGTCATGCTCTCTGGTTATGGAGCCCCCAAATGATGGGAATCACAGGCTGAAGTTTGCATAGATTTAGAAGGGAATGGACAAATTCAGAATGAAGCCTCCTCCATAATGACAGACTGATAAATCACATCTGTTTTTCTCTACAATACAAAGAGGGGAAAAAGCAAAAAAATGACCTAATTTAGCCATGGAGATGAATGGTGTGACAGGAGAGTGTTCCTAAAAACACACATAAAATGTAAATCTTCCTTTCCTGTGAATGCCTGGGCAGCGATTGACTTCTGTGACTCACTTAACAGAAATTCCATGGGAAAAAGGTTCGGCTTTCTCTGGGATGAAAACAACAAGAGTAAATGATATAAACGGTGATTGTAAAGCACATTCCTGCCTAATATCCCCTGTCTGCACTATATGAAAAGCAAACACAGCCAGTAAATTTTTCATTGCTGCAGTAGGTTCCTTGTCTTTGGAGAGGTGAAGAGGACAGGCTCCACAAGCAGAGCTCCAAGGCTTTGAAGGTAGACTGGAGAGCGCAGATCCCTTTCAGAAGAGAAAGGGAGTGCATCCACCTGAGATTCCTGGTGTGCTGACTGAAATCCCTTTAACCAGTTGCTTTTTCCTCACTCCAGTCAGTCACTGGTGTGACGTGGAATAAGCTACAGGGGAGTCACAGCCAAAACATCCTCCCCAGCTGGATGCAGGGAGAGTCAGAGTGGAAAAAGTGTGTGGATGGCCTACGTGCAGTTGAGTTCCAGCTCACAGCGTCTGCTTATGGAAGTTTATATTCAGCTACATCATCAGCAGTCCCAATTACAGTCCTAGGGGGAATAGAAAGCTAGAATTATGTCGGAGGACTGCAGAATTGTTTGTAATAACTCAGCAAATGAATATTGATAAACAGCAATCTGGGCTGCTCATGAACAGCAGAAGGAAGAGCAGAATTAAATGTCCTAGTCTTACTAAAACAACAAGAATCTTCATTCTCTCTGATACTGATTTGGAAAAAGGCTCATGAGGTATCAAGAACAGAAAGAGGCTGCCACTGAGATTTTGCAGAATCCTGATTTTGGCAGTGTATAAATTTTCTTGAATACCTGTGATTTAGAGATTTTTTTTCTGCCTTTATATTGTCTTTGTTAGGTTTTGGAAATTGTGTCATAGTTCTCTCTCTGGCTTTGGTAACTACATTGAGCAGGGTCCAATTTAAAGATTATATTTTGTTTTGGAAGCAAGCAAATTCAATTCTTTAGACTGGAAAGATGGGGAAGTTATCACTATTACCTCTTGGGGAGTGAACCTTTAAATCGGGTAATATGAATAGCCTGTGGCAATAATAATACCTCACAATTGCTTTATACAGTGATTTCAGGAGTCCTGATGGCTCAGTAAATATTTAGTAACAGTCTCAACATCATCATTCAGATTGCTAGCCCCCTGTTAGCCCAGGTGGTGCTCAGTAGGCTGTTGCAGACTGTCACTATAATACTGTGCACAATGTGTCTGACCCTTCTCTGGAGTCAAACAATGCCATATTTACCAAACAGATACCAGTAATAAAATCTAATTCATAATAATCTGCTAGGATTACTTAATGTTCCTGCTGAGGAAAGATATTTACTAAATACTTTTTATCTTGGATAAACTTCTGTCAAGAAGCATCTTGACAATGAGGATACATGAAAGGGAAATAATATGACAATAACTGATGTAAAGGATTTTTTTTGTAAAGGATTTTTTTTTTTTTGTATTTATAATTTATATCACATATGTCTGGTTAGGAAAAATTTAGTAGGTTAGCACAAATGTTTATGTAGCTTGTCCAAGCAGAGTAACAAGAGTAGTATTACTGACATTTTATTTCCTGAATTACATGTACAAATCCCACTCTAGGAATCTGAATGCAAGTAATAATCAATATTCACACTACATGTGGGGAGCATTATAGCTGAGCCACAGTGAGTTCTGCTGTCATATTTTCAGCTGAATTACAAATTGTAGCAGGCAGAATGTAAGCACAATGGGATAGCCACATTAATAGAACTTTTCTGTATGTAAGGGTTTTGCAGAGGTGATAATTTGCTAGATAGCTGCCTGCCAGAGTTAGATATAGGGGCTATAGGTTTTTTCATTATTTCATTCTGGCTATATCAAAGGACATTGTTACTGTGTAAATGCCTTAAAAGTGAGTATAGACTTACATTGGTACAGGGATACAAGGAAAAGGAAGGGAAGTTGTGTCTACCCCTTTTCTTTGCTGTGACGACAATTTGGCTTTTTTCTGGCCATTTAGGAGGAGCCTCCTGGGGATGTGCTCTGTGCCTACCACGTGTCCCTCCTCCTTTAGGTACCCTGGAACACAGGCTGCCTGCACAGGTTATCTGAAGATGCTGAGTTAGGTTGAGTACTGTAATGTTCAACCTTCTAAACTCTACAGAAGTGATTTTGGTCACATCATTTTATACTTATACATATCCTCTTAATGGAGTGAAAAAAGACTGAGGAAGAGGGAAAAGTAGAAGAAGACAGGGACCTGGGTTTGTCAGCACATGATATTTACTTTATGTGCCATTTTGGCCACTTTCTTAATTCTGCCTGGAACTTTATGAACAGCCATTCAGAGTGCTGGGGTACTGCAGGGCTACCTGTGGCTCCTGCTATTTATCCATCACAATTTTCTCCCCATTCTGGAGGATATTGCTACCATCCAATGCACAAAGTTTGTTTAGTTTTCTTTGAATAGGAAGAAATTTCTATCTATCACAATCCCTAATGCAGACTCAATCTGTATGTTGCCTAGAACACCACAGGTTTAGGAATATCTGGATGTGAAGAGCCAGATAACCCCTGAAACTACCCTCCTAAAGCCCAGATTACAGGACCAAATGTGCTGCCAACCTTGAAAAGCCATCAGAATTATTTTAGTGAGGTTTCATTTTCTTGAGCATCCAAACTAGATAAGGACAAATTGCAATATCTGAATTCAAAGTAGCCATCCTCCTGGCCTCTGTTGGGTGATGTGCTAAAAAAATATTTATATTTAAAAATCTTTTGGAAATAGTTCTCTTGAGGTTCTGTTGGAAGTTCTCAACTTATTTCAGTCAACAGGTGAGTTGTCTTGAACACTGAGTGGATAACATTCACCAAAAGTGTGCTGCTGTTCAAAGTTTGCCTCCTCTGTGCCCCTTTCTGTGTAAGCTGAGAACAGTTAAGCTTCCAGCCTTAAAAAAAAAGGATGTGTGTTTTTGCTCACTGGCCTAAAAAATAGAATTGAGAAGAACCATTCAGACTGGATGCATATCCCTTTCACAGTACAGAATCTGTAACCTAAAACTTTCTTAATTCCTTCAGTAACTCCTGGCCATTTCAGTGTGAAAGGTCTGAACCTGTTTTGCTCTCACACTTGCCCCAGTAGCCACTGAGTAAATGATTGAGTACACAGGTGTAGAGGGAGTTTTCTAGTAGTGATCTGAACCCAATATCCCTTCATATCCCCTTATAGCAAATAAAGATATGTACACACACAATGTGACAGGGGAGAAGAGGATCAGAAAAAACCCTCAAAGGTGTAAAGCTCCTAAATGTTTCTAAGTTTGAAAGAACACTCCCCTACTGATTGAGTCATGAGATTCTCTTGCTTCCTTGCTTCTGCCAGGGACACTGCTCACAACCTCAGCTTTCCTGGTAACTGTATTTAACTGTTCATTTAAATATGCTATTTTTACTCTCCTTGTTTTTATTGGCAGCCACTTTTTTTTTTTTTCCCTGTAAAAGGTTTTTTTTTCAAAAGGTAAAATAGCTGGGTATTGAAAAGCCATATAATATTTTGACCAGCCACTAAATTAAGAAAAACCTGTGGTTCTTTGCTTTCCTTCACCTTTCCTGAGGCTGCTCTTTCACACACTGCCTGCTGAAAAGTGGGACCTGAAAGGCTCTGTAAGGGGATTTTGCAGCAGCAAAATAATGGCCAGTCCATCTCCTCTCTTTTCTCTCTTGAATCTAGTGCTCCAGAAATGCTGCCAGAAGTTTTTTTTTTTTGGGCCATCTGGGATTCCTCATTTGCATCATACAGGAAGTAGGAATAAGACTAATTTAATGGCAATTTTGTTATAAATCAAACTAAATTACTAAAAAACCCTACCTGTCAAAATTAGGACAGTGGTTTCTATTTACCTCAAACAAGTCATCTGGAGAGAATGAGGTCATCGTGGATAGACAGAACAGACATGAAACTCCCAGAGCAGGGAAAGGAAAAGAAATTTTGACCAAAACCATTTCAGTAAGAGAGAGTATGAAATCTGATGTCTTCCCATAGGGAAATACTTGTGGGACATGCTTCTCTGCTCCAGTGGTTTTCCCAAATTGCCATTCAAGATCTCTCTGGTCTCCTGAAATCACAAAATAGTCAGCTTTAGGGGAGCTATAGTAAAACACATGGTGAGCTCCCCTCCCCTATCAGAAATCACACATGTGACACCCTTCAACCTGCCCAGTACCACAGGCTAACTTCAGTGGAACATTTCTACAGTGATGGGGTTATGACAGGCACAAAACTCCCACTGATTCCCAGCTCCAGAAATTTTCTTGAAGGCATTTTTCCACTAGTTTTTATTAATCCCACACAGCAACTGTTTAAAATTATTTTATTTTTTGCCAGTTTTCTTGAATGTTGCTTCCTTTTCTGTTATATTCTTTTCTGCATCCCCAAACTATAACAAAAGCAACACTTTAGTCATGTTGATTAATGGTGCATTTCAACACCTCTCATTTGAGGCTCTGGGAAGCATTTTATAGTTTATTGGGTGATGGGAGTGAAATCTTTACAAGATCAACCGTGGTCAGCAGGGATTACTCTGCAGGATTTAATTCTCAGTTTCTTTGCCTATATAAATCACGTAAAAATGAATGCCATGGAAGAGAAAAGTGAGGATCAAACCTTTGTGTCCACCAGAAGCAGTACCAGAGGTCTGATGCATCTGGTTTGAGGCCAGATCAGCAGGATTAATACTCTTATGGTGCTGACTAACTTCTGTACCACAGGATAGGCACTTGAGGCTGGAGCAACCATGTCCTAAATGCTAAAGGATGGACCACAGACAAAAAATTAGCAGGGCTTTTCATGGGTATTCATGTTTTGCTGCTCCCATCTCAGTAAAAGAATGCAACTCTCCTTGTAATTTCAAAGCCAGTCGTTCAATCTCTTTGAGTAATTATGGGATGACAGCCGATTATACCCTGGAAATGCTTGCTAGCCCTATTAATCTTTTGCTCATATGGGCTGTTTATAGCTATAATTATAAATGAGTGAAGGAAATGAAGTGATTTCTGATTGGGTAGTTTGGGAAAGAAACCATGACTCCAGCCCAAAAGGTTCCCCCAGTATTCCATAGTGAAAGGTGCTCTGTGAGCTTCCATGGAATTCAGTGGGGGCTCAGCATCCCTGAGGAGCACTTGGCAGCTCTTGGCCACGGTTGGATCACACCCATAATCACAGCACTGGGGCAGCAACTCAGAGAAATGTTCTGATTGAAACTGAGGATAAATTAAAGGGAGGCAACCAAAGAGGAACTATTTTCAGAGAGCGAGACTAGAATTTCAGTGCCATTTAGCCTGATTCTTTGGAAATAAATTGTCTATGGAAGAGTTCTTATTAGGGCTGCAGTACTTAAGAGGCCTTATTACAGGCTTGCACACATATAATAAGTCAGACAATGTGATGCACAGTTTAATGCCATGTTATTGCCAGATGGACTTTCACATCCCTATTGATTGGTTCTTTTGGAAAAGAAAAAAATTAATTCTAGTTTAATGCTAGCTTTTCATTGGCATGTGATCAAATTTAAACAACTTCAGGCATCTCAACTAAAGGTATCTGAAGAAGGCTTTTTCCTATGACTGACAAGAGATTTTGTATATATTTTTAAAATTTGGAATGTCAATTCTTAATACTATTATCCTATAATAGCAAACATCTATTTTGAGCTACCCCTGACTCATGTAAAATACTGACATGTATGGAATTTATAATTCAAAACTAGAATTTTCTTTTTAGAAATTACACTAGATAAATAATTTAACTGGAAAAATTGGTATGACTTACTATCTCAGAGGTCTTTTATTAATCTAGTCTCAGAAATAAACTCATGTAAGTACTTTGATTAATAAATTAGATCCATGATATAAGAAAAAAGCCAAAACCTTTTATTTAATTTTATGGTTAATATCCACTTGACCCAGGCAGTGAACTGCTGTGGAATTACTGCTGTAACACAAAGGACAAAATTTATGCAACAAGAAAGACATTTGAGAGGAAAAGTTGGAATAGAAAAAAAAGTCAATTTGTTCTTTATAACAAATAACTAATGACTGCTGCTATTGAAAATACATGGGGAATATCTGATTTTTCCCAGACAAAACTTTATCATCTGTTAGAAAACTATGATCTTTACTGAGGTAAGGGACTTGGGATCCTCTTGCGATGATTTTATTTTATTCTTGGAATGCTGCTACTGGGGAATTGTTGAAAATCTCTTCTGTCTGTGGCTTTCCACACATCAATCTTGTTATTTTTCTTTTATTTTAATTAATGTATAATGAATAATTTCAGTGTTACCAGCTTGGGGAAGGAAGTTCATGTGACCAATGCTTCTCTATTTTAGCATTAGTGGTTTTTGAGGCATCTAGACTTTTGAGGCCTAGATGCAAGGTGAGATAAGTTCAAGGAAAAGAAAAGCACTGCAACTGCACAGGCTTTTTTTTAAGGACAGTGAGATGAAGAGAAGTCAGAGGATGTGAAGAAGGTCTCCTAAGAAGTTCCTGTGGTTTAGGCAGCTTTCTGTGACAGGACCTCCCTCCCTTTGGGGCTGGTACTGCAATGAACTTTGTTTCCATTCCATGTGGCATTGGCTACATGCATTTTGAAATATAAAATTGGTGGTGGTTTGGGGAAGATGGGTTTCTAACCACCAATGATAATTTCCTACAGACAATTAGGAGACAGGGAAAAGGAGGTACAGATGGGCAGATACAGACAGGGAGTTACTGAGACTATCAAAGAACTCTCTAAATATCTAGGAAGGGCTACTGGAGGAATTAAGTTTAGAAACTATTCAGGAAGTCGTTGTCTTCTGCAGAGGTCCTGTAGAGTTTTGCCCAAATTTTTGCCAGCTGAATTTGAGATATTATCGCTGAGCTGTTGAAAGTGCACAGGGTCTGAAGAATAAATAAATTTGTAACAGCTTATGAGGTTTGAAAATCATTTTTCACAGTTACTTTTGGAAGCAAGGACTGCTTGCAGTTGCTCCCATACTTGTTTTCCTTACTACTGTTGTAGTTTTATGACAAAAAATCTCCTTGGGGTCCCACATTCAAAGCCTCACAAATAAAACTCTCTGCTGTCCTCCATGCCTACTTATCGAAATGGATTCATTTCTTATGAAGAAATTGCCTTGTTGCAGAGGAAAGGGAAAAAGGCTCAATAAAGTCAAAAATCAAAGGAACAACTAGCAACAATAGCAAGAATGTGAGCCTGTTTCTTGGAATCTTGGTAGGAATTGCTTCAGGATTTAACCTCTATAGATTAACAGGCATACTTGCACATTTCACTACATACTGCCTATGTTATTCTTTGAAATTGTTTTGGTTTGAGGGTAAGTTTCAGTTTAGGAGCTCAGATATTTAAGTGTTTTAAGTGTTGCAGATGCTACACCAATAATACAGTCCTGAAGCATCCTGCAAAAGCACCAGGAGAGCTAAAGATCCTGCTAACCACCAGCTGCCAGTTCAGGCCTTGAAGCTGGTATTTGTGCACAAAAGCAGCATTTCTAACCCAAATGTCTGTGAGAGCAGGGCAAGACAGAGCCCCTGAGCACTGCACAGCTGGTGCAGCTCAGTTCTGGAGTTTCACAAGCATTTTCCTTTCCATCAGCCAATGTCCGAGTGAAGCCTCTGGGGGTAGGAGATGGCTTGACCACATCTGTCACTTTGAAAGCAGTTTTTTGGGTAGCTTTCAGCTCTGTTTTCTCTCTGGGGACAAAGCTTGCATTTTCTAAGAACAGTCTAAAATCGAAATTAGCCTTCAAGAGACAATGGAAAATGACAAGAAAATGCATAAATTTCTAGTCCAAGTCTGGGCTTGCACTTACAGGTATAAGCTGTGTTTATATCATAGTTCTCTCAACCCGTTTTTCCTCCTACTTTAGAAATCTGTCAGCTATTTCCTTTCCTTTCACTGTTGCATATTTACAGAGTTCTTTCACCAATTCTTTTCATTCTTCCCTGCTACTGTTTACTTGCTCATTCTGATAACAAAATGCCTCTAAGGATTCCTCTTGGACTCTCCCTCTTTATGCCCATTGGTTTCCACCTAACAGTGCTGTTTCAGGACCTGTATATTTTCTCTGATGAAAGCAGCCACTTATGTCTGTGACTTCTCAAAGCACTGGGTATGTACGTGACCATCAGCCACTGATTTTACTCTCAAGTCTGGGGGCTGAAGCTTTGTCTGATTCCCATTCCATCCCTGGGAGCCATGACATCATCTCCATGGTATTCTGAAATTATACCCAATGGTCCTGTTTTTTCCTCTCAGACTTTATTGAAGAAATCTGTGATTTCTTTCAGGGTTGATGGTACTCAGTGTGTTCTACATGCCTTTAGTGATTTATTCTCAATGAGGTTATTTTTTTTTTTTTTCAGCTTTGCAATGATACTTTCTGTCTCTCAGTACAAGTGTTAGCATTAAGCTATTCTGAATATTAGGTGAGGTCTGATCTGATGAGGACCTCTTTTGAAATGCTCG
The DNA here is from genome assembly GCA_013389925.1 of Aegithalos caudatus. NCBI lineage: Eukaryota > Metazoa > Chordata > Aves > Passeriformes > Aegithalidae > Aegithalos > Aegithalos caudatus. The sequence goes on from WEIU01024410.1 coordinate 393,880, forward strand.
TTTAAACTGTTTTCTACCTTAAAACTACAGCTGTGTGTATTTTATCTCTATATCTATCTGTGTATATTATCTATTTTTTACATCTTCATTTTCCATTAGCCAAATTTCTTGAACTGATTTATTGATAAACGAAAGCTGAAGATGGATGTACTTGCAGGATCATCCCAGTCATGGCATTACTGTATTTCAGCTAATGTGGTGAGGTGATCAACAGCAGTGGTGTTTGTTCTTGGAGGAGTGAGCAGAGGCTGTTCATGGATGTGTGCAGTAATGTGGTCATACTGTCTGCATTCAAAGCATATTTCTTCTCTGGTGAATCTCTGCATGCCTGGAAGAGGTGGGAGGAAAAAGTACATCATGAGTAATTGCCCAAGAACTGGAGGATGGTTTTTGTTTCTCCATCAGTTGCATGATTACATTTTTAGTTCCCAGCTGCTGCTTTCATGAGCCTCTACATTGCAGGAGCTCCTTCAGACCAAGGACCCAGTCTTTTAATTTGATTTACTCTCCATCCCTGCTGTCTGTACAGTCTGATCCAGAAAGAATGAGCTTTCCCAATTAACCATGAAGGCATCTGGAAGAAGGCTCTGATTTCTGCCCTGGGTTCCAAATAACAGCATGCACTTCTTAGAGCTGTAGTAGCCCAGGTCAAGTTTTCCCTTTCTTTTCCCCTTTTTTTTCCTGTTCTCTATAGGTCCAAAAAAAGAACATCTGTTAAGCCTATAGAGACATTTAGGATAAAAAATGAGGTGTCTATTTGATGGTTATATATGTGGAACTCAAATACATGAATCTTACTTTCACCACTAATTTTTGTTTTGGATTATGCCTTTGGTCTTCAAATAGTATTTCCAAGGTGTGTAAATCTACACTGATTCCAACAGGTTGACATCTGCTTTATAATTTTATGTCACTTTTAAACATTATGATATTTTTTTGAATATGCTTTGTATCACAATAAGAGTGAAGGTGGGCCAGTACACTTCCTTTATCATCACCACGCTTACCTGCGCTGATTTTTTTTTGTCTATTATTTAATGATAAAAATGTGTCAGTCTTGTATGTTTTGATTAGACAAACGAACTGCGTCAGCTGAATGCTGAGATGATGGGGGTTTTGACAGACGTGTCCTTCTCAGGCAGAGCGGATGGGCAGCGCGCTCCCGATGCCATCAGGGCACACCGGCGGAAGGTTCGCATCCTTCCTATCGGCTCACAGCGTAGCGGCTTCAGGTGCTCACAACCCCCCGAACAAAACCACATTTTCGGGAATAGGTTTCTCGGGACACGATGGCCCATGAAAGCACCGAGCAAGTGCCTGGCGGGGCAGGGCAGCGTACCCGCGCGCAGAGCAAACGCGGAGCGCTCCCCG
>WEIU01024410.1:395562-411068 GCA_013389925.1 Aegithalos caudatus
GGGTTGGGATGCGGATGCGCGTGTTGGGATGCGGATGCGCGGGTTGGGATGCGGATGCGCGTGTTGGGATGCGGATGCGCGGGTTGGGATGCGGTGGCCGTGCCCGCGGGAGGTGTGTGCGGGCGGCGGGGATGCGCTGCTGGCCGGGCGGCTTCGGCCGCTTTGTGCTTGCCGGCTCGGCAACATCCGCCAGGAAGGGAACGCTGGGACCCGCCGCTTGGCCGGGTTATTTATTTATTTCCCACCGGCCCATCCCTGCCCCGCAATGTAACGCGGAGCGGCTCGGCGCTGGGGGAAGGGGCCGCCGGGGCAGCGATACCTAATGCTATTTAAGGGAGAGAAAGAAAGAAAGGAAGGANCGCCAGGAAGGGAACGCTGGGACCCGCCGCTTGGCCGGGTTATTTATTTATTTCCCACCGGCCCATCCCTGCCCCGCAATGTAACGCGGAGCGGCTCGGCGCTGGGGGAAGGGGCCGCCGGGGCAGCGATACCTAATGCCATTTAAGGGAGAGAAAGAAAGAAAGAAAGGAAAAAAAAAAAAAAAAAAGTTCCTTTAGGGGAATTGAGACTCCTAAACTTTATCGTTGCTCGTTCCCCGCCCCTTTTTCTCCTGTCTCCACAAGACAAGGTGCTGATGAACATATTTTTCCAGTGCTCGGAAAAGTAATAGCATCAGTCGCTACTTCTCTGAGCTTGAGCAACCGCTGATGAGGTTTTTGACTTCGTGCAAAAGTCAGCCGGAGACTCGAGTCTCCCTTCCCTGCCTTTCACTCGTGTAGTAGTTCTTGCTTCAAGGAGCCGGGAAGAAATTTTATCTTCAGCATGTAGAATAAAGATATGTATACAGGGAATTCCCTCAGGGTGGGGTGTCTAAGCACATGTCCAACAATATGCCAAAACATATTTTTGCTCTAATACTGTTTAGACTTTGTATTTGTGATTTCTATTCTGGACATAGAAAGGTATTTCATCCCACTCCAGTATTACCACATGAAATTCAAAATGGTTTAATTTCTTGGCTTGTTTTCGCGAGAGTTATCAAGTTATTTTTAATATCTAGCTTAATTTCTTCTGGGGTGAACAAGGAATCTTCTTTATTTGAGCAACAAGTTTTGTCAGCAGGTTCTAACTTTGATATTAAAACTACTGATTTAGTTGATATGTAGTATAAAAAGTTAAAATAACTTTAAAATAGCTGTTGAAGAATACCAGACCACTCAATAAAGTTCTAATTTCCAGTTTTTTTAATACTTTGGTACTTCTGGCCATTCAGAGGATTCCTCTGAAGGCTATGGTGTGGCTGCTGTGTGTTGGGGGGGTGTTAGCATTATCCTTCAGCCTTTGCTGCCCCTCGGAATTCCCCCCCCGCCCCGAGGACAGGTTTAAGCAAAAAGTTGAGCTCCTATCCCTGTTTACATGGCAGTGAGATTGTAAGTCGAACTTCTTTGGGAATCAGTTATGGCAAATAGTTATTCTCGCAAACATATCTATTCAAATAATGTTTTGTTTTAACTGTGCACTTGAAATGTGGGCTCTCAGGCTGGTGTAAACTAATAGCTGGCATGATAAGGGTTTTTCTTTAATCCCGTTGCTTTTCAGATGTGTACAAAGCAGAGTCCCTATCCAGACAGGACTGTATGATTCAGCAACCCAAAAATAGCCTGCTTTGTCTATATCAGTAATAAAAATGTTTCTACACAATTTACAGTGCAAGAAAGCACTGATAGGTTTATATATAGGTGTTCATGCAGGAAGACCTTAATTCTTTTTAATTTAGACATGAGTAGGCTGAACTGTAGCAATCTCTGCTGAACTGAAACAACTCTGAGAGTAGTTTCTTGACCTCAGACACTGCCTGCTGTGTTACTTGTTTTTATTCCAGTTTTAACCCTTAAATGTTTTCCCTGAGTCCATGCTGTATTACTTGAAGAAATGCAGACTTACTGTGCCTCTATTTCTAGAAATCTGTTTTTTAATTTCTAGTCTCTTGGTACTTCTCCGTACAATTCGGTGTAAAACAGCAGGCGAAGACACAATTTACATGTCAGTTTTTAACTCAGTCCATTAGCGTTGCTTACTTGAAACAAAAGCTCTAACAAGACTGTCTGGAAGCAAGTGCCAAGCTGCATTTTTATTTCTTAATAAGACCTTATTCAGAAAGGCTTGGAAAAGCAGTTGCAGGAGAGCTGCCTGTTGCAGGGAGCAATCAGCGCGGCCCTGTGGCAAACTGTGTTTGCAGAAATCCCTCTGCGCTCCTTCCTTGGCCGCAGGTTTGTGTTTCAGGCAATCACAGAGAAGAGCACTGTTGAGCTCTGAACACTGGCTCCTGTGTGGTGAAGATGCAAAAGTTTCTGTGTTAAAACGCTGGCGCTGAAATATTTCCATTGCACCACGCTTGCTGCTTGCAGATCGCTTATTGTGACACTGAAAGTCATTGGAAACGACATTTGTGGTTGTGTGAGAGGCAGACGCTCTCTTGGCAGCAGGTGTAGATGATGTTCTCACCTAGGATGTTTTATTAATCAGCTGTTTGCATGGAAAATGACTTTGCAACCTTCGAGTCTGTTCCCCGGAGTGGCTGTGGCGACTTGGCCGCAGTCGTGCTGAGGCATTGGGGCCCAGATTGTAATGGTGTCCATCAGGCGGGGTTTGAGGTGCTCCCCGTGGTTTGGTGCTGTTTGTGTGCCCTCCCAAGGTGGCAGGGGTGGCCTGGGGGGCTCCAGCAGCGTGGGTGGCTTCCCAGAGCAGCTGTGCCGGGAGGTGTGGCCGTGGAGCACACTGAGCTGCTGGGCTTTCCTCCACCCCAGCGTCCCCCAAGTGCTGCTCACAGATGATTCCAGCAGTAAGTGCTGGCTGGTCTAGCTCTGGGAGGACTCACTCTGAGATACAGCATGTGCTGCTGCCATTTCTGTTAAGTTGGGCTCAGCCTAAATGGTCTGAGTGACAGCGATCGATAGGCCTTTCCTTCTGGGTCACCTGTGGTGCCCAAACAAGAAAATTTGGTCATTCAACCATCCTGACATACTTATTGGAAGTACTGACAGCCTCAGCATGCTTGGTGAAGGAGAGCCCATAAGCACAGGGCTCTGTGTGTGCCTCTATCTCTCTGCCCAGTTTTCTGTCTCTTGCCTCTCTTCTGGTGCTACTTCTGTCTCTTGTCACCGCAGTACCTAAAACTGCTACATAAACCTGTGTTGTGGAAAAACCTCCTCCACATCTCATGGGAGTTTGTGCCCTTTTGTGAGGACTGCATGAACAAGCTGCCTCCAGAGGAAAAGGGTAAAAGCAGAGGGTGATGAACCCAGCACTGACTGTTCACTAGACAGTGCTTGTGTTACCTGTGTCTGGGGCACATCATGCAGGTACCATCCATCAGTGTGCACCACTAAGATGGGAATTACCTACTCATGGAGATATCTTTAGCCTCCAGCTTTGAAATAAATAGTGAATGACAAACGAAACAGTGTGTAGTGGGAGGTCTGGGTGTTTGGAAGTTAGTTGAATATAAGCAAACATTGCGGTAGAGGTGCAGAGCAGCAAGGTTGTGCTTTCATCATGTATTTTTCCCTGGAAAATACTCATCCTTGAAGACATCCAAGGTTTGCAGTCTGAGCTCTGGGTTAGAGGCTGCACAGTGCTAGTCTATTTGACAAAAATAAAGCAAAAAACATAGATTTATTTGGTCAGGCTTTCCTTTCTTTTCATAGGTGGAGGCAATAATCTGTGGAAGTACACCACAGGGTTGGATGTGACATTGCTTCGCTCTGTGATATACATTGGGGTGACTGTAACTTTGACTGTAAAATGCATTTTCAGTTAAAGCAGGGAGAAGTGAAAGTTGTGACCTTTGTAATCAACACTGGATGCTGTAAATTGCACTGAAGGGGCACAGTGGAATGACTGCTGCATTTATCTGAGGCAAGGGTGGTTTGTGTGAAGTGTATTTCTGTCAAGATCTAAACTAAAATTATTTATCAGGGTTTTCTTTAGGTTGGTGGCATTTTCTGGAGATTCATTATTTATGGGTAGGTTTTTAGCTTTTTCCCTCACTGCTGCTTGCTTAAGCATAAGTGACTTAGTAATTTTGTGGGGAAGTGTTTAGTTTGTCTGTTGAATTAGCACTATTGCACTGTGTAATCCAAAGCAGTATCTTTCCATTTGTATAGAGCTGCCAGTCTGAATTACAAATTAATTGACATGCTGCTCAAGTGAATTCCTTTGTCGTGGGGAGGGAGGCATGGTTGCAGTAAGGGCGTTTTTGTTTATAGTGTTAATTTTTTATAGTTTTTGAGGGACCAGTTGCAAACAGGTTGGAAAGGGAAGAATATTTTTGATGCCTTTTAATTTGAACATTAGCAGTGTTCTCTCCAGCACAAAACAACTTGACCAAACAGATTAGCAGCACGTTTGTGTCTCATGTATGGTAATGTAGCTCTTATAAACTCTCAAGGAATACATGCTTGCAGTCACTACAGGTAGCCTGACACTACAGGTAGCTTTAGGATTAATAGAACTGCTTCTAGATTTTTCCTTAAATTGAATTTAATTTTAAAAATACGGATTAGACTGGTGGTAAGGAGACTAAATATTTAAAGTCACAGTTTTATCACAGATACCTATTTTTGTAAGGAAAGAGCAAGAATGTTTTTAAAGCAGCAGTATTTGTAATTAATGGAAACATACTGTAAAGAAACAAAAACAAATAAATGCTAAACAAAAATAGGCTTGTCATTTAAGTGCCACTCCTCTGAGAATTCTGTACCCGTGGTTCTGTGTTAGTGTGCTGAATGAGCCCATTCTTGCTGAGATCTGCTGTGCAGAAACTGATCAACATCTGATAGCATTGCTCTTTTAATTTTTTTACTTTTCTTTTTTAAAAAGAATTAAAAATAGATTGTTTAATTTTGTAATTCACATGAAACTTTAATGCAGTGTCTTTTGTAAGCATTTTACTTAATTCTGCTTTACGTCACTGTAAAGCCATTGTACGTGTTGGATCAGAACCAAGCTCATAACTTTAATACTTGAAGTTGCTTGATGAAATCTATGATGTTAAAAACATCTTGAAATATACATCATACACGCCATGTCGTGGTGTCTTGTGTCACAAGTAGGACAGAATTCTTTATTTCATGATTTGAAGGACTTAGATGTACAGGACACGGCACGAGTGTGGAGTTTCAATTTCTTGTTCACGCAGAAAAGGGAACTTTGAAAAGTATGGGGTGTTTTTTAAATTGTTTTTGGGGTAGTGTTGATTCTTTGTGAAGAATTTTACATGTCCAGTGTTCGGACACAGGCCAGATGTGAATCTGTAGGGCAGCTTTTTCAAATGAACTGCCTGATCTGGGTGGTAGCATCTGCTTACAACATGAACCACAGTGCAGGCACGAAGGACAGTGAAGGACAGCTGTGGGTCTTCAGGATGGTCCCACTTCCAGCTTCAAGTTTGTTGTTTGTTTTTTTTTTGAAGACTAGTCAAAGGAGAACCTATTGCAAATCTTACCTGCTGAGTTTCATTGATGGATTGACTAGCTGTCAAAAGATTGACTTCAGCAGTGCCTGGTGCTGTGTGTGACCACTTCTGTTTAAACAGCTGGGTTTGTTAAACAACAGCCCAAGACCAAACATACTCTTCTCCAGATACATATTTATGAGAGAGACAAGAGAGGGCAAGGCTGCAAAAAGGCAGAAGCTGAGTAAACTCTCTCACGTGGGCAGCTGATGCTAATTGTGTCCTGCTCTCAGGACACAGCCCCGATGACAGTTTATAGCAGGGCTGTCCGAGCCATGCGTTCAGGCAAGACACAGCCCGTGCCACGACTCCATCCACTCTGCTCTCAAGATTTTTGTGGTTTGATTTCTATCTGGGCACCCATAAACAGCTGCAGCGTGATCTGTTCCCCATTTGTCAGGAAGTTAGGCAGCTAGGAGTTCCTTCGTGCATGGTAATGATGTAATTTATGAACAGTTGATTTTAATTTTTTTTCTTAGTTCGGGAACTAAGGAATACATCTTTGCTTTACTGCAGAATAGCTGACTCAGTACATAGGGTCTCATCCAAGTCCTCTGAATCTGATGGAAAAACACTTTACTGCTGCTTGTATTTGGCTTTGTTCAACTATCAAAACAAGGAAATCTTGCATTAGAGTGAGTGCAGGCCTGAGCACTGGCCAGTGCTGCACTCAGGGCTGACGTGCGTGATTGATGAGTGCACATACAGTTCTTAATGAGCTCTTGTTGACTATATATTCAATACTACAGAATTAAAAGAAAGTAAGTTAAGAGCTGAGACATAATCAGCTTTCAAATGCTTCCTGAAATCAGTTGTATATTGGGAATTCTTGCCAATCTTTGAAAGTGTGCATAGGTATGGATAAACATATACAGAAAGAGCTGTGATTTGTTTTTCATTAATTACTTTATTTGATTGGTTTTGAACTGGCTCTGTTCAACATTTGATCATTTTAGTGTAACTGTTTTAGCTGCTGTGACATCAGAAACAACGTGGTAAAAGACAGCAGTGAGCAGCAGCTCTGTACACTTGCCATTTGAGTCAGTCTGCATGGAAGAGGAAAATGCCTGTTCACACCACTGCGTGCTGTGAATTAGAGCCTGGGGGAATTTCAGTTTGTAGAAAAGGAAAAAAATAAATTAGTGTCACGTCCTGTCCAGGGGCTGTGTTAGCAAGTGCTAATCTAACATAGATTCTCTACTGTGAGAAAACTTACAGCAGCTCATGCTTAATGTAAGGATGTGTTTTTGCTAACTCAGCTTCTTTGTTCCTTTAGAACACATGAGAAGAGGGAGCATGTAACAGGCAGCATGTATGGTGGCTGAGGCAGTTGCAACAGTTCCAGCTGCTTGAAAGTAATTGAAAGTGGGAAATGATACTTTCTATATTTCTTTCCCTAGAGAATTTCTGAAAGCTTCTTGCCTTTATTAGATCTGTTCCCTGGCTTGGGACAGTGTTGGCAGCTTTCACACCAGCAGCTATTGCTCTGTAACTTCAGCAAGATTTACAAATAACATGGAAGAGCACAGGAAGGATTTTCCTTAGGCAGCCCATGGATTGAGTGATCCTGATTACCATAAATGCCAGTTGTGGTTATAAACTGTTTGCAACAGCTTAAATACAGAAGTACTTTTTTTTTTTTTTCCTACAGATTAAACCAGTATAAAGTCAGGTGGTAGCAGAGATGATACCTGTCTACCTCCATTAGTTAGTTCTGCAATAACTTTGTATCATCAAAAGAAAGATTTCTACAAATCTATTACTAGCTGGGAAAGAAGAATCTCATAAGTTTTTGGAAATTACAAAAATAATGTTAGTATTACTCTCTGTATTTTGCAGTAAGTCATGTATGCATAGAAGTGCAGTGATTAAAGAGAGGTTTGTCATACAGAGGAAAACAGATCAAACTGAGCTCTGTATGGTGAGGTTTGCTTCTTTAAATTCTGGCCTTTAGAGGTATTGGTTCTTAGAAAACCTCTCTCACACAAGAATTGTATTTGTGTAGAAAATCAGCATGTATTATGTCTATGGCAATCTGTGACTGCTCTTAACTTGCTATCTGTTAAGTCTAATTTTATCTTTCATTTTAACTTGTACCACTTTCTGATCTTTCATGAGCCTTTCAAGCATATTTTTTCTCCCATCCAAGGACAGATTTTAGCATCAATTCAGCCATACTACTGAACTGCAGAGAATCCAATCTTATTCTGTGATCATGGCTATGGTTAGTGGGACTTTGGAAGCAGTCTGCCTCTCAGGGAAGCAGTGAAGTGTGGGGTGAGTGGAGGCATGCAGCAGTGCCCTGTACAGAGTGGAAGATGACTGTATTGTATAAAGATCAGATTAAAAAAAAAACTACAGGACTCCCAAGTATGAAGTAGTATTGTTTTATGCCCCAGTCATCTTTCCCCCTCCTGCAGTGTAATGCACATTTATTTCCTGAGAAAAGAAGATGACCATGTTTGCTATTTCAGCACATTGTTGTGTTTCTAAAGAATCCTAGGGGGAAAATAAACAGCTGTCGGATGGCTCTGGCTTTTCCCTCTTTATGCCAAAAGTTTTATTTGACCAGAAACTCTGCTTTTGGCTTGCTACTTTATTTGAGTGTATGTACATCACAAGATCTCACTGGATGTGTATATACATATATATGCATATAGTTTGTGTTTTTCTCATTGTGTACTTAAGATCTTTGTTTGCTGCTGGATTACAGTAACCAAGCATATGTCTGTAGGTATAACTTATAATCATGGTTACATTGTATATGATGGGTTTTCCCCATCTCCAGCTGTTTGACATCTTTTCAGAGTATGTGGATTTTCAAATATTTTATTTGACACAGACTCAAATTTAGGCAATAACTTTTATTCGTAATGGAAAATCCAAATTCCTTTTGAAAAGTCTAATACTGCCTTTGTGAGTGATGAGTGTAAGATTGTGTTGTGATAAGAGATCTGGATTTTGAAAGTGCCCTTTGGTATTTTAGTTGTCTTAATGCTTCTTGGGATTTTGAACATGTAGTCCAGGTCCATATAAATAGGGAAGTTGCTGTTGGCACCAGTGGCAATTCTCTAATTATCTGCAGAGCTTCAGCTTGTCTTGAAAACACATGGAAGGATTGGATTTTGTGCTCTTTAAGTTTGACAAGAGAAATCCATGCTGAAAACAGTTTTTCAGTTGTGTTGAGCTTTACTGCATTTCTCCAGTGATAGAGAAGCATAGTTCTAAAGGTGTCAAAGCATGCTGAATCATGTCTCTGCTTTGCTTGGAGTTTGGGTTTTTTTTTTCCTTTTTTTTTTTTTTTCCCATTAGGTTTTTGTAGGAAACTACATCCCATTGGTTTCCCACATTACCACTGATTCAGGAGACACAGTTGATAATTACATAGCTTTATCAATGAGCTTGGATGGATCCATATGCTTCTTCCAGCTATCTGTCCAGCCTATGCTTTAGTACTACCAGACCTTTCTTTTCCATTTTGTGTACTTTTTTACCCCTTAAATCCACAGAAGTATTCTTAGTATACTTCCAATTTCCAAGCTTTTTTCCTTGATATCTAGCAACTAATTTATTAGCTTTCGGTTCATTTATTTTGCATATGGTAATAGCTAACTTTGATATATCAATCTTTTCATTAATTGAGCAACCATTCCTGTGTTGAGAAGCTCAGGGTGGAATGTAATCTGCAAACAGGATGGGATGTAATCTGCAAACAGGAAAGTAGGCAGTTTTATGTGGAGACTAGAATATGGATAAAAATGTATTACAAGCACTAAACATCATTTGTTTACCATTATAAGCCACTAGTTTTAAATATAGAGATAGATTTTAATGTCATAATGTGGTACCATGAACAGATGTCTTTTGATCTTCCAGCTCACTTCTACTCCAGGGAAGTCTGTAGTACTTGAATCCGAGGACAAAATGTCAGCTTGCATGTGGCTGTGAGCAATATCCTCAGTTTTGGCTGCTCTGAAGCTACTATACTAGTGCCCACAACCCCTGGTAGAAATTATGTAGTAGTCCCTGAGTGTTCATTCAAGATAAATAAGAACCATGTGGGCGTGTGAGGAATGACTGTAGTTCTTTGCATGCTTCTTTGCCAGGATACAAGGAGAAAGGTCACTGCTACTTAAAGCGGTCCTGCCGCCGCAATTCCTGGCTCAGATCTTGCCAGGCAATTCACTGAAGGCAAAGGCTTTGGTTTATTGATCTGCTTTCTGGAAGTAAATATTTATGATGCAGCCAGGTCCCTGAAGGTAGCAGAAAAAGAAGACTAGGAGAGTGAGTTGTTTTGATAAACTTTCACTGGCTTCCCTAATGCGCTGCATGTGCTCCGTGTGCGGCGTTGTTGTCTTTCACAACTTGTGTGCTAGAGGGTTTCTAATTTGCATGTAAAAATGAATTCTGTTAGTCACTGGATATACTTTTCTTGGCTAAGTGTGTGCCCTCTCGGCTTGTTTTCAAAATAGAACAGCTGTTTTGTGGGTGTAACTATCAGAAATCTGTCTGACACTATTTCGTGCTAGTAACAGAACACATACCTGGCATGGAGCTCTTGGGAGATTTTTTTTCATGCCTTCCTGTTGAACTTCAGCATAGGGTTTACATTTCCTTTTTACACAATCTGACTTATGGAAGTAAATGCCAAGGTCAGCAGTCCCCTCTGTGAGTGCCAAGGTGCCTCTGGCTGGCTGTATGCAGGGATGCCAGCAGCACATACCCTCTGTGGCATCTCAGCACCCTGCAAGGGGGGAGCACTGGGAACACCTGCTGTGTCCTTGGTCGCCTGGAGGATTGCTCTTTGAGGATGCCGTTCCTGTTGGAAGACACTCCCAGAGTTTTATTTGCCCCTGTGTGGGGTGGAGAGTCAGGGTCGAACTGCAGAGCTCAAGCCTGTGTGTGGGATCACACAGCAGAGCTCCTTAGGGTGGGCACCTGGATGGAGGGTAGGGGTTTGTGGAGGGGTGGTGAAGCAGGAATGGTGTTTAGCTGCAGCTGGAATTCCTCCTGGGGATTTTGCAGTGCTCTCACTGGGGACTACCAGGCCACAGTGGCAGCTTGGGGTGTGAGTAATTGCAGACATCCTTCCACTGCTGTGCCTGGGTGTTCATTGCTCAGCAGGGATGCTGCTGGGCTCTGGGCACTCGCTCAGCCTCTCTGTGCAGGGAGGGTCCGGAGCCTGGGCACCCCCAGGGCGTGTCCTGGGGACAAACCTGCTCTGTGCAGCAGGGACACTGCGGGTGGCAGCAGCTGGAATAGCCAGCACACCCTGAAATGGAAATGACACTTGGATAAACTTACTGCCTTGGCAGTGTTGTGCTTCATATTCATACTCCTGTGAAATCGTGAGAGTCACTTGGTATCCACGTTGCTAGGCTCAAATGGGATGGATAAGTGTTCCAAGAATTGTTGTACCTAAATGGAGTAAGCAAGGAATATATTTTTTCAAAGTGAATGGAGTTTAAAAGGTTAAAAAGAAATTAGCAGAAGTATATAGTGGTCAGAAGCATCCTCTTCACTCCCACTGGAAGAAACAAACAGCTCCCATGCTACGTTTAGTGGAAATCTGCCAGTGAAACTGTGCAAGTTGTCACATCTAAATATAGTCACAGCAACCTACAGGAACTGGGTTAATATTTTTTATTAGCTGAAGGAGAATGGTTCTGCTTTCCTCATTTGGTTAATAATACCCTCTATAATGTGCCAAGGTAACTATCATTTACTGCAGCTTGCATTGTCTCTCTGTATATACTATATATAGAATAAAAGCATGTTTCTCTGCTCTTTGGTCAGACATAGCTTAAAAAAAAAGAAGAAGAAAAAAAAAAGAACAAACCACCCCACAANTCTGTAAAGAAACTAATTCTAAAGGGACTTTAAATGCTATAATTACACTTCTGCTGCACTTAAAAATTATTTAAGTACCACCTGCACTTAAAGGTCAGTGGTGCAACAAAGACATGAAATTAAGCCTTTTAAACTTCTTCAACTCTAATTTAAAAAAAAGACCATGGGTAAAGCATGTTAAAAAGAAAAAATTCCAATGTAAATAGTACTTTAAAAATAGTTTTCTTTTGTTCTGTGTGTGTTTGCAAACCCCACTCAGGCAGTCTATTTAGAATATTTAGATTGCTTCATTGTCTGTGGGTGCTGTACAGGCTCTTTTGCCATTTCATATCAGTATAAACTGTATTATTTGCCTGTTCAGCTTTCTTCATTTCGTATAGTTAAGGTTGAAATCCGTTATGATTTGGCACATTATTCTCTTTCCTCCTGTTCCACAAAAGTCAAGTAACGTACCAGACTCTGTAGTGAATCTTGAAATACAAGAATAATGAGTATTCCATTAAGAGAGAGTAACAATATCCCCTAAAGAACCATAGATATTTTTTTTGCTTGCCAAACTATACTTGTATGTTAGTTTAAACTTTCTTTGACTTAGTAACTGTGGAAGGAATCTGATGCAGCCCACATTTTCTCGTTTACATCGTGTTGTCAAGTACAGATTTTTGAGATTGTTGCTGTTAGCATTTCTTAGCAATGTGTAGGTGTGAAATATGCCTCCTTCAAACCAAATTCCATGGTGATAGTCAGTGATCTGGTCACCTAGGAAACTTGTAATAATGGATCTGGTTGGCTTGCTGCTGCAATTCTGGTATGATCAGACTTCTCCAGTTCCCTGTAACTGGAAAATGTAGTGCTTGAACAAAAAAGTAGTCATAATTTCCTTCATAGAGGAAAACTCTCCTCAGTCTTCAGTTCTGTTTTAGTCACAGTCTAAGTTACAATGTTCTTTATTAATTTTGTGGTGATTGCAGTAGAATTACTTGAAATGGCATGATCTTTACAATAAACTGTTTGGAAGGTATCGAGCCATTATTGCTCTGTTTCTGTCTCTTTGTGAGTCCATGTGAACTCATTACTCTGTGAGGCTCTCCTGTCCTTTTGAGATGTACTTGGGGGATTTTCTTCTGATTCTTTGCTACAGAAGTCTGCTAGCACTTAAGGGGGGAAAAAGGTGGAGCAGTTAATCTTCCAAATCTGTCATTCCAAAATTTTTGGATGTTCAAGTTGATGAAAGAATTTACAATATTTTCAGTTTCTTCTTTGCTGTGTGTTGTATTGCAGGAGTGTCAGTCTGGTTCAGTAGAGCCAGCAGTTAAATTGTCTCTAGGACCTTTGAGGAAAAAGATTGTCCCCCAGCTTAGAAAACAAAAGCAATAGCAGGATGTGAGAGAAATCCACACAGTATAGTGGGGAGGGCAGGTAGAGATGTTGTCTGTAGCTGAGGAACTTGGGCAGTATCAGGTAAAATTGCAGGAGCCCTGCTCAGGACACAGATTGGTTTTGGTGGTGGAGGCACACTGCTTAAGGGTTACATCTGTTCAAGGAGTGATTAGGGAAGAGCAAGGTGACAAAGCAGATCAAGTGTTCTGCAATTTGCAGAAACACCACCTGAGTCAGGAACCCCCCTAAACTGAGAGCAGTAGCAGAAGCAGGGAGATTATCTCATCTGCTCTAGCCCGTGTGCACCAGGACAGCTGCTGCTGAGGATGGAGCAGCCAGAGCACTGCCAGAGCTGGCAGGATGTCCTGGAGGTGACCTGGGGCCTAGGGCTGAACCTGAGCTGTGCCCCAGTGGAAACAGTACAAGGGCCACCTGAGACTGGTCTGCAGAGTTTGTCTGCTGTGGTTACAACAGGGGGTTTATGTTTTTCTGCAAACTATGTCTGTATTCTGACAGGTATTTCTGCCTGAGTCAATACACTTGAAGTATTGGTTGCAGAGCATTGCATAAGTTGCAAGGTGCATTTCTACTACAACGTAGGAACTGGGTCATTATCTTTTGTGTTAACTTTTGCTGGTGTCACATAAAACAAAAAGGGGAGTGGTGAGTGGTTTGGATACACTCAGGATGATGTCTGAAGGCCGCCAAGCCTGCAGTGGTGGACAAGGCTGAAGAGTTAATAGGAATGTTTTCCATAGCAGACACTTCTTGCACATGTTACTAGATTGAGGAAGGTAAATCCAAAGGATGTTTTTTTGGCAAGTAATGCAGTAACAGGCACTCTGTATGGAATACTCATCATAGGTGATGAATTTCATTTTATTGTAAGGATTAATCTCATGGGCTCTGTTTAGAGGGCAGCTGTTGTTTGAACTTGGCCTGAATTGGGGAAACTGCAATGTACTCTGGCATCCAGGCTGGTCTGATTAAATACTTAATTTTAGATAGGGATAAAGCCTTCTCATAGCTTCAGATTTTTTGGTTTCATTATGCAGCATATTGCATAGGGTTCTAAATGTTGTTCAGTAGTTTAATTGGGAAGCTATTTAGAGGAAATTCATGACCCCATTCGAACTGTGTTAAAAGCCCTGGAATGTGAAGAGGAAATTGGTTGCATGGTCACTTGCCTGTGTGCAGTAAGAGGGCAAAATTAGCAGTGCTGTAATGTACATATGCTCTGAATAAAAAAACCAACCAAGCAAACTCCTTGCTCTTTTGTTTCTGCCCAAGGACTTGAAAGCACTAAAGGCTGTTTGTTGGGGGATTGGTTTCATTGGTTGGGTTTGTTGACTCATTTTCATGAAGAGTATGGACCATCAGCTTTCAGGGGAGCTGCTGGGGTTGGGTGAAGTTCTCTTATCACCACTCAGTTCTATGGTCACAGGATTGGCTCAGACTGAAAAGTAGGAAGTTATTTTTGTTTTGAAGATTTCTTCCTGTCCAGTAGTCATACTGGCTTTATTTTTGAGTCATGAACTAGTTCTTTACACAGTAGATAGACTTAGTTGCTTCATCTTCCAGAGGATAATTTTTAAATACAGCACCTTGCCCATAGCAGTTATTGTTTGGTAATGTCTCACACCTGTACTGTGGCAGCATATTTGCCTCCTCTCTTTGAATGAGATACAGAAAGTCATCCTGAGCTAGTGCTATTCATTACATTTTATGTTACAAACCGTGCCCTTAAAGCATATTAATACATGTTCTTTCCTTCTGTTCCTCAGATAAACTTCTTGTCTTCACTGTAGCAACTAAAGAAACCGATGGCTTTCACCGTTTCATGCGAACTGCAAAGCATTTCAACTACACAGTAAAGGTATTGTGTGGTCTGTACCAAACATTTGTGCTGTCCATGCTGTAAAACAGAGCCAGTATATGGTGGCTGACCTTGCTTTAACTCCATTGTGTGCTGGGACAGAGGAAAACCACAGAGCTGGGGGGCACGAAGGGCACTTGCTGCTCTCCCTGTTGCTTGCCTGCTGGTGCCCCTTGAAGCACCATGGGAGGGGGGTGCTTCCCCTGCCTTGGGAGCTGCTTTAGGGGTTTGTAGCTATCATGGCCAGCATCCTCCTCACCCTCAGGTTCTGTCACAGTTTGTCACTGAGCCTCGTTTTTCAGTGTGGCTGATCTTGTGTGTATGGATGCTTCTGGGAGCTGTACTGCACTCATGGGCTTTGGATTTCTTTCCTTCATCAGGGCTGGAGCACTGCTGCAAGGAGGGAGGGTCACAACTGAAAATCTCTGTGTTTCCCAGGAACCTGTAATTTCTGAGAGGACAACGTGTTTCTATCATTCTTGCCAGCCTTTTCTTCCTTGCTCTGTGCCTCCCTGTGTCACGTACTTAGGTTGGCCTCTGCATGACCCTGGGAAAAAGGGAGGGCACTAACCTTCTAAAGTCTCCCCACAAATTGGTTCTGCCAGGATAAAATCCAGGAATTCAGATGTTGTTATGAAATTTTTCCACTTACTTACCACTTGCCTACACTATAAATAGGAAATTATTTGGGTCCTTGACTTCTACCACTGAATTTAGAGGACTGAGACAACCTTTCCTAATGTGATAAAGCTGTACTGGAGCACCTGAGCAGCCTGAGCTCTGGATGCATCTTTTAGCTTTGCAGATTTGTCCATGTAGTTCTTCTAGGCTTCTTATGTTCCAAAAACTTTATGTTCAAAACACATAAAGAGCTTTTTTTTTTTT
>WEIU01024410.1:411089-459076 GCA_013389925.1 Aegithalos caudatus
TTTTTTTTTTTTTTTTTTTTTTCCTTTTTTGACATGTAATCTGCTATAGTGCTTGGCTGAGGAGGTGTTTTATGTTTAACTGAGTTTTAGCAGTGAGCTGTGTACTGGGAAACCTATTCTTCCTTCTTTCTACAAAAAGCTTGCAATTTGAATTAGTTATACCCTGATCCACCAAGGTCTTTTGTATCTCCTGTTCCTAAAGGAATGTTACTGAATTTTAAAGGTCTCATCCAGAATGTTTTTCTAATACAAATTTTGAAACAATCCTTAGCTTTTTTTTTTCTATTTTTATCTGAAGGAGACACATTTGAGTAAATGGCAGTAGCAGGCAATTGCTTGATTCTTATTTGGTTAAGAAATGTCTCTCTCATGTTTTTGCAGTGATGTCATTGTGCTGAATGTTGCTTCAGACATGGAAAACTTAGGATGCTGGAAGTGCTGGCTTGCTATGCTTTAATGTGTTGCTTCTGCCTTAGCATCTGTTTTCAATAAGGGTCTGCTTTAAAAAAGCCTCATGGGTTTGGGTACTAGCAAAAAGTGCTTTTTTTTTTTTCCCCCCCCTTATTCCAGGTTCTTGGAAAAGGTGAAGAATGGAAAGGTGGTGAGCTGCCCAACTCTATTGGCGGAGGGCAAAAAGTCCGACTGCTGAAAGAAGGCATTGAGAGCTTTGCTGATCAAGAGGACTTGGTTGTACTGTTTGTTGAATGGTGAGCAAACCTGGCTTCTTGTTTTGTTTTAGTTTGGGTAGACATGGAAAAGTGGCTGCTGTGACATGCTGAAAGTTGCATGATGCTTTTGTTCTTCGCTGTTTTATTTGAGTTTGTCTTTTTTTCTTCATTCATAAAAATAGTAGATTGCTTTTGGAGCAATCGTTGCTTTTTAACAGATTTACAGATGTAAGAGTTCATAGCTCTGCTGCCTCCAGGGGGTAAAAAAATGTTGCTGGGAGCTGACAGGCTTTTAGGCAAGCATTTGTCCTCTCCTTGTTCAGCTGCAGTGAGAGCAGAATGTGGCTGCATGCTGGGAGTGTGGATGGGAGGGGGAGCAAAAGCAGCTCCAGAAATAGTGTCCAGTAGGGACCAGGGGCAAAATCTTGTTCCATGAAGTAACAGTGATATGGAGGAAGCTGGGAAATGGCTCCCTGAGGAAAGCATTTAACAGGAGAACTTCCCCGTGTTGGAGAACCGAAACAAGAGTCTTGGTGTCAGATGTAGGCTGGTGCCTGTGCTGTGTGTTTGATGGAAGGATGGAGATGCAGCTGCCAGATCATAGCTCACAGCACAGCTATGCTTGAACACCCTCCCTGGAGGCCAGATAGGCTTCTCCCTGTCACAGAAAGCATAGAGCTCAAACGTGTTCAAATCACACTTTCTGTTACTTCCCTCTGCTTTTTCTCTTCCTCTTATTTCCTCCTGTGACAGCAGTGTGATCAGAGTAGCTCAGAGTCCAGCCTGAGCGGGCACCAGGCTCTTCCCTGCTAATGTTAACCAGAGCAGGGTCACAGCTCTGAAATACTCACTGCAGAGAGGTAGCTGGGTGTGAGCTGGGGAGTCATGTGTGACTTCACCCTGCTGCTGGTACCACGTCGTGTGGGGGAATGTCTGCTCCAGGATTCTCTTTCAGCTGCTTGATTCATTTAAAATTGGACAGTTGAAGGAATTTAGGGACGCATTTTCAAGTTAGGAGCTTGGCAGGATTTGCACAGAAGACATCATCACAAGGCAAAGTGGCTGGACACTGGCATTTAATGGAAAATTAATGTGTTGTTTTGCATAAGTTAACACTTTGGGAAAGTTAGAGTAGCCTATTAAGCTGGTAGAAAATTCAAATATGTTACTTAATTTTCTGTTCTAATTTTACCTCTTGTGATGAGTAAAAGAAATACCTAGAAAGCAAAATATCTAAATATTTTTCACTAACTTATAAATAAGCATTATAAGGAATACTTATTATGCTGAATCTTTTTTGTATGCTTAGGTCTGTAAAAGTTATCTGGTTTGGAGATACATATCCAACTTTTGACTTTTATTTCTTATTGACTTATTCCATTTTGCATGTGCTAAGTGGAAAAAGAATCTAAAAGTAAACACATTATATGTTTATTCATAGTGTTGTCCTACTAATGATACCAGAACTGAAACTTTCAAAGGTTAATTTCAAAGATGTTGTTCTGTGCTAAAGCTCAGATGAATCAAACATTTCCCAAATGTTTTCTACTTTCATTGAATTTCTTTGTTTCTGAATTTATTATCCTAATTCATAACTATTTTCTTCCTATGTGGTAACATATGCAAATTTAGTATCACATTGGTACAAAGGTCTAGCTCAAATTTTTCTCTATCATAATTTGCTCTCTGGAGAGGCAGGCTGTCTGCTGGCACGGGTGAGAGAGCACAGAGGACCATGTGTGTCAAAGTGCAAAAGCAATTATTTTTCTTCCCAAGAAAAATCACAGGATTTAAGGCCTCCCAAGTTACTGAAGTCCAAAATCCCAAGTACATATTCATTTAAAGCTGGTGGAACTGATTCCAGACAGGAGAGAAAAAAACAGTTTGCTGATTCTAGCATTATATTTTAATTCTAATGAGCTTTTTTTGTTGTTTCCAGAAATCCTGGTTTGCAATTTAAACACTGATCAATGTAGCAGTAAATTTGGAAAAGACAAATGTCATGAACTTCCTTTCTTCTTCAAGTGTTTTTTATTATATTCATTGTGAAGCATTTGCAATATTAATCTTGGGGGTGGGGAAAGGAAATGTCTGGTTTGCTTACTGTAACTAGGCAAGTAATTTCTAGGGAACTGTTTACTTAA
Organism: Aegithalos caudatus; assembly: GCA_013389925.1. NCBI lineage: Eukaryota > Metazoa > Chordata > Aves > Passeriformes > Aegithalidae > Aegithalos > Aegithalos caudatus. The sequence continues at coordinate 413,902 of WEIU01024410.1, forward strand.
CAAACTTAGTTTCTTGGTTTGGTTTTTTTTTCCAGCAGTTTGTTATATGGCTCAGAATTCTGGAAATAGTTTGAGCTTCCTCTGTGGACAGCTTGTGCCTGTGTGTAGATAGCAAAATGCCTGTAGATGGAACACTGTTTAAATTAGGCTTGTTTTTGCTCAAGCTAACTTCTGGTTTATTTTGGACCATTTCAGATTGAACTGGCTAATGGCCAATGTAGACTGGATAAATTGGTTGGTGCTGTGGTTGTTCATCCAGAATTTCCACAGACACCTCTTTGCATTGTGGAAGAATTTTGAAGTCTCTCAGTTTGTTGTTTGTTTCATTGTATTTTTTTTAACATTCATCAGAAACTAAGGGATAATTATATTTTCTGGGTATCTCAAAATGGTGAAGGTGTGATCCTGGTGGGGACACAGTCTAAGTGACAAAAGAGTTCTGTGTCTGTTTTGTGGCATTGCTAGTCACTAGTAGGCAGTGCCTCACTTGTATTTTGAGCTCTTACCCTGCAGTTCCAATAGTAGCAAGTTCTCATTGTCAAAGTTGTGGATGCAAAAATTGCCTGGGCAGGTCTAGAGCACCTGAGCCTCTGCTGCTGTTTCCCAGTGTTGCTGGGAGTGCAGGGTGCATAGCCAGGATGCTTTGCTGCTGCAAAAGAGAAGGAGGGAGGGGTGGATTCCAATCCCAAGCATCTGCCATCTGGGAGCTTCAGGAAATGGGATTAGGTTGTGGAAACTTTCTGGGATTTTTTTGTTTTGTTTTGTTTTTCCTTTTTTTTTTTTTCTTTCTACTTAATTGGAAGGATTTATGAAGAGTAAATAAAAGTATCTGAGCTGTTCCTGGTTGCCAAGGAAGCCTTTTTTTTCCTAAATACATCCACACTCTTTTTCCCTGTCAAATTTTGAAGTCCTGTTTAAAGCAGTCATTGTGTCACCCCTAATACAGTATAAACTGTCAAGGGTGGCCTTGGGACCTGTTCTGTGATGGTCTTAGTGGTGCAGTCCTGATGTGAACCCCCCTCACAGCAGGAGCTGAGGTCTGAATAGCCAAATGGAATCTGACAAAGCAGGTGAACAAGGCAAATGGTGCACTTACAGATGTTAAGAAGTTTTCCTTTTGCATGGAGGGAAAAGGGGCAGCCTGATACAGCAGCTGATGAGGATACTGTCAGCAGGGGTGGAAGGCTGGTGGAGGTCCTGCCCAGGAAGGGGTGTGGTGGCACTAAGTCACCTCTGGACCAAACAGAGGGCCTGGACAATTAATGGCAGGTGTAGGTTCCTGCTGGATTAACAGAGCTGCATAATATCCATTGCAGTTTAGCAGCTCAGCTCTGGGTTTAGGATTATAAACTGTGCCTTTTTATAACTATGTATTAAGTAGCATATCCTTTTCACAAGGAGAGCCTGTGGCTGGCCCAGCATGTTGCTCAACTTTGGCTTTCTTTCCCAGAATGACAGTCCTTGGAAGCAATGTTCCAGGGTGTTTGGTTCCTTCTGCAGCTGTAAGTCCTAGCAGCAGCAGCAGCATTACCCTGATCACTGAGGAGGAGCACAGCCTGCCATGAGCTATTAAGTTAAAGCCTCAGACAGATCTCTTTTTGTCTGTCTTCAACGTGTCTCCTGTTCCTTGTGTGTTCTACAGGCTCGGTCTGGCATGGAGTTGGGCTACAGAAATTGGATGGAAAACAGAGTGAAGTATATTCCTGTAAACTTGGGCAGAAACAGGCATTTTTTGTGAAACTGGGGAAGGTCCAAAATGTACAATTTCTTTCATGCATACTTCTGCCAAAGTTGCAGAAAAACATAGTGGAGTTTTTAGAAAACCACTTACTTATATAGACTACATAACACACTTCCTCTCCAGGGTTCATACTTTGCTTTGTGGTGAGAATCTTTTTTTACATTTGTAAGCCAGCTGTTGTTCAGTTCTCTTAGGCCAATTTCATGAAATCCTCTTTGAAGAAAAGACATCTTGAATAATTTCAGAGCTGTAATAAAGGAGTACCATAAGTCAGTAATGGTTGATCTATTGGCACTATTGCTGGGTAATCCATTGCAATGCAAAATGTTCTGTGTACTGCAGGTAGGGGTACTGCTGTCCTAGTTAGCCCAGCTAAAAGGCTTTGCAAGAAAAGTCTTGGTCAAAGTCTTGGTTTTCATTAGCTCTACTGTTCCTTTGCCTGTTATCAGGGTTGGTGATTTTTAGTTTCTAAGATACATGTGTAGAATAAGAATATTCCTGCATTCAGATGAGGAAACTGCAAGGCTGAGATGCTGCCATTAAAATATTTTGCTGCTTCAGCCAGAGACTAATCTGTGATGTGATTCCAGTTTCACTGTGACATTCTTCATGCTGTGTAAAATGAACCTTGAGGTGGGAGGCATTGGCACAGGTCATCCAGAGCAGCTGTGGATGCCCAATCCCTGCCAAATTCCGAGTTCCAGGCCAGACTGGGTTGGGCTTTGAGCAGACTGGTCTAGTGTGTGGCATCCCTGCCCGTGGTGGGGGGATTGGTTTGTTTGCTTGGTTGTGTTCCCAACCCCTGTGCCTGCCAGGCATTGAGTTAGATTTGGTTCAGCCACAAGAAACCACCAGGCTTGGGATGCTCCTTTCTTACAGGACCTTGGCCAAACCCAGGCAGGTTTCTTTCTGGTTTGGCACACTGTTGATTTTCAGCTGTGTGTAACAGCCAAAGATGAGCTCTCCACCTTTAGGCCTTTATCCTCAACAGGAATTGCGACTCAAGGGCATAAACAAGGTTTTTCATAAATAGATATTGTGATGCTTTGAGCCTTTTAAGTCTTCAGCACATTAAAGAGGTTAAAGGAGAAATCTCTGCCTTGTCAGGATGCAACACACTTTTTATGGGAAACTAGAGTTCATTGAGATCTAGGTACATTCTTGATAAGACTTTTTAGAAGAGTCAGTGCTGTTGTATTTAGGAACAAGATCATCTAGATTCTCCCAGTGAAAGTCATGTAAGTCATCTTTCAGTTCTACTTTTCATCTGTTAAAGTTGTATATGTTTAATTGTTCTTAAAATCATAAGCAAAATACCTGAAATAGGAAAATCCATTGCAGATAAACAAAATGTGAAGAAAAAGAATATCCAAAATGTGGAAGACTAAAAAGCAGAAGGGGAAACTACTTTGGATAAGTAGTACTAATTGAAGTATCTCTCCTGGAAGGGTATAGAATTTTTATGTGGTGGTTAAATATGATTTGAATCATTTTACAAACTGAAAGGACTGTTTGATTTTTTTTAAAATTTGAATAGTCCAATGACGTGTTTTGAACACAGAAACATTAAAAGGAAACTAACCTAACAGATGTATTTTCTTTCCTTTTAAGCTATGATGTTATCTTTGCCGGGGGCCCTGAAGAACTGCTAAAGAAATTTCAGGAAACTAATCACAAAGTGGTGTTTGCAGCAGATGGTCTGATTTGGCCAGATAAAAGGCTGGCTGACAAGTATCCTGTTGTCCGAAGTGGAAAACGATTCCTGAACTCAGGAGGCAAGTGTGATCCTCAAACACTTGGACTTGAACACGACCCATCTCTGATATCTGCTCTCCGTACTTGCTGTGTGTGGAGCTGCTCCTGAATTACCTGAATATAACACTCATGACTGGATATGCTGTCACCTTCCTCCCCTCCCCACTTGCAGAACTCCTCTTCTGTGCTCAGGCCCAGCTTTCATTCGAATTTGCCCAGTGTGTGTTTGGCAATAACTCGTAAAGAGCAGATAAATGTAGTCAGGGTCTCTCCGGCAGCCGTGCGTGGTGCTGAGCCCGTGGCTGCAGGAACAATGCAGGGCAAAGCCCAGGCAGAGCAGCACGTGCTCTTGTAGGCACAGGTTAGCCTGGTTGGTCACAGGATTCCTGACCTGGGCTGCCTGGCTCCTGGAGATCCCTGCACACAGGGTGGGTGTGCTGGCAGCCCTGCCTGGCCTGTCAGCATGGCTTACACAGCTCCTGCTGAAAGGGCTGGGGGCTGCTGCCTGTAATCTCAGTGAGGGATGGATTCTGGAATACTCCTTTAAATGCCAGCTTTGCTAATAATTTTGCACTTGATTAATAGATGCACTGATAAAAATACTCATAAGAAGCTGTGTAAAAGCTATTGAATGTGTAATTTCTGGGGCACCCTTCTTCAGTGTGCAGATCTGGCAGTGTCCCTGTTTCTTTCCCTCACCTATCTATCCTATCTTTTTTTTATTTTTTATTTTGGTGTATACTGGTTTTGAGTTGAACTCTCATTGTATTTCTGTCAGTATTAGATTCAGGATTCTTTGCCAGTAAGAAGTGATTGATGAAAATGAGACTTTTTCCACAGATGGGCTTCTTGGGAAAGTGATAGTCTGATATCATACTTGGGCATTCTCAGAACTATCCTGGGCAGATATGATTTATTTTTTCCTTAAAATACCATTAGTATAAAAATAGCCATTAATTATTAACTTTTTGAAACAGACCTGTTACATGCTTCAGGAAGAAGACTGGATTTTGAGCCAAGTTTCATTAATTTCATATTTTTTCTTTACTGGCACCACTCAGAATGAAGTTTCTGGTTGGTGGACAGCTTTGGCAGGGTATTGCTTTTTATGGAAATAACCTATGTGTGTGTGTGATGTTGCAGGATTTATTGGTTATGCTCCATACATAAATCGTATTGTGCAGCAATGGAATCTGCAGGATAATGATGATGACCAGCTGTTTTACACCAAAATCTATCTTGACCCATTGGCAAGGGTAGGTAGTAAGTTGCTTTCACTTTTCTTTATGCTTGAAATAACATGCTTCTCCTCATAAAACACCAGGAGATGAAAAGACAAGGAATGCTGTCTCTTTGTACTGGAGTGCCATGTTGACAGTTGTTTGTTCTGAGGTTCCTATTGCTGGAATGATGAAGAGGCTCCCAAAGGGTCATGACTTGATAAATTATTTCAGGCTGTCTTCAGACCCAGGCAGGTTGTGCTGCATTGTTAGAAATAACAGCTCTGAGGTGTATGATCAGACACATTTATCTCAATGAGGATCCCATGTACTTGGCAGTTTGATGGCCAGAGAATGTGGCATTTTTCCAGGGTGTCACTGAACTACTTGCTGATCCAGTGTTTTATATTTTGGCTTGCTGCCATTTCAGATCCTGCCTTCAGCTTTCTGTGCAAATATGTTCAATAAAGCTGCACTGTAAATTTTTGGTGAAGGCCTCTCTGTGGCCTCACTTAACAAAGTTCTCTGCTGAATTGCAGTGTTAAGGCATGATAAATGTTAGAGGTGTGTCCCTGCTGCTGAAAAAGAAGGATAAGGGAAGTTAATATATTGATGCAAAAAGACTTCGGAAGCTGATATAGCAGAATTTTGAGAAGGATTTTGCTAATTTGTACGCTTTAGGCAGATGCAAAATTTTTGAATACAGACACGTTGTTTCTGGCATAACTTAATGGAAGATCAGGTCTGTTTGGATACAGAGGTTCAGAAATAGAATAGAATATTTCTGTTGCAAGGGACATACAGGGATCATCTAGTCTGACAGGCTGACCAATATGGGCCTGACCAAAAGCTAAAGCATGGTACTAAAGTCATTGCCCAAATGCTCTTTAAGTCCTGGACAGGCTGGAGGTATTGACAACCTCTCCAGGAACTGATCCAGGGTTTGACCACCCTGTTCATAAAGAAATGCTTCCTAATGTCCCATCTGAACCTTCCCTGGTGCAGCTTTGAACCATTCCCAGCAGCTCCCTCTCCTCTTCCCCTCCTCAGGAAGCTGTAGGGAGCACAGAGCCTGCTCCTCAGCCTGCTCTCTAAACTAGGGAAACCTCAGCTGCTCCTCACAGGAAATTCATTCCAGCCTTTAAGGTTTGAGTTGCTTATATGCCAGCAAAGTCAGATGCCAGGTAAGCAATTGAAGAGACAGGGTGTAGAGACATTAAAGCTGATTCTGCATCCAAGTCAGAAGTAACATAATTAGTTGTCTAAATGGATTGTCTTCTAAACCAAGACTGTGTGTCTGTGCAGAGCACTGCTGCACCATGGTTCAGACCACTTCCATGGTGCTTACTGTACATCACCACAGATTCTTTGTGTAGTAATAACATGCCCAGTGTTGGAGAATGTGCAAGAAAATCTTGGAAGACCAAAACCAAGGATGTCATCTGTATAGGGTTTTTAAGTGTTTTAAATATTACATACTTAAATCAACATTTTAAAAATGGTAAAACATGGTATTTAAAGTAAGCTAGGATTAGTAATACAACATTAGGAACATGTTTTAAAACCGCCAGTGTTTTCTATTCTGACATGATACTTAAATTTGACTTTTATATTTTTGTGACTCTGTAACACACAGCATGTTTTGTTTCTTGGCCAAAACTTGTTAATTTTAAGACACAAATTTTCTTTGGCTTATACTACTAAACTGCAGTTCTTGTGGAGAGTTATGACCTTTATCTTTCGAGTTTAAAGTTTCTGCATATGCAAAACTGATTGCTATAGAACTGCACAGTTGGGAATACAGAAAAATGTAGCAATGTAAAGAACACATAGAGTCATTTTCCCTGTTTCCTTGCTGCCACTGTGGTATAATTGCAACATTACTGTAAAAACATTGGCTTTTAGAACGCCTCAACAGCTTTGGTGCTTTGATTTCAGGAGCACATTAACATTACTTTGGACCACAAATGTACAATTTTCCAGACCCTAAATGGAGCTGTTGGTAAGTGTATGATTTGTACATTGTGTTTCATTAACTGTTATTGACACTTCTTTTTTTGCTTAACCGTGAATATACTACTTTAAACGTGTGCTTATTTTAAGGAAGTGTTTGGATGGGCAAAACTGATCACCAGATTAGTTACAGGTCTTTTGGGTCGATTATTAATTAAAAACTGTGAAATTTTAGCTTTTATTATGAAATTACTGTATGTACTGCTTTGTTGATTTGCAGATGAAGTCCTTTTGAAATTTGAAGAAGGAAAAGTAAGAGCAAGGAATTCAGTGTATGACACCCTACCAGTCACCATTCATGGAAATGGTCCAACTAAAGTGAGTGACAGTTTGGTTGTATTTTCATGTAAAACCAAAACATCAATGCAGGCAAAAAATACAATGGTAGAAGACTATGAAACAGTCATAGCACACCACCAGTGCACATTTACATTTAATGTTATTAGGAATTGAGAGGATAAAAAAATCCCCTTCGAATTCATGTTATTCTGCTGTCACTGTAACTTGGTGTTGCTGCTGAAAGAACTCTTTCTGCTCCCAAATTTATTGTAGCATGGGATATTAGAAGCAAGAAATTTTTTTGTTAGTTTGTTCACTAACACAGAACTGTTCTTAAAGCTGGTGAAGAATTTCCATCTGGTTATTAAATGGCAATCAGAATAACAGGGGGCAGGATAATCTAGCTAAGAGTGATGGGCTGGGCTAGGAAGCAGTAACACATCTGTTCCTACCCTGGGCCCAGGTGTGTGTACACATATAAAATACACTGCATTTAGGCAAAGGAAGAAGTCTCTGTGTCTGTGTCTAGGTACACGTGTGGCTGGCTTTACCCTTGCCTCCAGTGTCACTGCTCACTGCTGTCACTGTGCCCATGCCTTGTCAGCTCTGGGCACATGGCAGAGCACTCCCTGCCCTGTGACATAGCTCTTTTGACAGACTCTGATGGGTAAGGATTCAGTGGTTCAGAGGTCCCTGCACAGTTGCTCTGAGAGAAATGGCTGTGCTTTGGAAATATGGCAGCTGCATCTCTTAATTCTGTGCCAAGGAAGTGTAAAGGTGTATTGTTTACAGTAGTGTCTCTTGGCTGAAGGATTGGGCATGGGTACTTTCTAATTTCTTCTGAATAAATGTTCCTTACTGATGATCCTTATTTTAAGAAAAGTGCTTTTCAGGAGAAGTAAAGTTTGAAACTCACTAATATCCTAGGAACTGCTGTTTCTTTGTGCATTTTGATTTTGGAATTAGTGAAAGTAATGATGCTTTTATCTGTTTGCCTCAGTAGGGATGAAGTGTATGACCAATTCCTTCCATTTTTGCCTCAGTCAAATCCTCAAATTCTGTCATCACTGGCTCTGCTGATATGTTGCCAATAAAAAGAAAGGTTCTGTGTTTTACAGTTGGGCAAACAGCTTAGGATGGAACTTGTTATACTAATCTAAGAGTTACGCTTTCATTAATTTGAATTGTTATTTATGTACCAGATTCACCTGAATTATTTGGGAAACTATATTCCTAATGCTTGGACACGAGAAACTGGTTGCAGTGTTTGTGACTTGGACTTACTGGACCTGTCAGCAGTAAAGGTAAGGATACTCTGCTCTGGAGCAAGGCCCTCTTGGGTACAGCTGATAGGTGTTTAGTGATTTCTGAGGCCAAGTGGCTTCTTCATGCAATATTATGTTTTACTGCTTTCAGGGATATTTTAATGCATGTTTTTTATATAGATTTGCAGAGTATTACTGAAGATGATGCCATCCCCAAAAGCCCTCCAGATCTTCACCTCTTTTCAGTGAGGGTGAATGAGCAGTATTTAAATTGTACAAGGTTTTAGGGAACAATTAGAATTTTAAAAGAGGTAGAAAAACTGTAGATGTTTCAGATTTTTTTTTACCTACAAAACAGTCAATATGCATAATTTGAACAGCTCCTATTGCAAATAGAGTTTAATAGTTGGGACTAACAAGGTTACAATTATTGTTTTCTGAGATTAAACAGTCCAAAACTGCTTTGCCTTGTAGAGGACAATACACGTATTTGTATTGTATAAGCAAATGTGTTTCTATAGTAAAAGATGTGAGGTAATTGAGACTGGATGTCAGTACAGTTTTCAGAATTCTTGCAGGACAAATACACACATGTACACATACACATGGCATGTGTGTATATCCAATACTTGGCAGCTTTGGCTCTGCCACTCCAAGCATGATGTCTGTCATGTCTCTATAAATATTTCAGCTTGTACACAGTAAATTTGAAGCAGAGTAAATACTAAGCTCTGCCATGTGGAGTTGCAAGACTTGGACGAAAAAGTAAATTCTGATTATTCCTAACAGGCTCTTTCCAGCAGCTGTTTCACTTCTGTTCTGTATTGAAGATTTGAATGAGAACAGGTCTTAGAATATCATGTTGAGGATAGCATGAAAGAAATAGTGGCATGTTATCTTTGTAATGAAAGGAAAAAATGAAAGAATTTCTGGGCAATAAGTAGCTAATGGACTGGAATATAAACTAAGAAAGCCATTGCTGGAATTTTAATAACTTGCAGATTCTTTCTATGTTTTTAAATTTTATTTTTGCTTTTAAGACAAACATTTGAATGGTGTTATAATTAGATAGTGTTTGCACTCCTATCATAATGGTTACCTGAGGAAAAGATGTCAAAGTTTTTTTTCCAGTGGTGTTGATAATTAAGACATGGTTTTGGAGCAGTTAAATCATAAAGCCAGTGAGGGACATGCAATGATTTACTGGATAGCTTCCTATACTTTATGTACATCTACTTGGAATGTATCTTCTTTACTGTAATGCATTATTTGGACCTCATGTCTCTCTCACTCTGCCAGAAGAAATAAGCAGGCTTTTCCTTGGCCCCAGTGGAAGTGTTTACTTCAGGCATTTCTAAGTACCAGCAGTATTTCATTTTCTGAACGTGCTCTCTGTTCAGGCCAGTCTGGATGCTACTTAACAAGAAATTTTCAGTGAAAAGCGCAGTTCCTGCTCTGTGCCCCTTAATAATTTTCTCCATATTGTTTCATTTAACTGCCTGCATTTATAAATTCAGATCTTCTGAGGATTTTGCTTGTTTTTTGTGGGATTGCCCACAAAGGAGCACAGAGGTACATATGCAAGGTCTTTTGCTCAGTCCTTGTCCTTTTGACAGAAACAGGATCTCCTGGGCTGCCACCATGGCTGAGGTGTAGGAAACCTCAGTAACTGTTCTCTTCTGGTAATGTCAGCAGCCTGTGCCACCCCAATTTAGCCACCTGTTCAGGTACAAGCAGCATAATGGAAAATAAGTTGAAGAGGGCATCTTGACTCAATAACTGCAAATTTTTGCTACTTTCTTAAGAGTTTTGGGGGTTTTCTTTTGTTTTCTTTCTGAAACCTAAATTAAGTTTGTTGCACTGTTTAACCTCCCTAGAAATGCTTTTAAATTTGAAAGCTTCTTACTGGTGTGGAAACTTTCCAGTGTGGCTGAAAAGGATGATCTTGCTCCTCTTCTCATTTCATTGGCAACTCCTGTTGCTAGAGATCCTGGACTTTGCTCTGTGCAATTGTACCGAGACATTGTCCTGTATTTCTTCCAAAATTTGTCTTATACTCAACTGTTTATTAAAAAATAAACTTTAAAAGTCAAACACATGACCTCACTGAAAATGAGAAAATCTATCAGAGAAAATATAACGTCTGGGTGCAGACTGGGTATTCCCAAAGTGGTTTTGCAGAGAGGCAGCTTCTGATTTCTTATTCTCAAAATGCTCATTGTGACCTAGGTTCAGATTATGTAGCAACAGCTCTTTGTGGTCTAAATTGGTGAACTCTGTGCTTTGAGGAGATGCAGTTTACAGGAACTTCACTCCTAATTTTTTAAACACCATTTTGCTTAGGTCACACTGAGATTTCAGTGTACAGCCAAGGGGTTCACGTTTCAGTAATGAAGCAGAGTCAGTAATTCCTCATTGTCCCCATAGCCTTTGCACATCCAGCCTGAACCTCTTTCTCTTTCCCTGGGTAATAAGGGGAGAGTGATTGAGTTAGAAGAATGTACAAAGTACAATTACTGCAGCAGTGGTAGCACACACGTGGCCAGGCAGCTTTCCTTGTCCCTGGCCTTCAGTGGGAGCAGCTCCTGTGGCAGCCCCCGCAGTGGGTACCAGCGAGGGGCACACGTGCTTTGCTGGAGACACATCAGTGCATCCCTCCAGTTGTTCTGGAGTTCCTGGGCTCTCTGTGTGGCTGTACCTTCAGAGCCACCCTTCTGAGTCTGCAGAGGCACTGTGAGCAGGAGGTTGTCAGGGTAAACACGGGCTGTGTCTGAGCTGGGCACTGGCCAGGACGTTTCTGGGTTCCGATGCAGACGGTGACACTGTGAAACCTCAGCATGTGTTGATGCTTTATCCAGATTTATCCAGACACTTCTCAAGTGGGTGTTGGCCTGCTTGAAAAGCTAGCTGGCAGCCTTTTATATGCACATATAAGGTTTCTCTCTGAGCCTTGTAATGGATTAGACTTTTATAGTAATTGTCTGGTTTAGAGATGGAAATAATTTTTAGTCGGTGTATTTCTTTGTGTAGGAGTTGAGGCCTTTGGAGGTTAAATTTTTCTGTCTTGCATAGTGCAATAATACACTTCAGGAGTACAAAAAAGTGCTGTCTGTGTTTCTTTTAGTGGTCATGATCTCTATCAAGCACATCCAAAGCAGCTAAATGCCATCAAAAGGTGTGAACTCACTTTAAAATAAGGTCCATTGAATTTCAGTATTCTTGGATGTAAGGAGAGAAGCTCTGTTAGTTTGTTAAAGATCTTTCTAAAATCAGTGAGTAGGGAAGGAGTGCAGAGCCCAGTTAAAATGAATGGAGAGAGAGTGCATATACATTTATAGAAGGGTATTGCAGTCTTTGGCTTAAAGTACAGCTGAGTGAAATATTTTGTGGTATTTATTCTTTAACTATTTTTTTTTAAACTGCTCTCCCCTGTATTTTCTTGTAAATGTAATCTGTGTCTGTACCTTGTTTAAAAAAAATTGGCATTCTTTTCTAGGTGTATTTCCTTAAATTATTCTTTTGCTGTTTTAGTGGCTTTTTTTAAAGTAGGAATTTTAAAAACCATATTAGATTATCTTCTAATTCTGGTGTGTGATATTAAATTAAAAGAGTTTCATATCAGTATTAAATCCATTATCTTTACTTATTTTCTGAAGCCAGTGAAAATGGCACAGCACTTTTGAGCGCACTGGTTTTGATTATTTGAAAACTGTGTGGACTAAGTTTGATGTTAGTTGCTCTTTACTATAACTAATCTTAGAAAAGAGGCAAGTCTTATTGGTTGTGTCAAAATATCATTTTTTTTAGGAATATCCAAGAGTAAAAATTGGTGTTTTCATTGAACAACCCACTCCTTTCCTAACTAAATTTTTAGACAGACTGTTGACTCTGGACTACCCACGGGAGGCACTCAGTATCTTCGTTCATAATAATGTAAGTATGACTTTATCATTCTGCAAAGCTTCAATTTTTGAAATGATGTGATGAATAAATTGTGGAGTATAAGGATTCGATGTAAAAACACAGTTTTGATGCATAGGAAGAGATAATCCTTCAGAGTTTAGTATGCAGAGCTGGAAAAATTAAATGAAACTGTGTCAGGATTTACTGAAGTCTGTTTAAAGAAACTGCTTAGATTCTTTTACTAATGAAAAAAAAAAGTATTTTGAAGTGTGTGCTTCTGGAGGAAGTACTGACTGACATAAAACAATAGATTAAAAGGAGAACAGGACAGTTCCAGTTGGGAGGGCCTGCAGTGAGCCTCTGGGCCAGCTGCAGACCAGCAGTGACACCATGTGAGTGTCACAAGTGCCACCTGAGAGCTGGCATGGGATGTTCTTTTCCTCTTGCTGATACCACAGTGCATTTTTGTTTCTGTTGGCACTCCTGCTGGTCCCCTGGGAAGATTGGTGTGTTCGGGTGTATTTTGACTGGAAGTTGCTTTAGAATATTCTCTGCTGATTACCCACTGATCTGGCATTGCTGATATTTCCCCAGTGACTTCAGTCAGTATTGCTGTTTTGGGCAGCCTGGTCTAATGGAGGCTCTCCCTGCCCATGGCAGGGGGGTTGGAAGGAGATGATCTTTAAAGTCCCTTCCAACCCAAACCATTCTGTGATTCTAAGATTTTAGTGATTGAGGTGTCAAATGTGTGCAATTATTTTGGAAAAAAAATGAGGCTGGAAGAGAAATGAGAGTAAAATTTAATTGTGCCCCTTTTTCAGTGTGCATGCCTTCCTGTGTTGATATGATAGCAAAAAGGGGGTCAGTAATAGAAGTAGAGCTAATCTCTAAAGTGCTCATTGTGGTTTTGTAAGGGGATTTTGAAGATATAAATGTGATGTGTACATGGGAATTGTGGGCTATGTAGGTTTTGTAGCTTCAGCCAAAAGTTTTATGGTATTTGAAATGGAATATAAAGACTGAACAGCTTTTTATTGTAGAGGGGGAAAACCCCTACCCAATATTTCAATTATTCTAATGTCAACCACAATAGGCAAAATCTACAATGGGGGCACTGGTTTGGAAGTTTTGCATAGAGCTGACAGCTCTTAAATAGAGACAAATAGAAAGGTGAGGAGGGGGATAAATAGAAATAAAAGGAACAGTCAGTGGGACTACATTTTTAAGAAAAAATGACTGTGCCCATAGAGTTTGGTACAGGTGCAGCTGCCTCTCTAAAGTGATTCTGGAGGGGCATAAAGAACACCTGCATGCCAGTGAGGTTGTAAGGATGGGTTTTAAAGATTGTAACATAATTAACTTGAAAAATACTGCATAGACAGTTTGTGGATCTTGCATTGTTGTACAGCTTTGATTAATATTGCTGACATGTTGAATTATTTTCCTGAAGTTTTGGACAGAGGAGACTGATTTTAATGACAGATATACTGGAATATCTTCAAACACTTTTTAGCATCTGTTTCTTTAGGACAGAATACAGTGTGTTCTTGGACACTGTCTTTATGATTCATAGTAATTTGTGCCTTACATATGCTATAAAAAAATGTTTACATGATTACAGGAGGTTTACCATGAAAAGCACATCAAGAAATTCTGGGAAAAAGCCAAGAACATTATCAGAAATATTAAAATTGTTGGACCTGAAGAAAACCTGAGTCAAGCAGAAGCCCGGAACATGGGAATGTAGGTTCTAATTTATAAATCTGTTATATTGATGCATACACTCCCATTTTTTCATCTTGCACGTGTATTATTTTGCATCTTTAATGTTTACATCTTTGCCTGTGAAAATGGGAGCTTTTGTGGTAGAGAAGATCTAGACATAAGATAATGAATTGTTGAGTGTTTTATGGTTTCTGTCTAATATAAAAAACTGTTGATCATTGTGAAAAAAATCTCTCTGTTTTGGGCTACTTCAATAGTCTGTCATCTTGTACTGTGATGGTGGCATAGACAATTCATAGTATTTTATTTTCCAGCTACCTTACTGCAGATTTTTTTTTCATTTTTGCATTGATATACTTTTAACAATTGCACTTTTGTTGTCCTAGTGCCTATTCTTTTTTCTTAAGTAACATTATATTTAAGTAAACATACGGTTAAAGCTTGACCTGGATGACTGAATTATATTATATACAGGTGGCTGAATTATATTTCTTCCTGTGGTTCAAAGAGACAAGAATATCCTTTAGAAGTGCTAGAAGAAGAGCTTCTAGCAGAAGTTTCTCTCAAAGACAACTGACTTTATCTTATGTTTGGTCTTGCTTTTTTCTTTTTGTTCTTACTAGATTATCCAACACTTTAGCTTTTAAACCTGGCATTTCCATGCCTAAAGTTGAACCTTGGTTGTGACCCCTGTCAGACCTGCCTGTCACAGGTCTCTTGAGTGGCTGCAGTGCTGGTCCTGGCTTGAGGCTCTCCCAGTGCATCAGGCACATGATGGAGTTTCTCAGCCCAGGATCCCACCAAGATCAGGACAACCTTGCTGTGGCCCTGGAGCAGGATTTATTCCATGATAATTCTTTGACTCACTCTTCTACCAAGTCTTCCCTGAGTGTCAGAGCAGGGAAGTTAATTTCAAAAGGCCATTTTCTGTTCAGAGGTTGAGCATAGGCTGTTCATAGCCTCAGCTGAAAGAATGAAGGTCCTGAGTCTCTGTGGTGTTCTTGGAAATTTGCTTCAATGGGGCTTTGTGCTGAAGCCACTGGAAAACTGATCTCTGGCTGAGGTCCAAACCTCTCCCCATGCCTTTCTAGGAAATGCTGCAGATGTCCAGTGTTAGTCTAAGCATTCACGTGCTTATAAATCATTATTTCTTTATTTCTAATACTCACTAAAGCAGATGTACCACATTGACAAACTTTTTTTAGTGTAATGTTATGTGCAACTGAGGTGGAGTTTCTGGAGTTGCCTCTTCCTCTTTGTTGTTATATAGACAACATAAGGCAGAATCTTCAATGTAATCAATATCTATAGTAATGCTAAATCTCACCCAAAGGCCTTGAAACCTGTCATCTTTTGGTAGAACCTACTGACTTATAATGTGACAGAGCTTTTGATATATGATCACTGCTTGATCTGTGATTTAAAAAAAAAAAGCAATTTACATGTATATTTGCACAAAGTCATTGCAAATCTTGTTTGAAAGGCAGGTGGATAATCATATGTGTGATATGTTATCCATGGTATGGCTGTAATTTGACCCATGTTATTCCAGTTTTGAAAGGCCCCTTTGATAAAGATTCTGTCCTAAGAAATACATTGAACCTGAAGTGCAATGTGTGTGGGATGAGACCATAGCAAAGCACTGGATCATCCAAAAAGTATGACCCTTAGTAGTAGGATTTTCCAAGTGAACAGTGTAGATGTAATTCCATGGCTCATTTCAATTTGTCTGAAGCAGATTCAGTTAATCTGCTGCTTGCTTTGCACACCTGGTGTGCTTGGCTGCCCTTGTGAACATCTCTGACTTCACTGGAACAAACACTTTCTACATTTCTTTAAAAAGTATAGCTTGGAAGTCTGAGGTGTTCAAGGTGAAGGCCATTACTGTAAAAAATTGCTTTCAGCCCTTCATCTGGCTTTGATCATCATAACCTCATTTATTTCTCACTAATACTGCAATGGGAATAACTTGAAAAGAGTGAGTGCTCAAACTTGTTTATTGTTCTGATTTGGAGATTGGTATTGAGTCTTCTGATTCATCTTCTCCTGCCTCTGTGTATTGACAGATGGAACAAAACTATCTGCCTCAAATACTTGCTTTCTCTTCTTTTCCAAATCTGCTCTTAGTGTCTCTTTGTTAGTTTCCAGTAGATTTAGAATTAATTAGATCTTCTCACTTGCACATTTCACACAGAGTCTGTTTAGCTGAAGAAGCCCAACAGGGTTCAGTCAATACAAAGAGGGGGCACTTAAGCATTGAAAATCTGGTTTGTTTTCAGCAGAATACTTTGGAGTATATAATGCAGTTTGATCAGTTTTCTCCTCGCCTCTCTTCTTCTTGGATTTTGGCTCAGTAAGATGTGGTAATAAATCATAATGAGGTTCTCAGTAAAATGGCACTTTCATGTCAGTATAAATGTGAGAAAATAACCTTTATTCAGTTTCACCCATAGCCATGCAGCAAACTTTGGTCGACTTTTCTCACTCACATAATAAGGAATAATGGAGTTATTTAATTTCTTGCTTCTTCCTGATATGGAAAGCCCTTTCATGTGCTTGTGAAAGTTGGATAGGTGCTGGAAAGGATCCAAAATTGTGCAGTCTGCAAAACGTTTTAGAATTTAACAATACTGGGAAACAGGAGTGTACAGCTTTCCTTCTTGTGGGCTGAATTGCTATAAAAAACAAGGAAAACTAAGTAGAATAAAGAGAAGGGAGTTTAGCTGCAGCTTGTCAGAATATTTTCACTGCATTTTCATCACGTGAAACACTTGAGTGGCATTTCCATGTCTCTTTTTTTTTTTTTTTTTAACCTTTGTCTATAAGGTATGAGTTATTACAGTAAGTTCTTTTTTCTTTAAGGAAAAATCCTCTTTGGTTTTGCCTTGGTTGGAGATGAGATTTTAGCCAACAGTTACAGAACTTGTTATGACAGAAAACATAAAAAGCAATTAAATGTGTTCAAGTAATAACAGAAAGTTGGGAAATATTCACTTCTGAGATATTATTTATAAAAAGTCTATTTTCCATAATATTTTATGTCCTGGTGCTTACAGCCTTCAGGATTTCTCTTTTGGGGGAGTTGGTTCTTTTTTGTTCCTGCCTCAAAAACGTTAATAACAGAACAGGGTAGGAGTTTTCCAAAACGTTGTAAAAAATGTCATTTATCTCAGTTTTTAAGTGAGAATGTGCACATTTTAATGAAAGTTTACACTGAAAGCTTTCAAATGTTTCAGGAAAAATAGTAGAGATCAGAGTCAGAGTTCACAGACAGCACTGTTGAATTTTGAGCTGAGTTTGGGGTCTCCTTTGTGCTTCCTGCAGGAGGATATTAAGTCATTGCTTGGAGTTCCCATTTGGTATTGATAAACAATGGCATGGACACAGGAGGGAGTGGGACACAGCCTCTGAGTAGGGCAAGATCTTGGCTGTGGGGGAAGGAAGAGCAGGGATTAAATCTTTGTCTCCTAGATGTCAAGTGTTTTCTGTTAGAGACTTGGATTTTCTGGAGCTGCTTTTCCTGAACACTTCAGTAGTTTTGGGTTTCAGTCTCAGATGAAGGAGGAACACTGAACTTCAAGTGTTGCTGAAAAACATGTGTTCCACCCATAGTTGATTTCAGTAATTTCCAGGTGTGAAAACTGTGCTGACAGTGCTTTAACCTGAGATGCAAAACTAAATATTAGTGCTTTATCTGTTTTCTGGATTTGTTTGTTTTTAGTCATGGTTGATGTGAATGTGTTTATGCTATTGTGGCTGTCTGGAGAGATGCAAAACATAAACCCACATGGCAGGGGATGTCAGCCAGGCTTTTGGTTGCAGACTTGTATCTGGAACACCTTTACTTTCAGAGGTCTGTCAGATGGTTTAAGTCCTCTGCCTCAGGGCTTGCAGTCCGCATTTGGAATTGTATTTCCAACCTGAGAGGTCTAAAAATGATAACTTAATTAATTGCAAGTTCCAACTATGTCTAAAAAAATTAATGGCCTAATGGTAGAGAAATTGGGTAAACAAAATGTCTCTGTCACAACCAAGCAGACCCTTGGAATATCTCAGTGGAAAGTGTGATGAAAGGAAGAGCTGTGACATTCTCCCATTTTCAGATGAGGTCACTGTTCCAGATGTACTTGTGGTTTGTAAATGCAGTCAAACATCACTCTGATTGCAAAACACTTTAAACTGATTCACTTCATGCTGCCAACCAAAAAACCTTTGCTTTCTTCTAGATTGTTGTTAATTGCTACACTGAAATTGCTCTAAGTTACATACAAGAACATAGCTTTCTTTCCAACATTTGGTCTTAGTTTAGAGCAGGTAGAGTGAAAAACAAATAGATTGAAGGTTCTAGCCATTGAATTTAGATAAGGAAGCATTTTACACACAAGCTTTGCCTAAAGTATTTTGCATGTGTTCCTTGGAGTGACCTGGATATGCATACAAATAGTTTCACACATAATCTGGGATATCTGCATCTGGAGAGGTTAGCATGCAGTGTAAGAATGTAATACTCCAAAGCATGAGAATATAAAGGGTTACATTTATTTCTTTGGGCAAAGCTACTGGGCAACACTGTAAAACCTAAAGAAGAGATGCATTAATTTCTTGAGAGTGTGCTTGCTTTATTAATTTTGACTGAAACTTTTATCACATTCTTTCTCTCCATCTGAAACCTGTAGTGTTTTGGGGAGATTTTTGTTACTGACCTTAAAATGCAAAGGATCAGCAAATGGCAAAACTTCATGCTTGCAACATAATTCTTCTGGAATGTTCAGATACAAGTCATCATGTCAAATGTGAAGGATAAGTTCTGCCATGTGATGATCCAGTCTTCAACACTGTAGGGAAAGAAATAGGAGGAAAAAATAAGTCAGAATAGTAAACTTGAAATTTCCTGAATGTTTAGGGCAGGAATGCTTTCAGAGTTCTCAATAGAGTACTGAATGACTGAGTGTGACTTAGATCAAAACTTTTATGTTAATATTTTGTGGTTTGGATTATTATGTGGATGAGGCACGGGAGGGTTTCTAACACAAGCACATGGGACCAATTGGAAAAGAATTTTCTGGTTCTGGATTTAAAAAGGATGGGGGACAGGAAGAAAGGCAAAAGTTAAAGGACAATGCATTTTGCTATTATGTGATTAATTTTCCAGGTATATTTGCCTACATCTAAATATAAATTTGTTCCACCTTATCACATTTTTATAATTAATAACATTAATTCTGTTCATGTTTTTGTTAGCAGCAGAGGGTTTACCTGCTTTTGGGGCAATACTGGCAAGTGTTGTGCCTGGAACCCTGGGCTGGGATCAAGTCTGGTCTCAGGTCTATTTTCCTCACTAGAATAAGGGTAAAGGAGCTGAATCTTTTTGGAAGAAATTTAACATCTAATGCCAAGTGCAGAATACAAGTCAGGTTACTATTAATAATTGTAATTAAGCCAATGATAAAGCTGCATGTGACTTGTGTTCAGTGGTTGTGAAGCTTTGAACAGAATGGATCAGTAATAGAAAATACCATAAAGACTGAACTGCAGGACCATGTTATGGCCAAAATAAAACCTGCTGGTTCCAGTTGGGGCAATTATGTGATAAAGTGCTGATTAAGGAATTTCTGTCATAAAAATGTCTATATAAGATGTCAGTTAAGGCAAACCCAGAGACTGACTAGAGATGTAAACTGGGTGTGTCTTCAAACAGTGATTTTAGCAGCAGTGGGGAGAAGACCATTTCAGATATATGGGTATTTCAAAATATTTTTCTGAAATTATTGCTAGATCTTTTGTGTTCAAGCTTGAAGTGGAAGGAGTGCATAAAGTTATGGAATAAAAAAGCTGCACCTTCTACTGTGATTCCAGCAAAGTCATACCTCATAACTCCTTTGAGCAGAAGAAAGTTGGAACAGAAAGACCCAAAAGGTGTTGATAAGTAGTAATTCTGATGGAAGATTTAGTGCTAGGTTTGGAGGAGGATGGAAGAGGAGCAGGCAGGAAGCCATGGCAGCCCTTTCCTTGACTTGTGTGTAACCTGTCACTTCCACCCTTTGTCAGATCTTTTGAAGTGACAGAGATCTTTGCCTTTGTGGATAACAGTCACAATCAATCAAATCAAGTGGGACTTGAACTAAAGCATTGATTATAGATACTTTAAAACAAGAAAGTAAGATAATGTTTCAAGCCGTTACTGTGGAATTAAAATAGGGAAAATAGACAAATTCAATAATACCACTTGCATGATAGGAAGCAATTGCAGTAGAATTGACTTGAAGAAATTGTGTCACCATCTCTAAAAGTATATTTGATATCCTGTAATCTCCTTCTATACTGAAGGCATAGGAAAGCTGAATTCACTATACCAAGTTTTGTCCTCGCAAGTCCACCTCACCAGAAGCATACAAACACAGTCTGTGGATCTTTTATATTTACAGTAGAATGTGTTTTCTTTGTCTTTCTCTTGAAGGCATGAGAATTTGTGCAAACAGTTTGTTCTTCTGAGATTAAAATCACAACTGATAGAAACAGTGTATGGACACATTCAGTGATTTTCTCCAGTATAAATTCACTGCCTTTGCAATTGGTTTATATTTCTCTTTACCAACATTATTGTTCTTGTAGGTCAAAAAGACAAAGGATAGGTCTTGAAATATATATTTCTTTATAGTTTTTGTCTTACACTCTCCATAAGGAGATTAGCAGATTGCATCTGCGGAATCTTTTTCCAAAGACAGCATTACAGCTACATGCAGTTACTTGCTAGAGGAGCTTACTAAATAAAGTCATTCTTCACTAATAATTGATTGTACTGATACCCAGCTATAAAAATTAATGGCAAGTTCCCCCTGCTCCATTTTCCATTAGGGCACTGTACAGAAGGTAATAGTGAATTTGGTAAAGGCTGGAGGCCACTTAGTTAATTAAAAGAAAAGTATATCTTTTAGTTTATCTTACTACTGTAATCTAAAGGCACTTTTCTTTAAATACTGTGCTGTAGGGGACTTTTAGTGCAATAAATCAGTTCAGTACTTACTTGTGGTTTGGGGATTTTTAAAATCTTTTTGTTTTGTTGTTAGTGATTTTTTCTGGACATGTATCCATGTGGACATTATTATTGACATGAGTTATAATTCTCTTTTGTCTTTTTAGGGACCTTTGTCGCCAGGATAAAACATGTGAATATTACTTAAGCATAGATGCAGATGTTGTGCTGACAAACCCAAAAACTTTAAGAATACTGATAGAACAGAACAGGTATAGTAAATCTTTTATTTTGTAGAATTTCCTCTAAATTGAAAGGATTCTCTGGGGTCTGTCCAGAGAAAATAAGATCCCATTTGTTTTTGCAGAGTTAAATCCTCTTTGTTTGCTTTTGGTATTTCACTGCCATAGTTCATAACGGGCTTGGGGGCCAGCAATTCACAAAGCATTTTGTTCCTGTCAAACAGCAATTCCTGATGTGAATTTGAAGTGCTTCAGATTCTCATATTTTCTTATGCAATATGTCACCTTACAGGAAGATAATTGCTCCTCTTGTGACTCGCCACGGGAAGCTTTGGTCCAATTTCTGGGGTGCTCTGAGCCCAGATGGGTATTATGCTCGATCAGAAGATTATGTGGACATTGTCCAAGGGAACAGAGTGTAAGTAACTGTAAAGTAATAATTAAAGTCAGAGCACCTAGTTAATTGTTTAGCACATTGCATGAAAATATATGGATATGGTATTATTCCTGGAGAGATGAGGTTAGATATATTGTTTTGTGTTTTCTATTTCAGAGAAATACACTTGTTTTTTTCCCACTTACAGATTGAAAAAAAAGCCAAGTGTTTACTGTGATGAGCTGGTGTTAGAACTGGACACAGTCAGTACTGGTACCTGTCTGATGGTGTCTGGTTGCTCAAGCAGTGCACAGGAAAGAAAAAGGCAGGATAAACAAATAACAAACCCAAAACTCTGCATCCCTCGAACCTCAGCCAAAAGGAATGGTTGTTGTATTCATCAAATGACTTTGTCCCCTCTTTGGGGCAAATGCTTAATCAATGGAACAGCTCTAATTTCTTTGTGTGTTTCATCCTGTATATAATGTCAGGTATAACTTAAGGAGCACTTCAGAAATATTTTTGTCAAGGATAAACTTTAGGGTTTATCCCTCCCCTAATTTATTGTGATGTAAATTGTTCTAGGCTTGACTGTTCCATATGGTGGTGCCTTTTCTTTGCCTTGGAAGAGCAAAAAGGTCTGAAACAGACTGCTTGAATAGGACTGGCTTGTTTTCAGTCCTACTGTACTAAAAGATGTGCTTGTGGCACTGAAAGGGGGGTAACTCTGCAGAGGGAGAGTTTTGAAAGCAATGCTTTTGTGTTGATATTGGCCCAGCTCACATAAATACATGGCCTGCTGTGGTCTGTGGGTATTTGTGTGAGGAGGTCAGACCAGCTGTGTGAAGTCTCGGTGAAGTCTTTAAACTCATTTAAAAATCTGTTTGGGAGCTACTTCCTCCATCTGGTAGTGTAGAATAATATTATAAGAGAGTTTGACTGATTGCCTTAACTATGGAAACATGAAGTACATGTGTAGTTAAAACTCTATAGAGAATTTGACCTTGCTATATTTGTATTACAGTGTTTCATAAAAATTGAATTACTGCCTACGCATAGGTTTGGGATGTCCAAATGTAGTTTTCCAAGTGTCTTGGGAACCTTTCAGCCTCTTCTCCTTGTTGCAACTTTCTTAGTCTTGTCAGCAAATACAGAGATGCTGATTTAATAGAATAGGCAACAAATTAGTTTTCATAGCTTAAAGCTATTTTTGTGTTGTTTTTTTTTCCTTATTTTCAACAGAGGAGTATGGAATATCCCTTACATGGCTAATATATACTTAATTAAGGGACAAACTCTCAGATCTGAGATGAAAGAGAAGAACTACTTCATGCGTGATAAGTTGGATCCTGATATGGCTCTCTGCAGGAATGCCAGGGAAATGGTAAGGTGTATCTGGAGCAGCTTGCTTGCAAAAACACACATTTCTTTGTGTCCTGCTGTACTCATGGACTGCTTTACCTGATTGATCTTGGATATCAAATTTAACTTCTATTCAAAGTACTGGCCAATTTTTGTGTGATAAAACCCTTTGGGTGTATTTCTTTATAGTGCTGAGAACAGAGGTTTTTTCAAGGCCAGTGCAGTGATGCACTGACTATGTATGGTGGTTTCTAGTTAAATTCCCTGAAAATTTCTGTTGAGGTTAAAATACCTTTCTCCTTGGCAGAACCTCAACAGATGAAAGAGGGCTCAACTGCTCTGCTGTGTATGACTTAAAACTTACTAATGCATTTGGATCATCTCTGTCATGCACATTTTTATACAGCGTGAAACTTCTAGCAGACTAAGTTGGAATATTTTGCAATTTTTTATTAAGTAGATATATATTGAAACTAATGATGGGCAGCGTTATATAAAAAGCCTAGGTGATTTAAAAAATGCTAGGGATCTTCTCCAGCAGCATGAATTACTCATTAATTTTTCTAGATAGATTAAAACTGCATTAGGTGTTACTTGTGTTAATCTGGATGTAATGAGAGAACTTGTACTGTAAAGTTATGAATCTGTAAATCCATATTTCTACTGATATTTACACTAGTTTCAACACAGAGACAAATAAGACCTAAACCAGACCTATTTCCAGACTCTGTAGCATTGAAAAATATTTTTGCTGAATTGAACAAGAAAAGTTGGCAAGTATTAATTTTTTTATTCCCTCATAACAAGGCATGATCTCCTCTGTTTGTACTGATATCTTGAGAACATCCCCGTCCAGTCCTGTTGTATTCAAACCTCCTCAGCATCAGTTCCTGCAAAACCTGTGCTTTCCATGTGCTCATTAAACTAATCTGACTGGCTCATCAGAAAATTGCTTCCTCTTTCTCTCAGTCTGGGCTGTAGGAGGGTTTGGTACATGCTTGTTTTTGTATTGCAGCAGATAAGAAGGGGCTGGTGGAAACAGCTTTGACATGTGTATGAAGAGCTTTGCTTGGAGATGCATGTTGTCTGTAAAGGCATATCAGCTTTTGATCAAAGGCTGCTATTTCCCTGATGTACTCTGGAAACCTAAAAGTAGAAAAAGAGAAAGAGATGGTGTCAGAAAACTGATGTGATGATTCTCCTTCATTTTAGACTTTACAAAGGGAAAAAGACTCCCCTTCTTCGGAAACATTCCATATGCTCAGAGCCCCAAAGGTGTTGCTTTATTTTTTTTTTTATTAATTAGCTATTATTACATGCAGTATCATTCTACCACAGGAAGATACTTCTCCTCTGTCCACTTCCTCTGATGAAATACTGCTCTAGCTTTCTCTTCAGTCTTCTAAGAGTCAGGTTTTTGCCAGGGACAGGTTTTTCAGCTGAAAGCATCTCAGAGAGGCTCTTTGTTTTCTCAGGGGGGTTTCTCAGTGCTTCTAAGGTCAAGGTGTGCTGACACTGCCCCTGTAGCTAAAGTGGATGGAGCAGTCCTAGGAAGGAGTAAAGCTCAGATCACTGGTAGGTCTGCCAGACCCCCTCAGTGACCACATTGTCACTTTAAGCTGTTTTTCTTGACCCAGGCCCTCCTTATTCTTCCTGCTGCAGCTATTTTATGATTTGGTAACTACCCAGAACTGGGTATGTTTAACATAATCATTATCTTTCTAACAGTTTAACTCTTTTTCAGACAAAAACATAGACAGAAATACCAAAGTACCCAAATGATTATGTCTTCATCTGCTGCAAATCCAAAAGTCACAAACATTTCAGAAATAAAGTTTTAGTCTGAAAAACCTTAAACTGAAAAAAAAAAATCTATAGAACCTAGGTTTCTTTTTAAAAATACTATTTTCTGCTACTACTTCTAATCAAGAGAATTCTGTTAATACCTTCTGTTAATAGCTTGATAATAAAGCTGTACCTTACCACAGATGATATCTTGCATATAATTATGTGAACAGACTTCAGAGTGCTCAGCTGTTTTGGATGCTGATCTGAATATTCTTGTGTGCTGTATTTGCCACTATCTTTTTATTTCAGGCCAATTCACCAGACGGATCATGTAGGGAATACTCTGAACTAAGTTTCTTGTTCTGACTTTCATGAACCCTTTGAGAGTTAGCTTATTCTTTCAGTTTTTAATATGAAATTAGATGTTGGTTTTCTTGTGTGCAGGCATTTTCAGTTTGAGATCAGATGCTTTCAGTGTGTCTGCTTGAGTTTTCTGGAAAGAAATCAACCAATCACTCCTCTGCTTTTTCCTTTCTGTAGCTCTACATATGTTCTCAACAATATATGTTTTGTTTTAATGTGTTTAGGAAATAAATGCAGGCAAATGCTTATAAACAACAAGATATGAAGAATATTTGGTGATTAGAGTCAACAGTTTAAAAATTAAGATGCTAAATTAACAGTGCCTTTACAATATATGTCTACAAATGTGTGTTTACATTTTATGAAAGCGCAGTCATGAACAGACTTTTTTAGAACTTTGCTAAGATGGACAGTTTTGCTAATGATGTTTTCTCTAATTGGTATAGGGTGTTTTCATGTACATTACCAACAGACATGAATTTGGAAGACTTCTTTCTACAGCAAATTACAACACCTCCCACTACAACAATGACCTCTGGCAGATATTTGAGAATCCTGTGGTATGCATCTAATTATTGCTAACAAGTTATTTCATTTAAAAAATTATAAATTTATATATTATAAAGGGCTTGAAATTAAAAGGATTAATTTGAAGAACTTTTGTTTACTGTGTGCTAAATATTGATTATGTCCTAAAAGGTGTCCTCACCCATCTAAGCAAATGACAATATATCATATCAGTAAACCAGCTAGTGACCAGAGCATGAAATTGGAGATATGGCCCTGAGGTAACAGGTTTCATGATTTTTGGCATGATGGGAACCAGTTTTTTAATGAGAATAAGATTTTTTTAAATTGTTTCTGGTGCTTTAAGTAGAGCAAATGAATAGAGTATAAATTATTTTTTTATCACTTATAAATGTTGTTGTTCTGTTGTAATGTTTTTAAATCATGTTTTTTTAGGACTGGAAGGAAACTTACATAAATCCAAACTACTCAAAGATCTTCACTGATAACATAGTAGAACAGGTGAGTATAAGTAGTTTTTTAAAAGTTTGTAGCACTGACTGATAAATTGGCATGCAGTCAATATTTCCATGCAAGTGCCATTTTAGTCTGTGACTTAACAGTTTTTTGAACAGTTTTGGATCAGAACTGAATTTTTGCCATTTGATATAGGCTGCTTGCTTTTATGCAATGGATCTGGACAGAGCACTTGTGTTGGACGATCAGTTGTGACAATTAGGGACAGTGATTTAATGAACATTGCCTCTCTAAAAAGCTGGGACAAATTATTTGTGTATAAAGAAATGTTAATTTTTAAGCTGTTTTCCCATTTTAACCTGTAATGTGGAAGACCAGGGTTGTTGTTTAGAGCCATAAGGTACAGAAGGTGTGGGTGCACTGATACAATCTTAGTGCTGGGTCAGGGCTTAGAATGTAACTCACAGTTTTTGCTTTTGTGAGAATGTGCTTGAAGATCAAGTTTTTAATTGTTGGGATTTTTTTTTTTGTTTTTTTTTTTGTAGCCATGTCCAGATGTGTTTTGGTTTCCCATATTTTCTGACACTGCCTGTGATGAATTAGTAGAAGAAATGGAACATTTTGGGCAATGGTCTGGTGGAAAACACCAAGTAAGTGTCAGCCTATATAAACATAATCTTAATGAGAGATCTTAACTATTTTTATGATAGTAAGTCACAGTGTACTGCAACAAACAAACATCCCAACAATTGCCAATGGTCTGAAACATCTGCTTTGGGTATGAAGTGCTTATTAGTTCAGTCTGCCATGTAGCTAGTTCTTCAGTAGATTTAGAGACATTCTTCAATTTGTGTTCTGGTGTGCTGACCCTGGCTGGATACCAGGCATCCACCACTCTGTCACTGCCCTTAACTGGACAGGAGAAAGACAGTAAAAAATATGTTTGACTTGAGAGATAAGGACAGGGGAAGATCATTAAAATGCTATCAGAGGCAAAGCAGACTCAGTTTGAGGAAATAAGTTTACTTTCTACTCTGGTTCAATTGGTAATTTACTGAGCAATGAAACAACATCTGTAAAACACTTTCCTTCCACTCCTCTCATCCCCCAGGCTTAAATTCACTCCCCATTTTCTATACCTCCTCCTCCCCAGAGCACACAGGGATGGGAAAATGGGAGATTGGGGTCATCACATTCTCTGCCACTCCTTCCTCCACAGGTGAAGGGCTCCTTGCATTCACCCTCTAATCCAGTGGGATTCTCTTCCATGGGCTGCTGCCCTTCAGGAAGAGACTGCTCCAGTGTGGTCCCCTGTGGGGTCATAAGTCCTGCCAGAAAAACTGCTGCAGCATGGGCTGCTCTCTGCTGCCAGGACCCTGCTCCAGGACACGCTTCCATGGGGTCTCAGCCTCCTTTGGGCACCCACCTGCTCCCCCATGGCCCTGCAGGGGGATCTCTGCTCCCCCATGGCCCTGCAGGGGGATCTCTGCTCCCCCATGGCCCTGCAGGGGGATCTCTGCTCCCCCATGGCCCTGCAGGTGGATCTCTGCTCCCCCATGGCCCTGCAGGGGTACAGCTGCCTCTCCAGGGGCTGCACCAGGGGCTGCAGGGGAACCTCATCTCCAGTGCCTGGAGCAGCTCCTGCCCCTCTTCCCTTGGCCCTGCTGTCTGCAGAGCTGTTTCTTTCATGTGTCCTCAGTCTCCTCTCTAGCTGCAAGTTCTGTTGCACTGTTTTTTTCCCCCTTTCTTAAAGGCACTGCCACCACAGAGGTGCTGTCTGTGTCACTGCTGGGCTCAGCCATGCCAGTGGCACGTGTGTCTTGCAGTGGCTCCACAGGGGAAGTTTCCAGCAGCTTCTCACAAAGTCCACCCCTGCAGTCCTCCTGCTACCCAAGCTGTGCCAAATAAACCCAGTGCAGACTTTGAATTAGCAAATTAGACGCTGACAGTGGTGCAGCTCTGTAGCAGGTACCTGACAGTTACCTGAGGCTGATTTTGGGTAGCTGTTCAGACAAGTTGTACTCATTTATCTCTTAAGTACTAATTTGTCAGATTTGTCCCCCTAAGGAGTTACCTGCAAATGTTATGAGCTATTGTGTCAACGTTCTCAAGAATTAAAGGTATTTATTAACTATGACTAAAATCAGAGGAATGTGTCTCTTATTCACAAATGTGGAACCATGATTTTATACTATAATTAAACTATAATTTTATAGAATAGGTAGGAACCTTTAGAAAGAATTTTAGCATAGTTTATCTTCAAATTATTTCAACATTTATTACCCTGTCAAATTGAGGCCTGTAGTCTCTTGATCTGATAGAATTTCAGTTGCATCTGCAGCTCAGTAAATAAAACTTATTACCCCAAGAAGCCCTTTTATTTATAGGCAACACATCCAAATATTGACTGATCCTATAAAAACTTCCAATTTTTGCTCATTGATATCTCAGCACACCTTTTTCCTTGACAGTAAGCTGTGGAATTGCTGTACAGACACCCACTGAAACGTGGCTTTGTTGCAGTTCTGTGATTCTGCAGATTTCAAACCAATATTTGTTGCAATGTCAGAAACATTCCACGCTCCTGTTTCCAAGCTGTTTGTGGTGTTTTCATTAGGACAGCCGCATTTCTGGAGGTTATGAAAATGTCCCAACTGATGACATTCATATGAAGCAAATAGGACTGGATAATGAATGGCTGCATTTCATCCGAGAGTTCATTGCCCCCGTAACACTAAAAGTCTTTGCTGGCTATTATACCAAGGTATGGGTTAAAAGCTTCTGCAGATAATTACTCCATGTTATGACCAAATTTAAGTGTTTTAATGAATATACCTCTTTGGTTTGTTTGGGGAGTTTATAGCAGTAGTTAAAGATGAATGTTGTTGATTTTTGATTTTAACTAAGCTTTAAACAAAACCCCAAGAATCCTGTGTGTGACTTGGCAGTTTGCAGCTTGAAGTCTGACTGTATTTTGTTGCAGGGCTATGCTCTACTGAACTTTGTTGTAAAATACAGCCCTGACAGACAACGCTCACTCAGACCTCACCATGACTCCTCTACCTTCACCATCAACATCGCCCTCAACAAAGTAGGAGAGGACTTTCAGGTAAGTTCTTGACTTAAAAAATGTTGTCCTTTGAGTACCTAATATTATTTCTAAACTAAAGCTCAAACACATGTACTTAGAGACCCAGCTGAGAAGGGAAAGATGCACATCACAAATTGAGATGTATTATGCCTTGTGGTTGTTTGCCAAATACTAGATTTGCTCAGTTCCAGGATCCAGAACTGTTGATGCAGTCAGGCTGAATTGATCAAACTGGTTTCAGATGGTGGGATAGAAGGGGTTTGAAAAAAAACTTAGGATATGTTAGTCATTTCATTTTTAACATTTCTGAAATGCTTCATTTCTGTACAGTGAAAACCAACTTTTCAAAAGAGTTTAAATAGTGCCAAGTTGATTCAAGTGGCTTATTTTCTGTAGAATTCTTTTAATAGTTTTTAGATCAGCCACAGAATGAAAATTTTTAATTCTTGTATCTGTTTAGGTTTTTTCTGAGCTAAATTATTTTCTAGTCTGGTATTGATTCAAATAAAACAGTCCCCAGAGTGTGGAGCTAGGCAGGGCAGTGCCAATAATATCCAACTTTTACTTACAGAGAAATTTAACCTGTTGTGTTTATAAGCCTGTATCATTCACAGTCCTCAACACCAATAAATGTCCCTGCCATGTTTACTATTTTAGAAAGCACACCTTCAGTTTGAAATCAGCAGCCAGATAAATTCACTTAAGGTTTGTTTAAATGCTGTCCTGGTTACAGGTGCAGTCCAGGAATAAGGCCTTTGAACACGATTTGCTTCCCTCTGGTAGAATTATAGTGAAGTTATTGAAGATCTGTTTGTCAGATTTGTTGCTTGAATGAGTTGTTAGGACAAGGGAAAATCTGATTGCAAATGCTTGTCTGTTAGTTAATGCTCTAAAGATGTTGTGTAAATAACCTTGCTAAGGGATAGTAGAAGAAAAAATCCCACCCCATGAACAAAAGCAAATTGTTTGAATAATCAATATATAAAAAGGACTTTATTAAAACACCAGGTAAATGTTTGGGGTTTTATTGTGTTTATGTTTTTACCACAGGGAGGTGGATGTAAATTCCTTAGGTACAACTGCTCCATTGAGTCTCCCAGGAAAGGATGGAGCTTCATGCACCCAGGAAGACTTACACATTTACACGAAGGACTTCCTATCCTGAACGGCACAAGATACATTGCAGTATCATTTATTGATCCTTAATTTTATTTTTTTGTCCTCTTCAACAGCAGCGTTCTTTACATAAACATTTATTTATAGATCTCTTCTGGAAGATGGTGATAAAAGAAACTTTAAGTTACTACACAGCAGAGGTACTTTGGGCTAAAAGGAGGAAAACAGAAAATTGTTGAAGATTTCTTGATATCTGCTCTGAGCCTTGAGTCCCAAAGTAAACATGTCCTACTTGTTTTTCCATTCTGCTGTCCTAAAGAGTGGGTAAGGAGAGAAAATGGAAAAGCACAGTGAACCCATTTCTTCGTTGAAAAAACCCCAAACCCCAAGCAATATTAAATACAAAATCATCGGAAAAATTTATTGTGGTTTTCATTCAGTAAAGTGGCACAGCAGAGTTTGGTGGTCTGTATATTTGGTACCAACCAATGAAAGAAAAATCACAGCATAAAATCAAAATCAAATGAATCTTGTTTACAGTTGTTTCTGGTAAGCAATAATTCCATATGCTGGTTTATACTGAAGGGAAATGTCTCTGTAGCCTGGTCTCTGAATTCATTGTCAATACTGAAATGTACACCCTTAAAAGAAAAAAAAAAAAATTAATTGCAGAGATGGAACAAGGATTAAATCCTTTATCTAAGGAGAAACTGTTTTATCCTTCGTTCTGAGAACTCATCCTGTTGAAAGCTTACTTTTCTTCAGCAAGTGGCCTTTGTTTAAAGTGAGTTATTTTTCTAAATGTGTAGTTGCAAACAATGGATACTGGAAATTTGATGCTTATTTTCAGAATGCTGGTAAATTTTAATAGGATGTTTTATAGGGACAGTTTTCTACTCTTAAAACTACTTGAATTTTGTATCAGGAAAATGAAGTGATGGCAGTCTCTTTTAAAGCTAGGGGTCTTAACTTGACATTTATTTTAAAGAAATTGGTTTAAAATATTCCTACTGTATCTACTGTTTGTAATTTAAAGAAACTTGAAGCTAACTGTCTCGAAGTCTACGGTGCCAAAATGCACAAGATGTTGGAAAACCATGTGAAAAATAAAGGGTAATTTAAAATTATTGGAGCAGCTGTTACTTGACTGTATCAGGTAGTTTCTTTGCATTTGTGACTGTTCTTAAAGGAGCTGATTCACTGACAAATATTTTCTAATGATCTGTAGATGGGAGATGGGTGTGTCAGATTTTGGGTTGTTTGCTACTGAAATTATTTCAGTGAGTGCCTGTGTACCAAGCCTTGCAGAGTGACCCCAGCAGGAGTGGTGGTTCCTGCATTTGTTTTTATGTGGAGGCTGTTTGATGATCCAAGCCGTACTTCACTTTTTAACTTTGTGTCTTTAAAGAAGCTTTATATCACATTTTCTAAACAGAAACTTTATATGCAGCTGACAGGATTAGGAGAGACTTCCAAAGGTTTTTCTTTCACTGAAAATAACTGCATCTGCTTATTTCCCTGTTCTGCACTTTTGAGGAATGAGTTGTAGCCATATTTAAAGTCACACTGAAGCAAATACATCAAAGTGAGTTAACCTCAAACATGTATTAAAATGGGCTGGCTTGAAAGGGAATGCCTTTTGACAGGAAATTTTTTTGCTTTCTTTTAATTTCTCTTTACACTGTCAACTTTTCTCCTTTACAGGCTAATATTTGGGGGTTGCTGTCCCTCAGCTTTGTTTCCTGGTGTGGAACAGCTGCTTCAGTGTCTCTCTACTGCCTGTGCTTACACAAAGATAAGAAAATCTTTAGGCTCTCAAAATGAAAACAGCCTTTGTTAATCATCTTTTTCTGAGCATTTTTCTGTGGTCTCTTAGCCTAACTTAGAACAGAATAATATTTTTTACCATTGGATCAGTTAACAGACAACTTATTGTTTTGAGGAGATTTCTTGGAAAAAAACCCACAAAAATACAATCCCGTAACACAGGGGAGTTTCTGCAGAATTTTTTCTCCCCCACAACTTGTATTTTAATTATGTATTATATATTCTGTAATCCTCAGCTAATTTTTTTTCGTTGTATATTTTGCCTCCAGAAAACCCCAAGGGCTTTATTTACTGCCAAATTTTTGTGTTTGCAGCTCTTGGTTCACCCTGTCACTTAGTGACATATAGCTCTGTGTTTACTGTGCTGCACTTGTGTTGGAAGGGAAAAAGTGTTTGCCATGCTGGAGTTAGTAATGTCCTTTCTTATTTCTCCTTCCAATAAAGGATTTGCAAAGGGTGGCAGATGCATTTCAGGTGGACAGAAACAGGTATGGAAGTGTTCTCATTACTTCTTGGCAACTTAAACATGCTGGGAAAAGAAATTTTTTTGAACAGTTCACCTGAATTAGTTCTGAAAGCTTTGCCCTGCTGTTGGAATGTGAGGATAGGAACTCACGTAGACTAAACAGAAGTGCCACTATTAGAAGATTATTTCTATGTTTCATTACTTTTAAAAGCACTCAGACTCTGGTGTCTCTTTAGCAAAGTTTGTTTTGGGGCATTGAGGATACAGCAGCAACCTAAATTCCAGCAGTGTATGAGAAACCTCGGGAGTGCAGGGACATAAGGGTGCTCTGCAACAGATGAAGCATTTGTAAAGTATTTTGTTTGTTCTGCTTTCATCTAGCTTTACTTTTCACTGTTAAGTGCTTGGAGAGACTGTGGTGTGGTTAAGAGAGCAATATATAGGTAATAGTTTTCTGAAGTCTCCTTTTGCTTCAAAATACTGAGTATAGCTAGGTTTTATTTCATATTTGTGAACTATTTCAGCTCTACTCCTAAGAAATGTTCAATGCTTTTGGTCGTATTTTACACATTTAATGTTCCTTAACATCACTGTTCAACAAGTAATTCCAATATCTACTTGTCAGTTCATTTTTTTGTTCCCAAAGGATTACTGTTTCATGCTTACTGTGAGCAGGTAGGAGTAAGACTATGACATGCCCCAAAAGAATATAGATTTTTTTCAGTGAGGTAATAATAATGAAATCTATTTGATTGTGCCTGTTTCTTTATAATGACTTTTCCCCCACATCTGCTGTATTCATGGACTTAATTCAATGCAGGGCTTCCACAGCAGCTTCTCTTTTGCAGCAGATAGAGATATTAAAGAGACAGAAAATCTAAAAAGGACTCTTGTACTTCTTTCCTCCCATGTTCATGTAACCAGTTTTGCTTTTGTTTTTCTGCTTGAAAGAACTGGTTTAGATTTTTCTCTTCAGCTACTGGCTTTTTGAAGAACTTCAGTTTTATTTGATTTATTTCTGATACGGTCTTCAGTGAATTCAGTGCTGGAATGAGTAAGTATTTTTTGAATCTTTGCCTCCCTGAATTCTCACTTTCTTGCATGGCAGAGTAAGCTGCTCTGCTGTTTTTGTGGGTGGAAAGGAAGACAGTACCTGTCTCAGCAGCCTCTATGTGAAGTGTCAGATAAATTACTTGACTATTACTTTTTTTAATCGTGGGATTTTTTTGATTCCACATTAGATGATGAATTGGACGGCAGAGCTTTCACAAAATATATTTCTGGAATTGATACTAGTAATTCTTAGAGATGAGATTTTCACTAGTAGTGTTAACTGTAGAGTTGTAAGAATAAGTAATTAATTAATGACTGCCAGGATTTTCTTGTACCTAGATGGTGGAAGTGCCACCAGTGGCTTTCCAGCATGGTGTCCCAAATACTTCATGTGTCTTAATGTAAGAAGTTACTTGGAATCTAATAAAACAGATAATCCTCAAGAGTGCTGGAGAACCTTGGTCCAAATCTTAAATACAAATGCAAAGAGAAGCTTTTATTTTCTTCAGTGAAATACTTGGCACTTGGTAATTTTTTTTTTTTAAATTTTTAAATTTTTTTCTCTGTGTAATTCTCTTCTTATTTGACATATGGGTAAAATCTGTGTAAGTGCATCCTACTTACAGGATGATGGCTGTCTTTTTCTGTATTTCAGGACTAGGGGGAGGGCAGAATGAGGAAGGGATGGGTGAAAGTTCAGAATTCACCCCACACAATTGCTTCCTTCTGCAGCTGTTTGCACAGAGCTGTGTTCCTACAGCACCTCAATCCTAAACTAACAGGAGGAGGTCTGAGAAGCAGTTGATATCCTGGCATGATGCTAAGGCTGTTAAATGCAGGATCATCTCTTTCTCTTGGTAATTTATTATTTCTGGAAAGTGAGTTTTCTAGATTAAGCTTCACTTCACAAGATCTGTTTTGGCTGTATTAAAGCAATGCCTCTCAGGATTATTTTGCACAAGGATCAAATGTAAGATCAGCTCTCTGATAAAATCATATTAGTCTTAAGTTATTTAATAGAGTATGGCAACAGTTCAAAAGCAGGATTTCAGTCAGCATGATTACAGCCTGTACTGGCATCAGTGCAGCTGCAGAAGTAGCAAAGCTCAGAGCCTGGCCAGCAAGGAGGGTCTTGGCCTGGGGTGATGCTGTGCTGCTTAGGCAGTGGAGAAAACTGCTTTCTTGAAAAAACCTGCTTGTGTTTTGGCTCCTGGATATTGATCCCTTTGCACTTGCCTGCTCCACTTTCTTCTGCTTTATGGTTGTTGAATGTCTGAGTGCCTGAGGTTGGCAAGGGAGATGTATAGTCATATAGTAACAGACTTAGTCAGGAACTGATCTTCTGGCCTCAAACCAGAGTTCTCCTATTTCCCAGAATTTTGCTTAGTTGTGAAAGGAATTGCTCAACTACCAGTGACTGCACCATTTTGCTTCTGCAGTCTGTTTAAAGAAGGGAGCAGGGAGAGAAGGAAGGGAGCAGAAAAAAATTGTTATAAGCCACTTCCTTGCTACAATGTCTGTAGTGTAGGGCATGAAAACATTGCATTTTGAGAGCCTGAGTTGGAATGACAGTCAGTGTGAGCAGTAATGGAGGCCCATGAGGTAGTTTACCATATTTAATACTTTAAAAGATCAGGACCTGCCATTCAGAGCAGGCTTTGCTAACACTTCAGGCTTTAAGCTTTCTCAGACATGGTCACTGGTGTCTCTCAGTGTATGGCCATCCACTGTCAGTGTGTGAAGAGGAGGTTTGCAGCCTTGCTGTTTTCCACTTCTGCATGTCTCCAGCAGCAGGACTAGCAGAATGACTGCTCAGGTCTTTGTTCCTTAAAGCAAACTGCTGACTGATAACAATTATCACTCTTCTGTAAGGGGAAGGTGTGTTCAACTTTTGATGTTAATATTTGAACAACAGGCCTTTCTCCACCACTTGTGGTAGCAGTCAGGATGGAGAGATAGAATTGGGAAGGGTGCCAGAGAGAGCAGACTGCATCCTGCTCTGGTCCCACAGTAAGCACACTGGTTACAGAGAAATCTAGGGTTTACTGCTAGAGTTTGATCCAAACTAGTTGCCCCCAGGATGTGTGTAAAGAGCTTAGAGAAAATGGAGTGTGCTTTGTTAAGGATTAACTCCTCTCATGTTTTAGCTCCTAAATTCTATCAAGTCTCTGAGCTTGTGAGAGATGAAGATTTGGGGGGCTTAACTTGCTTTTTCCTCAGAGACTTCTGACACAGACATGGTGCAATTAAGGCATTTCTCTAAGAAGTGCCTCCTAAGGGAAGGTACTCCAGCTTGAAGTAAATAGAATGCATGAGAAGCTGGGGCAGAAAGTATTAAAGAAAAGCTACTAGCAGCTAGTTTTATCTTTGGCAGAGCTGGGAGAATGTACAAGGTGGGCGGGAACAGAGTGCAACAATGAACTTGTGGCACAGCCAAATGTAGAGACTCATCATCATCTGAATCACTTCTGTACACTGTGATTCACCCAGGGAGCATTTCAAGGTCATTGTTTAAAACACATACCACGTAAAGTAGGATAGGTCCTGGGGTATAAAATAGGGATTTGCCGTAGAATTTCTAGCTCCAGCTATCAGACTCATCTTTGCCATCAGGAATTTTAAACTGGAGATTTTGATAGTTACTTGAAAATAGAGGAAATTCTCAGTTCTTATACTTCAATCACATGTGTTAATCTGCATGAGAGCATTTTGGCCACATGTGCTATGAATTTCTGGTTCTCTTAGCCTCCTTGCCTGTGTTCCCATCACTCAGGCACACAGTGCACGTCTCTCCATCCAAACCATGCCCCCTTCACATCTCATGTGTTTGCCAGATGTCAGCTTTCCAGGGACAAAAAATAAGCATGGGTGGCCGATGGCTTTTGCATGAATGGAGGCAGGAGCAAGGGATACAGAGACAAGGGACCTTTATTCTCAAGTGTTCTTGAAGTGTACATTTTTAAACTGCTTCTTCAGACCTCTACAGAGGTATGCTCTGTAAAAAAGCACAGATGAGGTTTCTTGATTTTCTTCTAGTAGTCTGTGCAGCCAGTGGGGTGAGATGGACAGAGAGGGCTCCAGGCAAGAGCAGTTTCTCAGATCCCACAGGCTTCATCCTGAGCTTGTGCCTGTTGGAGCAGGTGTCCAGTGCCGTGTTTCAGTGCTGTGCTCTGCCTTTGGTGAGGGCTTTTTCATCTTCATCTCATTATCATGTGTGTGTATGAACACACCCATGCTTCCTTTCTTCCTATAGCCAGGCTGTAGCTTGGCCTTGTTCTATAAATAGGGTGTTTTCATTGTGCAGCTCATGCTGAAAAAAATTATCTCCTTCTGAAAATTAGGGCACAGAGAAGAGTACACAGGCACGGCTTCATTTTTCTCTAAATATTACTGACAAAAGGGGCATATGAGCATGAACTTCACGTGAATTAATTGATCCCTGTTAGTTGTTCAAATAGCAAAAACAGGAAAAATGAGATTTTCTTTAGCTTGAACATAGTAGTATGGGAAATGCTCTATTTTCCATCTACCTGAAGTTACACAAACAGGAAAGGCTGAATGGACATCCCAGTATGTGTCCAAAATAGCTGTGCAGGTGTTCTTGAAATGTTTTTTAAGCAAATAAATGGATCTGTTCTTGGCAAGCTGTTCCCATTTTTATTTACTTTTAGTATCAAGGGAACAAAAGTACATTAATGTAGTGCTATAGCAGCATTCAAATGCTGGGAATCAGAAGCTCAAAAAAATAAATAGAGATTATATTGCAGAGGAGAGTAAAGCTTTGCAGCCATTAAGACAACAAAAATATTCCCTATGTGGAGTATTTTATGACCAGAACCCTGAGATGGCACTTGAGGAATGTCATCAAAATACCACAGCCTGAAGACTTTTTTTTTTTTTTGGCACAATTTTAACTCCTTTTAAAAAGAGCTTCTAGTTCCAGACTTTATTCCTGAAGGGTCTTTTCTTTGTGCACAACCAAAATGAGAGATTTCATTAAAACATAGGTATTCAGAAATAAAGCCAAATTACCAACCTAGTCAAGGTTCCTTAGCTGAGATGCCCCCACATGCAATGCTCCAAGTGTCTCTAATACCTGCCCAGTCTCATGGTTGGCATTAAAATTCCATGGCAAAGTCTGCTAAACTAGCAGGCAAAAAGTAGTCAAATATACTGATTGCATTTGTGAGTGCAGGTTGCTAATGTGAGGATTAATTTCAGCTAGAACAAGCTTTTGCACATGGCTTCAACATGGCCTTCTGCTTGTGGGGATGTAAGAACTGGTAAGGAGTTTGCAAAATACTTGGGCCTGAAGGGCTAATTTATCTTTTTCCTGCAAAGCAGGATGTGTAATTTGATAGTGAGACCACAGAGGCCAAGGGATGGGAGAGCATAGGTCCACAATTCTGATATCTTGGACAAACTTTACCTTTAGCGTAAATAAGACAATTGTTGAATGAAAGGATGCTCATCTCAAAGGATGCTGAAATCTCACCTGGCTCTTACAGCTGGGAATTAAAGACACTCCTTGAGAATGGGAGCAAATGAACGTTTTCTATCTTGGTAATTAAGAAATCCAACTAGAACTCTGTGTTATTTTTTCCTGTGGATCTGTGGGAACAGGATGGCATTCACAGAGTAGCACCAGGGCTTGGTGGATGTCCAAGCAGAGCACTGAGACAGAGCAAAGCCTCTGGAAGAGGGAAGGCTGATACCACACTCTGTGTTTTTCCATGGCACTGATCAGGGCTGGTTTCTTATGCCCTTTTTATTTTCTTGGTTGTTTCTCATTTTTAATTGGGAAATGAAGGAAGCTAATACAGTTCTTGTACAATTTAGATCACTTGAACTATGAAAATGAAAAGTGAACTTTCTTTCAGAGAAATAGTAAAAATATGTAATCTGAGTGTTTAAATATAAAGAAAGTCTGGTTGACAAAGTGTAGGAGATCTCCAGTAAGCAAATCTTTTTCTTTTTTCTGGAAATGCCTTACAGACTTATTTGGTTTCTGCAGATAATGGAGTAAAATATGCACAAAGTAAAACTGCAGCTCCTTGCTAATGCAAAAGGAATTGGTCTCATAAGGCTGAAAAACTTTTATGCTTCACAAAGAAACTTTAGAGAAGGATACTCATGTATTTATAGTAAGTAACTCAAATATCAATTCTGCTTCTGTATAGTTCTTTTATAAATATTCCCATCTGCTTTTGCCCTTTTGTTTTTGATGCGCTTATCTCCAAGCTGAAGATTTTATGTGCAGCATGCTGTATTGTAGTGCTGCTTCTTTACTTCAAAGGCAAGCCAAGGAAGCTCTTTTGGACTGAGTATCTTCCACAGAAAATCTGCTCATGATAAAAACTTACAGCAAACTTTACTAGATTTTTATCTTTTCTCTTTTAAATGCCTAAGAAGTGAAGAGTGTTTGTTGCTAATGATAAGA
Source organism: Aegithalos caudatus (assembly GCA_013389925.1). Classification (NCBI taxonomy): domain Eukaryota; kingdom Metazoa; phylum Chordata; class Aves; order Passeriformes; family Aegithalidae; genus Aegithalos; species Aegithalos caudatus. The sequence continues at coordinate 452,884 of WEIU01024410.1, forward strand.
ATGTTTTCCTTTCGCTACTGAAGCTTGCAGATTTAAAAACCTACTAAAGAACACTGATTTGGGATTCAGTTTCATTTTTAAAAGGAAAGAAATAAGTTTGTGGGTTTGATTTATTCAGTTTGGTTTTGTTTGTTGGGGTTTTTTTTCTTTAATAATGGAACCAAGTAGATGTATATGAAGCAAAGTTGTAAATCTTCATCCATAGGAAATGAGTTTAGAAAAAGTGCAAGGCAGTGGAATTGAGTGAGCAAGTGACAACATTGCACATCGTGGTCTATCCTTCATGCAAAAAATAGGATTAAATGTCTTTTTCAATCCACTTGCCAAGCTGTAATGGAGAGTGAAATACATTGATGAGGTCAGAAGTTAACAGATCCTCTGTTGTCTTTCGTTTTCTGTTCTAAGGGGCTGAATTCCCAGTAAGCATCTCTGCGGTCATTTCTCACATTTGGCCAGCTGAAATAATAAGAGTTACTTATAAGGCCCCTAATTGGAAACCTCTACATTCTCCCTCCCCAATTAAAGTTTACTCTTTGTTTCCTTGCTAACAGCTGTTAGATAAATATAATTTATTATTTCTGCCTTTACTGGGCTGCCTCCTGTGTGTGTTGTTGGTGCAATGTCTCATGGTACAAGCAGAGCACTGCTAGACCATGGCACTTCTCCATCCCTTGTGCCAACTTCTTTCTTGAATCCAGTATTTTCCTAAATGCCTGTGGTCCACTGGTAAAGTGATTACAGAGATGCCTGCAGTCCTTCCTCACTGTTTTATGAAATATTTCACTGCTGCTCTTGGATTCCTGGAAGTTGGTTGCAGATACAGAGCTGCTTTCTGTGCTCCCACCTGGCTTGAGTTCAGCATGTTGATAGCCCTCTGTATAAAGTGAACCTTGATAAAGAGAATATTCTTCCTTTTCATCTAGCTTTCCAACTGCCTAAGTTTTGAATTATGAATGTTTTTTTCTGTGTAGAAGAGTGGTGTGGGAGAGGAGAAAACAGTCCAACAACACAGCCAATACCATTGGCAATAAAAATGCTACTTAAATGTGAAGCATGGTTTCTTCAGGGTATGCTTCTCCAGGCTCCTCTCTCTTCATCCCTCCTTCAGTTCAGAAATAAATATGTTCTAACCAAATGCCAAAATACAACTTTCCTTTCCTTTTTAGACTAACAGTAAGTTCAGGACTATCTAAAGACTTGCATAGATAATGGACTAACAGTTTTGCACAGTGTCAATTTTTTATATATTTGTCATTTGGGAAATTATTTGAAGGTGTGCTAAAACTCTTTGAGCTGAACTGCTGCCCCATGCAAGCTGGAGTGCATTATGTTTTGGTTAAATGATAACACATGAAGCCCAAAAAAGGCCTTCTGAATATGTAACGGTGCTTTTTGTGCTCATTTTCATGAGAACTTGGGGCAGAAGGCTACAGGAATTCTCATATTCACTAAACTTAAACCAAGAATAATAACAGCATGAAAAAATGCTTATAATTTAGGAGTGAGTCTTGGATAGTCCTACAATAGCCTCCTGTCTGCTAAGCTTCTGGTCATTTATTCTGCTATCTTGGGTATGTATTGCATAAATATACCGCAAGAACATTGTTTCATTTATTTGGTGGTTACTTAAGGCTGCTCACAAAAATAATCTTTAAAACTCTGATAAATAGAGACTAAATAACCATAATTTTGAAACAATTAAAATGTATGAACAATGAAACAGTGAGATCTGTTTTGGGGCCATGCCTGCAAAATGCTGGATTTCTGCACATTTGACTTAAGCTTCTTCTTGGAAATAACCTTTCTCAATTTCATTTCATGATCTGTATGTTCCAAAAACCCTTCTGCAATTTTCTGGGGAGGTCAAAGTATTCAACCTAGTTAATAAAAGTATGAGCAAACAGAGGAAGGAAAAAAAAGTCTTTGTCTTATCAATCTACTTTTTCTCTGGTGAGTAGAAGTTGTAGGTAAAGTAGTGCCTTTATCCTCTGTCTGCCATGCTGTGGCCAAAATTGAATTGTACAGGTGCTTGTAAAAACCAGGATGGAGTCTGGATAATAGAAATTAGGACAGAAATAAAAGCTGCAAAAATATTTCAACATGATACTCTAGGTACAATTATCGGAGTTAAGCAATATGGTCATATTTATACAATGTGCATTTGTCCACATGCACCTAAAAATGTCATAAATAATACTTGCATGCCCACATTTTTAGGTGGAAGTGGCAATTTACAACCTGAGAGAGGATGAAATAGTGTCTGGTAACAGAGCAGCGCTCGCACAGCCTTTCATCTAAGTGCGTCAAAGTATTTGATGGGAAAATTGTGGCTCAGAAGGACCGGTTTGTTCATTCCATTTGGCAGCAAATCCGGGAAGAGGCTGCAGAGTCTCAGTTTCCAGTCTTGGCCATGGCCCCTGGTGAGTGACTCAGTTGCCAGGCCAGCGTCCGCGATGGCTGCGAGCGCTTCCCGGCAGGGGCTGGGGCTCTGAGCAGGGACGGCTCCAAACACCAGGCACAGCCCTCTGCCAGCTCCCTCTGCAGAGCAAGGAAAGACAGAGCTTCCCCAGCGAGCTGATGTTTGGTGCAGGATCTCTTCCCTGGTCCTATTCTGTTACTTTCTATAAATGTCTCCTGGTACGAGCCCAGAATCCGCCGGGCTGCAGGAGCCAGGAGCGACACCGGCCAGCGCGGTGCCGTGGGAGCGTCGCTTCCCTGCCTCGACAGCCTCCACTCCTGCTCTGTGCTCAGCCTCTCCCCTGCCTGTCTTACCTTCTCATGAACTGCTGCCTCTCCTGCTCTTGTAGATTTGAATGTCAGTAGATAGAGGTCGTGTTGATACATGATGGGGCTAATTATTTGGTTAATGTTTTCCTAGATGGTGGTTGAATGTGCCGTTTCCGTATGGTGTATGGTGGTGAGTATGAAGTCACCTGGAGAGATGTGACCCCTTTCCCAAGCCTTTCTGTTAATTATTTGGATAAGAGTAAATAACTGTTACCTCCCAGAAATAAATTGTCATCATGCTTCTTTGAAATTATTTACTGTTCCAAGTATTGAAACCTTAATTTTTTCTTTTTAGTATCTTCATTTCTTACCAAAATTTTATTTCCTACCAAAACTTTATTTCCTATTTGTTTCAAACAAATATTTCTTTCAAATATTTCAAGTGGTCACTAACATATATGTTTAGTTGTACATTTTCAAAGCCAGGCCAGAAAAATAATACAGAACTTAAAACTATGTTTTAAAAAAAAATTGCGCAGACCCATGTCTTGAAGTTTCTTAACAAGAGGCAGGTGAATAGAGCAATTCTAATCAGCTCCAATTTGATGTATTTGTCTACTCAGTCAAGTCAGAAAAATTTAAATGGAAACTTTGTATACTTCAGTGAGTGCATTAACCAATTCTGTGTTTTCAGAGAAAAATACGAAAAGGAAAATTATGTACTTTTTACACCTTAAACCTGTGAAATACTTGGGCAACGATGCTTTATAAATATTCATTGTTAATTTATTTTCTTTACCTGCTCTTGAGGTAATGATCTTGAGCTGCTGACTAATAGAATGTGAAATCTTTGTGTTACCTTATAAGATCTCCATTGGCAAAGTTTAAATTTTTCAAAGTAACTTTATTGTCAAAGGAAGTCATTATCAGAAGAGGCAACCTCTCTGTGAGTAGAGGCATTCTGAATTTTTTGGATTGGCTCTTGATTTTATGGGTGTGGCAGATCAGAGAATACAACTGCAACTTTTTTCTTACTTGAGATTGTTGATGTCATCCTCTATGTGAGCTGAAAAGTTACAGTTTTGGACCACATGGAGCCTTTTTGTGCTGTGGGATTTCCTTGCTAGGTATGGTGAGTGGGAAGAGCATTAAAAAAAAATAACTGGAAAATAAGGGCATTCCTAAACTAGCCTTAAAGACCAATTTAGAAAATGAAAATCCCCATTTTCTTTGGTGTTTACCTAATGTTTTGCTCCTTCTAAATGCACTAAAGGATAACACAAAGGGTTAAGAACCCTTTTTCCTATAAGAATGGAAATCGTAGCAAGTATCTTTACTTACCATGGGACCTCTGTGGTTGGTGGTAATGAGTGAGGTTAAAGCAGACTGATGGGGGAAAGGACAATTTTCTTTGCAGTGTTGGAAATGGGAAGGTGCACGGAGTGCCACGTGTCAGCACCGCTTCGCAAACGCCGCGGCGCTGGACTGCAGCGTCCCGCTGGATACCCTGCTTCTCCCACAGCACTGTGCAACCACAGCTGGGCTGTCAGCTGGGCTAGTCATGCTGTGTTTATCCTGAGAGGTCATTCTTGGCCAGGGATCAGGACAGATCTGGCAGTCCTAGAGAGTTTTGGAAGAACGAGGCAGTGCTGGGGAGCCGAGCCTTTGGTCACATCAGTGCAAAGTCTGGAGATGTGGAGCAGGCTTGGTCTGTGCTTTGGGCAGGTGCTGGGAAACCTGTTTGTTTTCATGGCTCTGCTTTCCCTCGACAGCCATCCTCAGTGCAGGAGCACAGGAGGAGGTGTGGATGCAAGAGTTGGGCCTGCTGTGCCACTGCCAGGGCATCTGCTTCCTCTATCACCCATTCAGCTTCACTGGGCTCGGGTGACACGGCTGGGAAGCAACAACAGAAATGTCCTGTTGCCGTTTTTAGTCCTGACTGACACAGCATTAGGCACAGAAGATGTTCCTCAGCTCTGAGTGAATGAAGGCTCTAAATCAAGACCTGTATGGCTGCTCATAAAGCAGCTGCTTACTCATCAGATCTTGCATCCTTGGGAATTCTTCACATCTCTGGTCAGGTTTCATTCCATAGATGTATGGAAAGTATATATCCGTCAAGGAAGGTACTATTAAGGACAAATAAATGTGTGTAGTATATTTTATTTGAATTGTCATTTGGATGGAGGTGCTTTCAGAAATGGCTTTTTAACTGGAAGACTGTTTCAGAGCTGAAGTGATTCAGAGGAAGAATAAAGTGAAACTCACTTCAAGCAGGGGTGGGAAGAGGCAGTTATTTGTCTCTTGCTCCATTATACAATTCGACAGTAGGTTAGAAGTGCTTTCAGCTGCAGAACGAGGTCTTCTAAAAGCAGCTTGTGCAGACAACAGATTTTTCCATGTCCTGACTCTAAGGGGTGTTGGCTCCTGTGTTTGCAGCCGTGAGGATGAAGCTCAGCTTGAATGCTTGTGCCAAAGCTCATTCCTGAGGACAGAGACCATGAGCCCTGGCTGCTGCCAGGCTGTGGGCTCTCCCCACACCACTGAGAGCCTCAGTCTCCTGCAGAGAGGCATTGGGAGCTGGGAAATGAAAACCAGGTCATGGGTGCTTTTGGCAACATCCATCTCTCTCTCTTTTTATAAGACAGCATACCTGGGTTTTGCTGCCGCTCACTTCCTCCCAGAACAGAGTAAATATTTGTCCTGAATCTCTGTCTATCTCCTAGTATTTGGAAATCTGCCCTGAAGGTGTGTGGGTATAAGAACTGGACAGGGAATAAGGAGGAACGTTTCTGTTAAAGCTGCTGCAGAAGAGAGAAAAGTAGCTTTAATTTTTTTCTCCCTCCTCCTCCTCAGAAACAAAATCCAGCAAAATAACCATTTCAGGAAATGCACAGATTTGCTTTAAAATTTTCCTTCTGCTTCAACATATTTTCTTTGCCGGCTTGTCTCTGGAATTCATCTGCATTCATTGTGTCAGCAGTCACTGTAGCCTAAGCACTACTCTAAAAATTTCCAGGGGACTTTATTAATTTGACTCCTTGTGTTATGCTGATGCCCAATCAATGGATTGATTGTGGCAAGAACAATTTCAGAAATTTGACTTTGTTTGCAAGCACATGGTAATTTTTGATTTAAACTTGGCAATTGTTAAGGGAAAATGGTGGCTCTTAAGGCTTTATTGGACAGATGTGTATGAATGCTGATTATGCTATTTATTGTGTAGATCTCAACTGGCTGCATGCTTGGACAGATGTGTATGAATGCTGATTATGCTATTTATTGTGTAGATCTCAACTGGCTGCATGCTGATCAGTTTCTTTTTCCTTAGCTAGCCTGGAGATGATTTTCTAGCAGTTTCTCCTTTCCTCAGTGCCTCGCCACGTATGTACTTTCTCTCCTAGTCTTCTTCTGCACAGATGCTCTGTTGATGATCTTTGAACACAGACAGGGGAAAGCCCCTTGT
>WEIU01024410.1:459142-520444 GCA_013389925.1 Aegithalos caudatus
TTTTCACCCCTCTTTGGCAGTGAAGCATTTGGCCACGTCTTCATGTTCTCTTCCTCCCAGTATTGCTTCCAGATGTTGTCTTGGTGCTTTTTTCTTGTTTGTGCTTGGATTGTCACTTGATCATTAGCACTCTGTTTTTGAGAGGGAAGCCTTTGACTTGGTAGCAAGCAGACATGAACCCAAGCCACAACTGTCTGACCTCAGCTTCCTCCCTTTGAGGTTGTGTTTGGATTTAAGATGTTGGTTTGGCCTATGGCAACAGTCAGACCCCGCCACAAAGTGCATTTCTGGATTCAGAGGTGGATTTTACCAATGATCCAAGACTATACAGCTTATTGCTTCATGCAGACTACGTGTAGAGTCAAGTCCTGTTGCTAAAGATTTAACCCCTTTCCTTTTGTTTGGAACACTTCTATGGACAGCTTGCATCTTCAGAGGAATTAAATAACCTGAAATGCTGTGCTTGATGATGCTCTGTCCTTGTGATTTTTTTCTTGAGGGCCATAAATATCATGATGGAATGGACAGTCTCACTCCAGAATGGAAGTGAGACCATCCCTCCCCAATGACCCTGGCACAGACCTGAGCTGTGCTGCTCTGATAAGATGAATTGGAGCTCAGGTTCTTGCAGCTGCCTCAAGCACCTTTTCCTTCCCATTGCTCCTAGAGGAGTCTTGGGAGAGTCAACCCTGTTGCAGTGACAGATGTGACAGTACTGGGGCTTTGCTGAAAGAATTATTAAGTACCAATGTAAGTATCAAAACAAGCTATATTAACCTGTGTTCCTCATAGTTCTCACTACTCATGAATCAAGTAAAAGAAAAGGAGAATGTTCTTTTCTCTCATAGCTCAGGTAATCCCATCCTGTCTCCTGGCTGTTGCTTCTGACATGAAGAAATCAAATATTAGCTTCCCAGTGTTTAAGTGAGGTCTGTGTTTTGTGAATCACTGATTTTGAGTGTTTCCTACCTTCTGCTGGTGGGGAATTTGCTCCTTTACCCTATCCTTAGGAAGTAGATTAGCTGGAGACCAGCTTAACTGTATGCCATCCCCAAATCAATGCAGCCACAGTTCAGAGTGGAGATAAGCCCCAAATTCAGTCTGGTACAGAAATGGGGACCTGCAGTCCCCAAACATGGGAACAGTGACACAAGTGACAAATATTGAACTCTAACAAGGCTGTTTCAGACAAATTCACCCTGGCCTAAGGCAAGGGAGAGGCCTTCATCAAATTTCAAGCAAAAGTGGTTTGTGTCTGGGGTCCCTCAAGACTGAAGCTTCCCACTGTCAGGCAAAGGATGGGGAAAAATTCCCTCTACCATAAAAAACTGCTGAAGAAATTGAAAAGCTGTTTTTGTTCCAGCAAACTTTGTGTATCTTTTCCCCTCCCTCAGGGAAGAAAGTCAGCATAAATACCATCTTGTAAACTGTGGTTGATTTGGCAAGATGCAGATGTTTATTCCTATGGAATAATTTCCTATGCAGCAGACTTGTTCCAAAAGTACTCCAGAAGTGATTAAATCTGGAGAACAAAGTTACATTTACATGATCCCCAGGAATTCAGCTCATCTGTGCTTACTCCTTCTCAGCAGGAAAGAAGCAAATAATACCCAAATTTCTCTTGCTGTGGTGAAGGTGTGAAGGAGCTCAAGGACTCTCCCTTTTTTTGGCCCACAGGAGGGCAACATCGAGCTGCAGCTGAAACAGGATTGCCAGAGCAGGTGTACAGTTTGCTAATATAAGAATCAATGAACTGAAACCAATTAGCTACTTTAGAAGTGCTATAGACTACAGCTATTTAGTGGTATGTTAGTCTGCATCCTCTCTGGCTTTGGTTGCATTTGTGGTTAATCTGTATTTGCTCTAAATTCCTTTTGTCATCTGTAGCCAACAACATATGATGTGAAGAATAAGGCAAAGTTATTTTATTAGGATGCAGTCCTGTTTTTTTTCTTTGTTATTGCTTCTCCTTCCAAACAAGTGCATAGTTAAATGTTGTGTTGGCAAAAATGGACTCCTAGGATTCCTAGGATTATGATTTTGAGTTGTGGCATTGTCTAAGAGTACCTGTATGTTAAAGGCTGTGCTACACAGATTGCAGGCTGAGAGCTGCACAATATTGATGGCATGAAGTTCAGTTATTTCAGCAACATATCAGCTTTGGTGTTTAATGCAGGTGGCTTGCAGTAGCAGTGCAGCAAAGGTAGTGGCACAAAGGGTTTGTTTTGCAGTAACCTGCAGTCTCCATAAATGCTGATCACACTCTGGAGTGAGATGCTTTGGGAGGCTGAGCAGCCTGACTTTAGAGGAGCTGAAATATGGAGCAGCTCTGCCAGATCCTAAGGGGCTGGGAAGCCAGATCAGACAGAGCTTGGCACTCAGGCTCCCTGAGTCCCTGGATACAGGATGTTTTCAGGTTCACAGAACTATAGAATATGTTGTGTTGGAATAGACCCTTCAGGATCATTGATTTACAGGTGAGTGGAGAGATGCCTTGTGCCTGAAACCTAGACTTCACAAACCTTTCTTTTGCTGTATTACTTTGGCTGGAAAAACTGGTCTTGCCAGGGGAATTACCTGAACTCTCAGGGTCTTTTCTCCAAGGGGGGATGGAGACCCAGATGGAGGTTGTGATATACCAGCCACTAATAACATTTTTGTTTCTAACCAAAATTATCTGTGGGAATAAACAAGGGAAAGTGATTTAGTAAAGGTGGTGTCTTCCATTAGACCGACCAATCCACACTCGGGTTGAGGGAGGTTTTGGGTTTTACATGGATGTTAGTGGTATGGTTAAGAAATCTTCATTCACGTGCTTTGGGGTTTCATAGAGGTAGTATATTGCCAATTAAAACAAAATTTATAGTTTGGAAACTCCCCCTTCCCCAGCAATATAAGCTAAAAGCATTATTGAAACTGAAAACCTGTAACAAGGCATGGATTTTTGTGCCAAGTTCCATGGTTCTGCAAGGGGATAATACTTGAATTTCCTTTTTAGTGTTCAAATTAGGAAAGAATGAAAGAATTAGGCTTCTTCCCAGCCCCCTTTTTTCCTTCTTTTTTTACCCCAGGAACTCCTGAAGTATATTGGCATATACTAAAACAACATTGATAGGACATTATAGATGATGGATTGGTGTATGAAGGATAAGTTCTAGTATTTTATTACAAAAGCAATTGTTTGGATGTGTATCACTTCTAGTTTAGCCAGAGGCACTTATATGGTTTCATATAGACAGTAAGATTAACTCTCTGTGAATTGACATTTTGGGAAGCTATCAATCTTGCAAGGACTTTAAAAAAATAGTAGAAGAACAAGCTTGTGTCCATTTTGTTCTTTATCAGCAAATGGCATTTTTGGGTCCTTGGGAGCTAGATTTGCTCCAAATCATTATTTTTTAATGAAGGAAACAAAAAACAGTCTGTAAATTATTTGGCCTTCAAACCTGCTCTGCTGGCCTTCTGTTATTGGTTTCTCAAACAACAGCTTTGTTTGTCTGTGCAGTCCTGGCCTTGTCAGTAAGAAGTGTAGGTCTTTGGATGCATTAGCTCAAGTCATTATCAGCAAAGGGTGTAAGTACTAAGGGATACTAAGGGATCAGTCAGCATGATCTATTAAGGGTGAGTAATAAAAAAGCTTGGTGTTTTTATGTAAAGTTCAATTATGCTAATGAAAAAGAAACCCAGGTGAGTTTTAAGTCTCTTAAGAGTTACCTCTTAAAAGTAACTGTAGTTTCTACAAGTGCATTTGACTTATCTTTCATGGTTTATGTGGAATCTAGGGTGTTTGTCCCACTTATATTTTACCTCCTCCTACTGGTTTGTCAGAATGTATTGGGGGCAAGATGCTCCATGCAGGGTTACAGTGGGAGGGCTGCCCTGTAAAGAGCAGTCAGGCATATCAAATCCAAGGGAAAAAAGAGGCCAAAGTGAGCACCTAAAGGTGGACACATGTAAATATGCAGGTGTGGCCATGCTGTGGATGGGCAGGAGGAGGGCTCAGGCCTGTGTCCAGCACAGCAGCTTCTCTGGCCATGGGAGTCCCTGCAGCTCAGGCAGCCCCAGTGCTCGGTCTGCCACATCTGCCATGGCAGAGAATTGCTCCCACAATGGCAAAGCAATCCCAAAGGCTCCATTCCAGACCTTGGTGTACGGGGAGAAACCCAAGGGTAGCATGGTAAGACACTATTTTAGGTGAGCTCAATCTGCCCAGACTTGCCCCAAACAGAGGTGCCACAATTTGCTCAATTTTTCTCTCCATCTACAAATTCCCTTCTCATGCCTTCTCTAATCCCTGTTCTCCAACCCCCTTTTTCTCCTCCTGGAATACCCTACAAACCCCTTCTGATGAGTAATTTCACAAGCTGTCTCTGGTGCCTGTGCTTTCCCCACCCCTGCACTGCTGCATTGCTGTGGCAGTCCCAGGTGAGCCTTTGCTGCTGAGGAACTCCACAGATTTGTGGGATTGGATAAGAAACATCTCAGAGACATCTCTGCTGCTGTGAGAAAGGCCTCTGGAGCTGGAATGTTAGATTCTCATTGACAGTTCATGTACAGCAAGTGGGATGATGTGGTATGGAAATATGATATTCATAAGAACACAGCCCATCAAAATAATCCCCTCTTTTTTTCCCTCCACCTCCAAAAACCAAAAGGTATTTGGACTGGATCCACTTATAGCACAGGTTTCTACATTAAGCAGTGTCAAATGGCAAAACTTAGAGAAAAATCTGAAACTGGGGAAGGAGACAGGATATAGGGTGGTTACAGGGGTCAATATTGTTTCAACATAAATGTGAGACTGCTGTCTTTACTCCATAGCCTTGCTAAATCAAGCTGCAGATAACACAAAGCATTGAACAATGATGACAACCTCTTGGACACAGCTGCACGCATCCCACCACTTAGGATGGTGTGCAATGATTCTCTGCTACCAAGTACTTGTGTGCGCTTTCTGCCTTGAATTGTTTTTTTCAATTGAAAAATATTATTTCAAAGGAGAGCATGTGTTTTTGCATGCATGTGGCTGTGTTTGTGTATAAACTAACTGATTTAAATTATTTCCTTGGCCTCTGGGCCCTCGGTGGGTGCCAGGACCAGGCTATGGTCTGCTGCTGTGGAGACCTGGAGCAGCTGTGGGTGTGGCAGAAATCCACACAGCTGCAGTGACTGCCTTAGAGCCTGCAGAGCCCGTGCCTAGGGCACTGGGGTAAATAAAAGGAGGAGATTAACTGATGTTTCCAAATTCTGCCACTGAAAAATTTGTTCAACGCACCTACGCTCGCATGCACACACACACACAAATCCTTCTTCTAGAAAGGAAGCGCTCTGCCTGCACTGTATCCTCTGTATGTAATCCCTTAGAAACCCAGCTGTTGAACACTCATAAATGATGTGGAATTTATTCCCCAGCAGTGGCTTCCTACTGTGGAGGAGGAGTCGGGGTCTTTACAAAGTGCTCTGGGCCTGGTACTGAGTGACTGTAGGCAGAACCTGGGAAGGGCTGAGGGGATTGGGAACCTTTAAAGCGGGGCTCTGGGAAGCTCAGGAGGGCAGGTGATCCAGCAGAGAACTTTGTGGGAGCCACTGAGGGTAAGAAGCAGAGTTTTTGCAGCTAAAAAGCACAGCCCTAACTACAGGCACAGGCAGTTGCCACAATTTCTGTCAAGCAGAGACTGATGTTGTTCCACCGTGTTTTGTAAACCTTTCCACGGTGGAGCTGTGTCACAAAGCAGAGAGCCTCTCTCTGAGGGGCATGGGGACATGGAACAAGCCCACCCTGGTGATGCTCTGAGCTTGCTGCCAGCTCTGTCCCTGTACTAGCATAACCACTCTGAGTTAGTGAGTCCTGCAGAGAAACAAGTGCATTTGTGTGGGCTCTGTGCTGCACTCATGGAGTCAAATGGCTTTTGGATCAGGTTGGGTGGTTTGTGTTCTCCAGGGCACAGGCACAGTGAACACAAGTTGCTTCCAAGTGTCATGGGTGGGTGAAATACAATTTGTTTATTAAACTGTACAAAAAGCATTGGAAGCTCTCAGGTGGGTGCAAACACCTTAATTCTCCTGAGGTGCATGGTGATGTCTCCTCTAAACCTCTCACTGTGGCGTTTAAGACTTAGCATGTCGTGATGAATGCAATTCTGAATTCCAGGAATTCTAAACTTCTTAACAGCACTAAGGAATTAAAATATAAAGCTCTGTATCATCAGCATAAGAGAAAGACTGTACATCTTGACTTCACAGAGTTCAAAGTCAGTTTCCACTTCTGCAGCAGTGAAAATTTCTTTAAACAGAGGTGTCCATTTTAGGCTGTTTAAATAACGTGCCAGAAGAGCAGAAGAGTATGCATGGATAAAGGCATGATTGATGGGTGGGTGGAGAATAACTATTACTTTGATGTTTAATATTACAGGCTAGCAGAAACCAGAGACGGATGTTTTCATTACATTTTCTGTCTTCAAAAGATGGTAAATTAAGGGTGGTCCAGGGTAGCAAGGTGCTTTTCAAAAAGTGCAAGGGAACAGCACTGAAATTGATGTATTAGTCATCCTTCTCTTTGTCCTCTGAAAAATGAAAGTGCTGCATGCTGGATTATGGAACTCTGCTGATGGTGTCATTTGTCATGAAAATCTGTGCTTGCTTTCTGCACCACCTTTTTTAATAATTGATACCTAGTCTAAGATCTAAACTCACAGTATTTGTGTAGTGACAGAAAATAAAACCTCCAATATAGAGCCACAGAAAATAATTTTTGACCTTTTCCCTTTTCTTATGCTTTATCTACTGAGATTTTGAGCAGAATTGTCATATCTGGAGAAAATTATTATGAAAACTTTTAAAAGTGAGCAGTCAAGGAGCTGATATATCTGGAAACAGTAACTACAAGAAGCATGTGATGCTACCACCTGGGGAGTTTAAATGGTGCTATTCACTTTGTCTTATTAGTTCTAAACATCTGCACTGCTAAGGGAGAAAAAATGATTTAAAAAAAAATAGATATGATAAAGGTAAGGAAAGAAGGTAGCTACTACTTCAAGTGTCAGATTATCTAAGTTTTTTGAATATTTGTCAACCTAACTGCCAAGAGCAATTCTCTGCCTACCAAATATAGATACATCTGTGCTCCCAGTTGTAAAACTAGATTTGGGAACCATTAGGTCTAGCAATATACCAATGCTGTTGGTGCAAAGCCTCAGAGCTGGTGTTTGGGTCTCCTGGGAATTCCTCTAACCAATGGGAGCAGTGACCAGGAATCAGTTCTTGACTGCAGGATCACTTATTTGGTGCCAACCTCTTTTATCAAACAGGGGATCCATAAGTCTCTAAGCTGTAGTGCCCTTTTTGGCTAGACACAATCATTACCAGTGTCTCACAAACCCAGTGTCCTTGAAGAGCTGGAAAGGTCAAAGGCTGTTGATTTGAGCTGACCGGACCCTTTTCTCTTGGGAATTCTATAAGCAGAAATACTCAACTTTAGAAAGCCATCCTAGATTTTTTTTTTTGTTTTATTTCAAAAGTTATTCTTTCAGATAGTCCATTGAAATAAGGATTTCTCTTTCATTTCTTCCAAAAAAGATCTTCTGCCAAGTGTCAGCAGAGGTGGAAACCATGAGTTCAGTGTATGCACAAACTGAGCAACACCAATGCTGGCACTGAGCTCTGGCAGAGGTGCTCAGCTCTGTTTTGAAAGGGCCACCTCCAGGAGCAAGAGGCAAGTTCAACAGCATAATATTTTCCAGTTTTCTCTGAATGTTGATGATTTTCATACCTTTAAGATTTATTTCATAAAGCCAGAGAAGGAAATACCACCACCAAATGTCAGAACACTGTTTGCAGCCAGGTCTCCTTGGGTATGGCTGGCTTGCACTTTCCACATCGCAGCTCTCTCGGATAAAAGAGCTGTTCTGACTGTCCTAACAGCAGAATGGTTTTCAGCAAACACTTCAAAAAATCTAGAAAAGAACAAGCAGAGTGGATGCATTGCTAGCAGTTCTAAATGCATATTAGAGAAATTTATATTAAAATTCTGTCAGCACATATTTGGATGAAGGCTAGAATCCTAACTCAGTACTAAACAGCAGAAAGTACTGCATATTAATTTTAGTTTAGTGACAGGAACCTGGTGACCTTCTTCCTCAAAGGAAAATTAATTTAAGTGTACAAGCTGCTAATTCTGGTTCTTTATTAAAGGGCTAAATGTCCATTTAATAAATTTTAAGAATTAATGAATATTTTTCCTGTTAATTTCCCTGGTAATCATATCTTCACCAAGTTTTGTCTCTGCTGTCTTCTAATATGTTACACACTCACCAGTGAATAGATTTTGGATAGTCTCACTTCACTTCTAGTGAAATCCTATAGCCACTGCCCTCTTTCAGAAGGAATTATCCACCTACTTCTTTGGCCTATAAAATTTCACTGCACAAATTTTAATCATCAAAAATAATGGCATATTTAAATCTATTATTTCCCAGGGATACTGGGTTTTTCCTCTCTATATATTTTAAATATTAAGATGTTAAAGGTATTTTCATGGGGAACATACATTATGTAAAAGTATTTCTGCACTGGGCGCATTAGAATCAATCCCTTCTTGCTCATTAAAATAAATGCATGTGTTGGCTGGTCTGCACTGCTTACTGTTAAATATCTTTGTCTTTCTCTGCACAGACTTTGTGTTTGCAAGTAAGAGAGGTTTAACTAATGATGCTTGACCATCACTGAATTTCCATACAACTGGTGGTGCATTTTCCTTTGGATAGGAAAAACTATTCCCTAGAAATTTACAAACCATTGATGAGGATATTACTCGTGGATGGGAGGATGTGATTTCCTATTTCTTCCTACTTCAGGTCTAGACAATGTGTGCATACATATGTAATAACAGTGAAAGCAAAAAAGGCAAAGCCCAGGAGTGCAGAACTCCTCACTCTGGGCTGTCATTGGAGAGTGGCCATTTTAACGAAGATAAGTCAAAGTCTTGCTGTAGCCTTAATTAACTACAAACCTTGATAAACTGTTAGATCACAATTGCAGTTAAATGACTTAGTATTGATTAGAAAACAAAGTAAATAGAGTACTAAAAACCCAAAGGTTTCACAACACCAAAATAGCCATGTATTTTTCTTGCTTTTTTTTTTTTTTTTTTTTTTTCTTTTTTTTTGTTGTTCTTCCTAGGATGCACTGAACCATTTTCATATCTAGCAAACTTGCCATAATACAGGAGAGCAGAGTTTCTACCTTCCAGCATTTCTGTGCATATGTTACTGGTGCCTGCTGTGCACTTTGCTGAAGAGAACATAAATAGCTTCTGATGATAAAGAGAATATTCAGAAACCCTTCTGAGAGTGTGCTTGCCAAAAGGCATTGGACATTCCTGAGTCTGCTTGAAAAAAAAGCCTAGCAGAGACTTTAATTTCAGTAAATAGTTAATATTTATGTTTAAGACACAAAATTTAAAATGTTTAACTGAATCAGGATTTTTTTCCTCACGGTCTGGAGGTCTCTGGACATTTTTCAAATCTCGGTTTCTAAAATGTCCAAGTGTAAAACCACATTAGTATTCAGAAAGATTTTTTGAATCTTCATGCCTTATTTGCTCAGGCTAAGTGTGCATCCCACTTTGATTAAGACTTCGCTGATCCTGGAGTAAAATCATTAAAGATTCATAAACGACCATTGCTTTTTCTCCTCCTTGAGAATGTACTGACATATTTTATGCAATTATTTGTCTTGAGTATCTTCCTGAACTTTTAACCCCCTTTACATTCTCTTATGCCTACTTACATTAGGTCCAAGAATTTTCATTTCAAAGCATTTTTAAAAGCTAATATACAATTCATTTGAGTTCAGTGAAAGTAAAATTATGAAAAAGCACCCTGTCATGGAAGGGCTCATTGCTAATTAACTACATAGGTGGTTTCCTTTGAGGAATAATTTCTCTCAATTCTTTAATTTCAGGTCAAAACACATTTGAGTCTAGGCTCCTCTTTTGGAAAAATGTCTCTAAAAGTGACAGCTGCATAATGTTGTCCTCCAAGGTGGGGTCTGCTTTCACATCTGCTCTCATATCTCAGCTCCATGGTATGAGGATACACAGGGAGTTTAATCCACCAGAAATTTTTTTTTTCTCCTTCCTTTAGCTTGGCTTCTAAGCACACAAGACTTGTGCATCCTGTAGCTCTCATCTATCCCAGTCCCTCCGTTCTTTCTCATTGGTGTGTGGTCTGATGTGAGGGGGAGTGGGACCCCAGGCCCAGCCCAGCATCTCCTGCCAGGGCAAGACCCAAAGCACCCAACACCAAAGTGCCCTTGGTGCTCCTGGAGCTGCCTGAGCTCACCTGTGTGCCCCTGCCACCCTGGGGGGTTCTGCCACTCCCTGGAGGGGTAGCAGTGGTGAGAACTGCTCACCATCCTGTCAGACCTGTGCCTTTCCTTCCTCCTGGGTTTATGCTCTAACCCAGCTGCAGGTGTAAAAGCCCAGAAGAAACAGATGAGTGCCATTATGTTCACACTTTGGAACATTTCAAGGCTGAAATACTGAGAAAGCAATTCAAATTAGTAGGTGTACAAAGCTGAGAGAGTAACAAGCTTTTTTTCCATAGTTATCCTAAGAAAATTCATTTAGAAGTCTGTATAAAATGCTCTTGAATATCCAGTCTTGTTATTAAAGCAGCTTTCTTTAATGTGTTTATAAATTTCAAATGTGTACTTACTACAATTAAAACTGATGATAAAACCCTCACTGGCTCCAAGAGTAGGGATTAATCAGAATACTCAATTATTCATTACTGGGAAAACACCTGCACAGGATTTTAGGTTATCAGACTCGTATGCTATTGATGCTTTGGTTTAATCTCAATGTACACTGGAGCCTAAGTAGGTCTTTGGTATAAAATAGGAAAGTGATGTCTATATTGGAAAAGAAAGACATTAAATTTATATTCTCAGTAAAAGCTAAACTGTTTCTGTTTAAGGTGGACTATAAATCTCCCTGTATTAATGGTGTCTAAATCTTAAGCAAGATGTTTTTTAGGTCTTAGAAATTCTTCCCAGCCATGTCTTTTTTTGCTATTTGCTTTATTTAAAGAGCTAATGCATTACTGACATCAGAGATGCCAGGAAACAAACTTTTAGTAAAAAAAAAATAATATATATATATATATATATATATTTAACCAAATTATTAAAAACATTTCAGGGGGACTTGTTTTGAAATGCCTTTTTCTCTTAGAAGCCAAGAACTGAATAATTTACCATGTGTCTGTGCATTGAGAGCACAGGATTTGGAGTTGCAGCAGTCATCCTTAATGCTGAAAATTGGTATTTCTCTATTTAACTCTTTAAAGAGGAAAAAATATCCCACATAATCTTTTTTTTTTTTTTTTCCAGTCCTCCTTCATGGTCATTAAGGTATAAAGCAAATGTTTAAATGGCTATCTTGCTTTTGCCTGTTTAGGACTTTTAGTTTAGCCAAGGGAATAAGAAAATTTCCTCCACCTCTGATTATGTTGCTTACAGTCATGTGTAATCTGGGTCAGTCTTAGCTAAGAATGTGAGTAAAAGGCTCCTAATTTCTTTTTCAGAATGAAAAGTGAAATACATCCTTTGACAAGTTACTACTGAGACTGGTTTTCAAATGTTTTGAAAAATTTTTTTGTCATCCATTGTGTTGCTACCTCTCATCTTTGATAAAGTTAATATTTTTCTAAGTTGTCTATAGTAATTTTCTCAAAGTTTCTAGAAGTTATTTATATTATTTGACCCGCACACAGACACACACACATATATAATGGGCAACTTTCAGCAATTTTACCAATGAACTTTTCTCCTGGATGAAGTCTTTGTTACTATATACAAAGGAATTTAAAGTATTAAGAGATTACCATTCTTGATACAGCTTTGAAAATGCAGCTGCTATCAAAAAATTCCCATCAGGTATTTTGACTTCCTTCAAGGTTATCTAAATAAAAACACAGAAAACCCCCTCTGAAAAGTTAGGATGACCTTGGCTTTGGTCAAAGAAAATGCTGTACAAGATTTCAACATCCCTTTTATATAAGAAAATGAAGCCTGAGTGCTGATTTTCAGATTCACTCCATTTGAGCCCCTGAATATTCTGACATTGTTATTTATAACTACAATATTGTCAGCTGGATATTTATGTATATAATTATTCATTTTTTTAGACTATCTGCAAATATAACCTTAAAAAATATCCTAAACATCATTAACCTGCTAATATTCTAACCATCACATGTACTTTTTTTTTTTTTTTTTTTTTTTTTTCCTTACTGACCCCTACTGCTCTTGCCCAACCAGGGAAGTTTAGGAAGGATTTCNTTGTCTGTAATTTATTCCTTGATGGAAAAAAATTCCCTGGAAGTAAAATTGTTAACCTTCATGGTCTATACAGGTAGAGTAGAAAGGAGAACTTCAAGAGATGATGTAAACCCCTCTTAACTGTTAACATACACAAATCTATTATGACTGTAAAATTGAATTTCACAATTTCACATGTTGACTACCAGTGAAGTTGATGGCACTGCAAGAAGATGCTTATTTTGGGAAGTTTCATCTTCAAAAATGTCTCCATGATCTTTACAATGATTGCTTTGCTTTGCTGGGACTGGTATCTGACCTGCATAGATGCTTTGTCAGAGGGATCTGTGCCAAAACAGAGGTCTAGGCTTGGAAGGGCTTGAGTGCTGAGGTCTGCATGTCTTCTGTTTCTCCATTTCTCCTTGAGGGTTGTTTTGTTTCACTCTGCTTTAGGAGCAGCAGGTCCATTTAGAGCAAAGCTCTGCTTTGCTGCTGTGACTGAGTGCAAAGTGTTTGTGACAAGCCTTGCAGTGGGGAGCACTCCCTGCTATCACAGCATAACCTGGCTGCCATCCCATAATAGTCTAGTTTCCTCAATCTCCCACCTTCTTACTACTGCAGCATCATAACTCTCTTCCTAAATGTAGAACAAAACTCTTGCAGACCAAGAATCTCTCTGTTGCCATTGAGCAGCAAACACTTTTCTGTAACACAACCTGTTGTGTGTTGGGATTGTGATCCTCTCTCTCTGCTGCAGCTTTCCAGGAAGGTTTGGGCTGGATGGAAACTTGTGACAGTATCAAAGATACACTTATTCCCAGAACTCCCTGCCCAATCCATTCCTTCTATTGCTCATGTCAACACACAGGTTCAGTGATGCTGTGGCTGTGCAAATAACTCCACCAGAGTTTCCGTGACAGTAAAAGCATCACGAAAATGTCTGTGGATGTTTGCTGATTTTCATTTACTAGCTTCTACAGCAATGAATCCCATAATGTTTGGGTGGCCTCTGTGGCAGAATTACTGAATATTTAATTATGATGACAAAATAGAGTCAAGACAGATCCTTTACTGTGGTGAAAAAATTAGCACTTAGGTAGCAAATACACACCATACCACCATTCCCTCAAACTGCCTGATTTAGGAAATTTAGTACCTGTTCAATGTGTTAAACATGTGGGACATATTTGATCTAAGTTGAGGTATAAAAACTTTGCTGAAATGTTTTGCCAGGGTTGCAGTAAGGCTTTTAAACATCAGCCTTTTATTTTGGGATCAATATTCTAAACGAACACCTTGAAAGCAACACTTCTGTCACTGCAGCAGTGTGTTAAACAGGCAAGCTGTATTCTGTTAGGTAACGTTGCAGACTCTGATTTTAGAAAGCTCAGGAAAATGTACTACAGTAACCCACATTTCCTTTTAGATGCTGCCACTTGGGCACTGTAAAGCATCCACAGTGGGGAGGAGGAATCTGGTGCTTACTTTGAAAATTCTCAGACAGGAGACTCTCTGGCTTGTGTATGTCTAGAAAACCACATAATTCCCTGAAGTGTTTTCTGTCTCAAATAGAAACATTATTTCTTCCTGAGGAGTGGCTTGGTTTTCAGCATGGAAAAGGAAAAAAAAAAACCCAACAGGTTGGAAAGTACTTGAGACAAAAATAATGAAATGCAAAACTTGTTGATCAGCATTTCCCTGCTTTGGAGGATGGTCCTTCCTCCTTGAAAGGCAGGAGAGTTACATACTGCTACTGGGGCCAAATTGTCTCCTCCCTCTGTGCCTTGAAGGAGTTAGGTGCAGATCTAAAGTATTTAACCCTACTGCCTGTGTGTAGTTAATTTGGAACATCAGTGCAGTAGGTGTGAGTGGCAGTCTGCATTCAGGGGTGACCACGACAGCTCATTCCATCCATGCCCTCCTGGAAGGTGGGGCTGGAAGCACAGGGCACAGAGGTCACTGCTGATGACTCCACCAGCTTCATTCCTTTCATTTGGCTGTAGTTTTCTAGACATTCTATGCCATTCTACGTGATAATGTAATTCTTTTTTGCAACTGTGGTAGGAACCTGAAAGGAGGTTGTAGCCAGGTGGGAGATGATTTCTTCTCCCAGGAAACAAGCGACAGGATAAGAGGAAATGTCCTCACATTGTGCCAAGGGATGTTTAGATTGGACACTAAGGAAAAATTTCTTCATTGAAAGGGTGGTCAGGCACTGCTGCCCAAGGAATTGTGGAATCACTCCAATCCTCCTTAGAAGTGTTGATAAGCAATGGAGATATGATGCTAGAGACCTGCTTTAGTGCTGGACCTGGCAGTGTTAGGTTAAAGGTTGGACTCAATGATCTTAGAGGTCTTTTCCAATCTAAATTACCCTTTGATTCTAGGAAATGCCTGGCTGCAAATCATTCTTTAAAACTCAACTGAAAAAAATATTTCACAAAGTCCTCTTTTACTTTTTTCCTTTTTTTAAAGACCTTTAGAAATCTGAAAGAAAACCTGAGTTTTGGCCCTTAATATCTTACAGATGTTGTCATTATACTTACTAAACCACATCGTTATTTTTGGAGCTCATGCTAGTGCTGCAGGAACTGCTAGACCACTTCAGTAAAGCAGGTGGAGAGAAGCTGGAATTAAATTCTCTGTTTCTGTCCACTGGCCTGCAGGCATAACTGCACACCTTCAGTGCACTTAGGGGACTAACAAGAATAGCTTGCCAAATACACTTTTAATTTCTGGTGACTGAGCAGATAACCTGGGGGCCTTGCACTGATATTTTCACTCCATATTTTAAGTGATCTGTTTTTCCGTGCAAGCTTTGTGTTGTTTGCATTAGTCTTTTTTAAAGGCCTGGTCACAGACCAGTGGTGTGAAGCAACTCAGTTCTCAAACTGTTCACAGCTGGAATTTTTTGTTATGGTAAGAGGAAGAGTAGGGAGAGAGCAGAAGACAGAGGGGAACCTGAGGAGTTCCCTGCTCTAAAACTGCAAAGATCAGGTCTGGAGTCAAAATTAAATTCAGTCTCTTTTGCTATCTTGCACATCAATAGTCTACTGTTAACACCCAATATCTGTGGCTCAAAATTAGTTAAATTAGCATAATCTTAATAGGATAGCTCTTAAGTATTCAGCTGCATTGTCCAGGGAACACCTAAATTAGGTTGATTGGTAACTGCTTATAAATTGCAAATATGCATTGATCCTTTCTGCTGACCCCTGCTTTCAAGTGGAGTTCATGTTCAGGAATTCTTTCCCATAAAGCCGATCCATATCTTGGAACTGCTGCAGTCAATACACTGACAGCACATGTGCAAATAGATGAGGATAACAAACAAGTCAGATTTGTTTTCAGGAAAAATACCAACTCTCCTGGTTGATAGACCACCATTACTGTGCTCCTCACTTCTCAGGGCCCAGCTCATTTTCTTACAGCTCAGCTCCCTGTTGCCATTAGAACTGACCAGAATTTTTGCTCTGAGATAAGCATGATATGTAAATGCTTTTCTTCTTCCAAATCCATCAATGACAGTTTAGACTTTTCTGGGCAGGAGTGCAAGGCACTAGCATAAGCCCTATCCCATAAAGATGGGTCTTTAAGTTTCCTAAACCAGTTCAAAATCCACTCTGAATACCTCAGATGGAAACATTCACCACTGAGATGAGGTTCTTTGTTGTTGTGACAGAACTTGCTAAGATGTGACAGCAGAGGGGGGGACATTATTAGAGAGAAAACTCATCAGGCCATCAGAGAAAAGGGATGTCTTGGGTCCTGCTGGGCTCTTACAAAGTGCCAGAGTTCAGTAAATGACAGGGTAATTCCTGGGGTCCCGAGGCTGGAGGGATGAGCTCCAGGCTAGCTTCCACATGGAAAGGAAACTCCAGCTGGCTGGGGAATTGTTGGCATGAGCACAGGGGTGTGGAACACTGTGAGTTTCTCCCCTAACACACAGTTCCCCTTTTCTATTACACTGTGAGTTCAGCTCCAAGCACTTGAAGCATTATTAACTCCTTCATGCTGCCAGAAAAAATACCAGGAGTAGTTCATCAACAGTGTGAAAGAGGAAATCTTGCATATAATGATAATACAGCATCAAGTCATATAAACAATATTTTCAATACTGAAATAATTCAAATATTTCCATCTCTTTCTTATTTTTTTTCCTAGGTAACTATTCCTGCTTTGCCATTCTTGCTGCATATGGAAGATTAGATATTGTGTTCTTGAATTCTCACAGTTGATTTAACCATTTAGAGACATAATGACAATGAAATTAGGTGAAAATCCCATAAACCATCAGAATTACACATCTAGAAGGCCATGGAATTCAGAGTCAATATTTCTGCTGGAACAAAGATGTAGAGCACATGGCTGACATGCAGTGGTATGAAAAGCATTCCTACTACTCTTTGTGGGAGATCAAAAGGTCTTTTTGCTCTCAGTTTATTTCTCAAATATTTTTTCCCAAATTCATACTTCCAAGAAGTAATGAAATCAGTTTTCAGTTTTGTACATTCCAAAGCTGGTTTGGTACCTAATTGTCAGGGATCAATCAGTATTTAGTCTCCGACTGTACAATGTCCACATCTTGAGTTCTTATGGTTATGAGTCAGTGTTGAACTTATTTGTACTTATGCTGCAGAGGACTTAAAGAAGCAGACAGAATATAAAGAAGCAGATTTAAACATTAAAAAAATACACAGCTTACCTGTATTTCTTTTTTTTTTTTTTTTTTTTTTTTACATTTAGCTCTAAACACTCCCTATGAAATGACTTTCTGGGGCTTTGGTGCCACCTGAGATTTGCTGTCAGTGCCTGCTGGCTCCTGGTGTGGGCAACCTCAGCTGATCCACTGTGGGCAAAGCTCAGGGGCTTTTTCCTTTCATGTTGTTCCTTCTGCAGAGTTCATCTGCCTTTTCTTTGTAATCCCTCCTTTACTGGTGCATGACCGACAGGAACAGAGCCTTGAGGTCAGTTTTTCATTAATTTCTATTCATTTCTCAAAGTCTTTAGAAATCTGTGACCTGTTTGTGCCCTGAAAGCAAGCAGGGGACACACAGCTGTCCTTCCAAGGAAGAAGCCAGGTAGATTTTAGAGAGCTGAATGAAACAGGAAATGTTAATGAGATTCACTGAAGCATTAGAAGTGTTTTGCCACAATATTTGTATTGGATATATTGTATTGACCTGTGTAACACTGCTGCAAAAAAAAACTCCCTGCAGCTCCCACCATCCTCAGAAATATCTGATAACTGGTTCTTTTTCCCCCTAAATGCTTTAAGATACATTCATTTAGATATTTCATGTCAGATATTCCTACCATCAGGGAGGCCGTAAAGAGATTTCTGAAAATTGTAGCACTTTTTAATGTACATTTTCTCAATTCTTGGCAAAAATAAATTGATCAAAAAGGCACTCAGTAAAGAATTCCAGATTTCTATATTCAGAATTCAACAAAATGCTTAAAAACCGTAAGAAAATACACCAGATAATAGTAGGCTAGTAAAAACGAAAATTAGTTCAGTAATGGAACAAGCCTTCTTTTTAATAATAAATCATAAGTTTCCATGTAAAAAAGGTTTTTTATTAGACTTTTATGACAATAGGGATTTTATCCTTGCTGGGATAACCCTGACTGTTATTCACTGAAGTACTAATAGGCTGCAGGAATACCCACGCACCCTACTGTTGATGTATTTATTTCTCATGTGTATTCCTGTTTAGAGGCTGAGAAAAACATATAAGAATTAAAGTATAAATTCTGTCATAAAAGAGGTTTTGTGAGAGATGCAGAAAACTTAATACACCTCAAAAAAGTCTACTTACTAGTTTTAAAACCAGATGTGATAGGCCCCTATGAAATCATTTCCTACCACTATCATGCTGATTAGCTGCACAGGCTGTGTTTTGGTCTCTTGAACAGATGGTCTATACGTCTCTTGCAAACTCTAGAGTTACTGGATGACAGAGGCATTTAATTTTGAAGTCCTTTAAAAAAAATAGCCCTGTTTTAGATTTACTTCTTGATGAAGATTCACATTTTTTTACTACAGGGTAATATTTCTCCAGAGCTTAAATCCCTACCACTTTATTTCTGGAACGATTCACAGGTTTGGCCTCCAGCTTTTGCTGTGTTATGTTGGTCTGGCTCCCAGCTCCAAGGGCTTTATTTTCTGTCCAGTGACTGCTACACTCCACCCATCTGCCTGTGTGATTGAAGAAGGCAGTGATGCCTTAAGTTTTAGCTTTCATATTTTCCAGATTCTGCACTGCATTAGTATAAAACTCTGAACTTCATATAAAGAGTTAGCAAGTTCTCTTCACAGGGTAGTTAGACAAAACAATCCTTTTCCAGCCTGAGAACCAAGACACCATTGCAGCTTCAGGCCCCAAAAGTACAAACAGCAGATTTAGGAGAGCAATCTGGCAGGATGGGACTTCATAACCTGAAGCTGTAATTGGACAATTAACCCCAATATGCAAATGGACCAAAACTTACAAAAGTGTGAAAATGTGTGACCCATTGTCTGTCTTGGGTGTGGACTTGGCCAGGCTCTTGCACTGCCCAAGGTCTTTTAATAAATAAATACTTTATACATTTAGCACTGTCTAGCCTCTGTTTTAGGTAGCCTCTCAAGGCACCAGCAACATTAAGCAAACTTTGCTTACAACAGCATCTTCCAGAAGAACTCAAATACTTTCAAACCCTCCGTGTTTGTTTTCTTGGGTAAGAAAACAACTTCTGTTCCAATGGCTGTCTTGAGGACTTCTAGGTAAATATGAATAAGTATGAACCAGCTTTATGACTATGGCCAGTCTTAGTCTGACACAATGCAGCAATCAAGCACAGAATACACAGCTCTTTCCCATCTGTCTTTATGTAGCACAGAGCTTTGTCTGGCAGGGTGGATCCTGCATATATATATGCACACAAAAGTATGTTTAAATGCTTCCTGTCAGCATAAGACAGAACTGTGACTACTATAATACTGCAAATTGTGCTGAACATTTTATGAATTCAGAATTTATGTTACTGTTTAGTTTTGTTTTGCTTTTCTGCCATGTGTTTTCTTAGAAGGACCTCGAGCTGACAATATATCAACTGAGTTCGAAGTTAACAACTTTACTGCCTTATTTTATATTTCTAAAAATTATGTTGGAGAATTTAGTACCTGTGAAACTCTAATAGCTTTAGGGCTAAATTCAATACAAGGATCTATAGCAGCACAGCTAGCACACACCATGACAGATGGATAAAGAAGCTGCAACTCCATTTGTTTGGAAGGAGTTGCGTAAGTCAAATCTGAGCACAAAAACTGCGAGTTTCTGGTAAACATACAGACAGGCACAGTCCCATATGGACTTCAGGGCTCATGTGAGCACATGCAGCTGCTCCACATGGGGAGGGTCCCTTCCTCAGGGACAAAATTCAAAGAAGCAGCTTTCTAGACACAGGGAGCTCAGCTGTCACAAGAAGGTATAACTAATATCTGTCTCCAAATGATTGCATAACAACTGCAGCCTAACCCCAGAGTCCCTTCACCCACCACCTTCACATCAGCTGCCAGCATCCCTGTTTCTTCTGTCCATGTTTGTGGACCACAAAAATAAGTGGCAGATTGGACAGGCATATTATTTGCATGCCTGAGATCATCCAGCCTTCATAGATCTGACATAATGAAACATTAATTCATACCCTACCAATTTTTTTTTTTTTTTTTTGCAGTTGACATTAGATTGATCCCAAGTGTCTGCTCACATCTGCTTGAAGGATTTGTATTTTACACTTCTTGCTGAGCACATAATGAAATGTAAATTCCCTGACTCACCATGTACAAAAATGGCTTACAAAAAGGATTTTCTCCTTCTCTGCCATATAATTCAACAAAGCCAGGTCTCTGCTTGCTCTTTCAGCTGATTTAGCACCCTCTCACTCAGGAGAGGAGACCAGGGAATATACCTTTCTTACATAATTTTTATTAGGTTCTAAGCCAGCCTCTTAGCATCCTCCCTGGGTTTAATTTTTGACTGAGATAAGCCATTTGAGACAGATCTGAAGACAAATTCCTATTGACCCAGAGCCCAGGGAGCCCTTAAGGAACATCTTGATCTTCATGATCTTCACTCTGCTGTCCTGCAAGTACTTTCCTCAGAAAGGCTGCTTAGGTACTGATTACAGTAAGTTACTTCACATATTCTTTCACATAAAGGAATTACAAGGCTCTATTGCATTTCTTTTCCACTTTGTTACCAATTTACAACTTTTTCCTACAAATCTGGGAAATCTTTATTAGGTAAATGAACACGGCTGTCCTGCAGCAGAGGCTTGTAATCTGTGAGAAATTATATGAACTATTTGGAGGCTGTTTTGTTGGGGGTTTTTTATTGAAGAGAAGCTCAGGGAATGGATATGGCTGTTTTACCTACAATGGCTCTTGTGTGCTCTTTGGCATCAGTGCTGCTCCCTGTTCCTCTCCACAGGGAAAGGATTTCAGTTGTAGAGAGATGACCTTATGAATTGCCATTAATTAACACTTCCACATGTAAATTAGCACCTCTATCAGAGGCATGCAGAGAAGCTGCTACTCCATGAGAAATGCAGGCACACAAGTTACCAACAGCTCTGTCCAAATGTGAGCAGTTCCTTCCTACAGCTTCTGCCAGGCCAAGCACACACATGGGCATACATCCACCTCTGAGACAAAGGAAAATATTCCTGAGGATGTTAATGGGAAAGTAAGTGATATTGCCAGAACATGTCATCTTCAACAAAAATCACATTTTCTAGTCCTCTCAGAGTACCAAGAGCTTTCCAACTGTGTGAAGCTTATGGTCTGAAAACTCTCCTAGGATGTCTAAATACAGAGAAATTCAATTTTTTTATAACTCTGGGGCAAAAAGTTTTTATTTTCTCTCGAATATTTCTTAATGTTTTCATTCAAACTATATGGTTATCTCTAATATTAAAAATGAAGACTATATATATGAAGTTGCTCTACAATATTGTTGGAGTTTATTTTGTTCTGGCATATAAATAAAAAAGATGCTAGAAGGACCAGCTATTTTTGAAATTATCTCAAGGCTGTTAGAAAATTACTAGTTGTTTTTGAATATAGCTGTTCCTTCAGCTTGCTCACACAATGTAGATTTATAACCTCATTGATTATAAACACTAAATCATAAGCATTTTCAATACTGTCTGGTGGAGGGCCATGGATCTGCTGCTATGGGATTGATCGAATGATCTTTCTGATAAATAGCAGGCAGTTGGACTGCCAGTAGTCAAAAATAGTACTCAGGGAACAAAATAATTTGGCTGTAGAAGAAAAATCTTTTATTTTGTAATAATAAATGAGAAAATATTTGTGTGGAATATCAACACTTCTGGCAGGAAAGCCTTACACATAAAGAGAAAAAGTTCCCTGGTATGTAAACTGTACTATATGAGAAAAATTAGAAAAACACCTCTTTACTGCTTCAAATACTTTTTTTCTTTCCTTAGTGTCACTGTTGCATGGCAAGAGGACTGGGGGAGCTGCTGAAAATGGAGTAACCAGCTGGTACCTGGAATTTGGTTCCTTCTCTCTCTGTTAGGGAACCATTGGAGTGCCTTCATATGTTTTCTTCTGGGCAATTAATTGTCCTCTACCTTTCCTTGCTATGGGGTCTCTGCTTTTAGGGCCTTGGCTTTGCTGCTTTGGAAGCTTTTCCACCAAGGTCAATCCAGAGCCTCAAGTGCCTGAACCTAAGTGCCAAGAAGGGAACAGTGCTGGGGCAGCCTTCACTCCAGTGGATCTGTTGGACCTGGGTGGTCTCTGTGTCCCCTGGGTGGTTGTGGGGACAGCCTTGGGGAGATGCAGGAGCCCTGTGCTGCAAAGCATCCTTCACCCTGTGGGGGAGAGACTCTCCTGGAAGTGGAGGTTACATCTGTTCCCTTCCAGTGCCTCCCAGGGCTCTGTGTCTTCCAGTCCCACAGGCTGAAACAAATCTTGTGAAATTTTAAATTCTGGCTGCAAGAAGTCTTTTTATTTAATGTATATTTAGACCAGGGAATAGTTCCTCTTTTCTTATGGAAACAATCTTGCTGTATGAGAGGAAACGGCACCTATAAATTTAATCCTCCTAACCTGTAAATCTTATCACAAATGAGCAAAATGTTTCCATCATGCTCCCTTCCAAGCCCTTCAAAGGAGAAACAAGTCTGTAGTTAACATATAGACAATCCTGAGCCCTGTGAGTTTGGCCTTTCCTGGTGCTGTGCCAGCAGCAGAACCACAAATGTACATGTAGCAGCTCTTCTTACAGAAATGTCGTCTCCTTCACCTTCTGAGAGCCAGAAATGTTTCCATTTAGGAAAAGCAGACCGTCAAGTGGTGTGGTGGCACTTACCACCACAAATGGAGATCTTTGATGAAATCACATGGATGGGTCTGTTCTGAGCGTGCAGGATATAATTTGCCTGCTCCACAAATGGAAACAAAAGCAATCAGTGTCTGATGGTCCTTGTGGCCTGGTGTGTATCACATTGTTTATTTAAATGTATCTCATTTTTTATTTAAACAGATCAATGAATCTGGGGATCTGTTGCACTGCTTAATTCATACTGTAAATTGAAAATGGAAGATAAATAATTCAACAGATGAATAGTAAAAATGCAAAATTTTGCCCTTTTTTTGCCTACTTGAGGGATGTGGTTATGCTTAAATGTTTCCACTGGGACCTAGTGACTGTAGCTGGATGCAGTTTGCACTGGCAGCACTGGGCCCCATCTAGAACTACTCTGTTAACAGCTCACTCTGAAGCCCCTACCAGTACAACTCATCTAAAAAGGTATTTCTCATGCAAACTGATTTTAAAGTAATTATTTAAATTACTATTACTGTTTACTGTTCTGTTTTCCACAGAGCCTGTCAGAAGTTTTGCTTGGCCTCCATTTACAGTCGGGCTGGGAAGCTTTCTGGGAATTCAGGATCTCATGGCAAGAGAAAAATCTGCAAAATCTTGTAGAATTCTCTGCATTCAGTGCTGTGAGTACTTCTGTGTGGTTTAATCCTACAGGGTTTTTTTGAAACTCATCATTATAACAACTTCAGCTTGCAGGGTGTGGCTGACCCTCAGAGGTACAGAGCTCCAAATGGGTGTCTTAAAATAATTTTGCCCATCTTAGAAGACATGTAAAAGTTATTAGTTAGAGACTAAATTTTAGGCAGAACAGGTTCTAATTATACTTGATTAAACCAGAAACATAATTTAGCAACACAAGTTGGTTTTGGTAAACAAACTTACAAAAAACTTTTAAAAATCACAGCACATTTAGGTAAAGATTAAAATGTTAGCTTGCTTGTGAACAATTCATAGATAATCTTGATAGTGTATAGTGGCTTAAGTTCTGTAATTAAGCATGGGAAACACACCACTGAATTTCTACTTTAGTGGAAATTTACACGGCTGAAAAGAATGGGATCACAATAACTTTTTAAAGTGGCCTTCCCACTTATTTCTTTAAGGTGTAGGTTTTCTGGATCAGTAACAAACAAACAAAAAATCTGAATACTTCACTAAATTTTTGATGGGTAATTTCAGAAAGGCTTTGGATGCAATGGCTCCTTACCAGACATTTGGGGACTGCCTTATGCTAGGAGTGCAGTTGATGGAATATTCTACTTTTGCTTTTATTTTGTGAAAGTAACAGACATGAAGCATGGGGCACTCAGACAAAAGTGCATTATTCAAATTAGAGAAAACTACCAGGGAGTTTTCTGATGCTACCTTGAAGTGCTTCCTAAACCTCCATGCAGCTTTGTTAGCAAGTGTTCTCATCAAATAAACATCAAACATCAAATAAACAACAAAACTGGTGAAAGCAAGGCAGTCACAGCTTGTTCCCAGTAATGAACTGAATGAGTAGGGAAAATTATCTGGGGCTAAGCACCCTGGTCCTGGTCTGCTGTCCCACTCCTCAGGGAGAACCAGGGGAATGCTGCTGCAGCCCCCCTGGTTTCTGCTCACCTGCAGCCTGGCTTCTGCACTGTATTGGAGGAACTCTGTGTGCTCAGCTTTCTCCTTTGTTGATGAGCCAGCAGGAGATCAAACTCCCTGAGGGAAGTTTGGGAACAAACACCCCACTGTGACTCTGAGCTTCAGCTTCTCTGATGGATGTCTCAGCAAGCTGGCTGCTCCCAGCCTCGTCAAACGTATTTCTGCACCAACACAGAAGAGTAAAAATAGCTCTCTCACTTCTTGTTACATGTCCATGGCCAGAATATCCCTGTCCAGATTAATAAGTCATTACTAATTTAGGAAAACATAGCTCATATGCCTCTTTTTGAGGCACCACCTGGATGGCCTGGCTCACATCCTGGCAGGGAAACACGGGTGGTCTCCAGACACCAACTGCAGCCTGCTGACATTGCACGTCCAGCTGTACTTAGAGGGACTTGGAAATGCATAATGCTACGTTAGTAAGTAAAGCCCCTATTTAGGCTGACTCAAAGCAGCTTTTAATCTTTGCTAATGAAAATCTGCAGTTATGATCCTAAGTCTTTTTCCAAATACTTCTGCAGCTTTGGGTGCAATCCAACAGCCACTGACTTAAAAGAAAAAGTCAGACTGTAGATGGCCACTTCTGCTGACAATCCTGTACCAGCTGCAGAGGCTGCCCAACAGGGGAAGAGTCCAAAATTCAGCAGAGGCTCCCCTGACCAACCTACTGCTCCCCCTGTGCTTGCACAGGCCTCCTCCACACACCCTGAGCAGTGCAGAGCTGGCACTGTGCATCAAGCTGTGCCAGGGGATGAGGACCCCACAGTTTCTCTTGAAGCATTGCTGTCACAGCTCAAGTGCTCCTCAGGTAGCTTTGTCCTCTAAAGCAACTTGAGGTTTGCACAACCACAGCCTCAGATTCTAGTTTCTACAGTAACATAAGTTGCCTACCTGTGAGCTGAGGAAAGATTGATCAAATTTGTAGTGTTTTTACTCTTCTGCTTAGCCAGGGCATATGAGCTTCCAAGCAAAATAATCTGCAGCCTGGAGGGACCACTGGACTTGGCACTTGAGCTTCACTTCATAAGCATTGCTTTTGCCAGCACTCCTGAGCTAGAAAGTGCAAACCTGGACATGACAGCTGAGGAGAATGAGAGCAGGCTAGGAAGCACTAATGACTGTTGCTCATTTCCAGACTCCTCCACCTGAGAGAGCTGAGTAATGACTTTTGACTAGAGCAACATTAATGCTTTTGTGGCTTTCCCTGTTGTGCAGCCCCAAGGCTGCCTCGCCTGGAGCAGAGTGTGGCAGGGGCTGGCTCTGCTGCTGCTCAGGTAATTTCCCTTACGTTGGGAAGATGTCTGTGCACTTTGTTAAGTTCAAAGCTGACAGCTCTGTAGAGCAGGCTGAGAAGGGCCAGCAGTGCTTGGGGACTGTCTGTGCAGGGACATGCTGACATGTGGGGAGCGACTCCAGAGTGGTCCCAGGCTGGGGCTGAGCCTCTTCGGTGTGAGCATTGACAAGTTCCTGAGATAAACCTCTAAAGTGCCATTTGTGTCACAATAAGAGAGACGGTGACAGGGAGGAAACCTGACTTAAAACACTTCAGGGAGACTCCAGGTCTGCAGGGGACAGAACCCCTGTCCATGCAGCAGCACTGCTGCTCCAGCCCCTGTGCTCAGTCCTGAGGTAAGGTTTCAGCAGGCCAAAATAATCCCATTTAATGAGATCCGGGGGGCATTGTGCCTCTTGCCAGCTCCTCATTAGTGCATGGACTGCACGACAAAAGGCAAACCCCATCAGCCTGTGCAGGCAGAGACTGCTGCTGGGTCTGTTGCTGATTTACAAAGCTCAGCTGTTCTGGGTTAAGCAATCGCATATGGGAGCTTGTTGGGAGCTTCCTTCAAGTAAGCCCTAAAGTAAGTTACATCTTTATGGGAAAGTGTTTAAAAATAAAACCATATGAAGAAGCATGCAGGAGTATGGGCTGGAAGGGAAAAGACAGCTCTGTTTTTATTTTGCTGTAGCTCACTGTCTGCATCTGGTAAACAAGAAGAGGGTGAAGCAACTACTAAAAAGTGAAGTTACTATTTCAGAGGTGAAGAAAACGAAGATTATTCTAAACATATCTTCAAAGATTTTTATTGATCTTAAGAGTTTTTTCTACTCATTGAGAAACAGGGTTATTTATTTTTTTTTTGGCCTTTATTTCTGTTTCTCCAGTTGTGAGAAAATATTATAATAGGGACAGGCAGTGGAAATAGCATAAGCTGGAGTTAACATCACTTTCCTGTGACCATCAGTATTTCAGTATTTGGTTTTCATCTCTGCTAGCTCAGAGCAGATCCTTTATGTGGGATGGTGATTCCAACAAGGCCATGGCTTTGAAGAAATGTTTCTGTGCAGATGTAATAATTTTTTGACTACTAGAAAAGTATTGAAATGAAGTGCGACTTGAGCACAGGTACACTGTCAGTAGGAGAGAATCTGTGATGCAGGGCCCATAGCAGAGTCCATCACATGTGAGCTGAACATGAAGGACATAAATTCATATAGTTTGATCTTACCCTGGTTCTGAGGGAGCAGTGAGTGATTTTTGCTGAGTCTTTAGTTAGGAAATGCAGTTAGAGTTTGCAAGGGAGTTGACAGAGGCTTCTCAGGAATGATGGGCTTGTGGTCCATGGAAAATTGTTTAATGGTGGCAGACAATTTGGAAAATAAGTGGCTTCTACTGGGGAGGCCCAGACCTTCCCTTACTATAGTCTGATTTCCCATCTTTCATAACTCTAGGAAAAGGCCTGTGAATATCAGCTCACAGTGTGAAAAATTAATATTACCTTCTTATAGCCTCTGTTCTTTTCCAGTGTGTTTTGCCACAAGATTTGGAGTATTTTCACAATCAACAAGGGTAAAGGAAAACATTTAGAGAGGTTGGCAGAAA
Source organism: Aegithalos caudatus (assembly GCA_013389925.1). Classification (NCBI taxonomy): domain Eukaryota; kingdom Metazoa; phylum Chordata; class Aves; order Passeriformes; family Aegithalidae; genus Aegithalos; species Aegithalos caudatus. Next base: position 486,383 of record WEIU01024410.1, read on the forward strand.
CATGCTAACAGTTTAGCAGGAAGCTGAACACCCTATTTCCATGGAAGTATAGAAACAGATCTTTTTATAAGTAGGAGGAAATGAAGCTTATGTTTTGCGGGTTTTAAAAATAAGTTACTGTATCTACCACATATTGCATTAAATAAAAAGTCAAGGAAGCTAAAGTTACTCACATATGCTCAAACTGGCACACTCAATTTCATCTATAAATACCTGGAATTGATAACATTCATTGATAGGTAAATGGTATCTTTGCCCTCTTAAGTTTGTATGTCTTAGTGGTTCCATTTTTAAATTCTGTCTTTTATTTTTAATGAAGGTTCAGCCTTTGGAGATCTGCAAATCTGCTGAGAGGGGAAGCAGAGGCTGGAAGGATGTGAGAACAGAGGAACAAATGCACTTCAGCTGCTTGGCTGGGCTGCTCCTGGGTTCTACAGCATTCTCAGCAGCCTGAGGGGATCCCGAAAAATGCAATTTCTCTACATCTTTAAAAATGAAAACACAGCAACAAAAAATATTTGCATTTTATTCAATAATCAGTTCAATGATTTGGTGCAACTGTTCACTATTAATAACATGCTATATTTTAGTCTCATTTTTTATTTATCAATATTTTTCTTTTTTTATAGTATTCATATATTTCCTGGTTTAACTTATTCTGGTGTTGATGGTGATGATGTATCAGTCAGTTTTTGGGACTACAATTTTTCCTTCTTTGTTCTACTTTTGTTTCCCTTAGTCATGAGTCTTCTCAGGCCTGACCCCATGCCAGTCCTTTTAGCATTCTGGATGGGTATTCCTTGAGTGAACACATAAATTTCAGCCTTGGATGAAATTGAATGTTGAATATGGTAATTTTAATTTCTGTAGTCACAGTTCATTAACTAATCATAGTTTCATCCCAATATTCTACTTTATCATCTTTACAAAAAATGTAGGCATATGTTACATTTAATTTTTGGCCTTAAATTTTTTTCATCCTACTGGAATTTTTATCATCCTACTGCTTAACAGTTCTGTTTACTTTCTTTCCCTGCTTTTTTTTTTTCTATTTGCTTGACTAATTCTTTTGGAATGCATTTTAAATTGCATTTGAATATTCAAACTTAATCTGTATTTTGACAAACTTCATTCTATTAATTAGGTCTTTGTCCATTGAAACCTGATTGTTTTACAGCCTTTCTCTGAAATCTAATTTAAACAAGACTCATAAGTGCAGCAGATCTATCATTCTCCATATATTTGTCAAAAATCTGCACTTATTATATGAAGCAGCAGAATATATTCTTCATTTTGAAAATGAAAATCAATAGAACTTTATCAGAAGCAGGTGGCTCTAGAAGAGACACCTGGGAACTAAAAGATTTTTGTAAGTAATTGGTGGATACCATTTCATGGAAATAAATTTCATGGAATAAATATGTGTAACTTTAGAATTTTAATCTTGTTTTTGATCAAGGGCATTTAAAACTTTTGCACATTGGAATAGAAACAAATTTTAAACAGAAGAGCTTTCCAAATACAAATCTGAAGCTCTTGAAAACAGTCCTCTCCATCCTCTAATGAGTTAAATGTCTAATTATTCTTGCGTTTTCTAAAGAATTTTGTGAAAAGTGAAAAGAATTGCTGACATGACACTCAGAAACTGGGAGGTACAAAATAGGTTTATATAAGTAGATCAATTTTGTTTGGGTACTCATTTTAAAAAGTTCTCAAAATTTTATTCATTTTCCTACAAAATAAAGCTCGCCTAGATTTATGCATATAAAGAACAAAAGGTGATAACTCTCCCCCCATGTGATAAACACTCAATATAAGAAATACATATTATTTTTAAACATAAATAATGAAAGATATGCTTGAGAAATGGACTTTTGGATGCCAAATGACTCACCAAAATCCTTTCAGCTGCAAAGGCTTTATTCACTTGTATACCTGCAAGGGCCATAAGAGATAAGAAGGTTTGAGGTTTGTGAGTTCCCTGAGAAGTGACACAGCTGTAAACAGAGACACCAAAAGCAGTCTCTTTTTACTGAAAGTGCAGCTTCCTCTGTGCAGTGCTTGTTTACATCTCCCAGACGTTGTCTGAGGACACCAATTCCATCCCTGCATGGCCTCTCCAGGGCTCTGCTGGGCCTGGCCAGTGCCCCCCTGCCAGGAGACAAAGATGTGCATTAAAGCACTGGACCTTCCCTTTGCACAGGGAGCCACCACATAACTCCATGGAAAAGCAGCTCCTCAGCCCTGTTCAGCCTGGGAAGGCTTGCACTCCTTGCTGTGCTGGGGGGGCTGCCTGCTCCTCACTGAAACACACAGCAAAGGAAGGGGGGAACACACAGAATCAGTCCGTGCACAAACACACCTGATATCCTCCATAATGGGTTCGTGGTTTATAGCTCTGATGAGCTGCTAGGGTAGATGTTAAAATAATGGAGGAAAATCTTTAGAAATAAAGCCTCCTAAAACAGGCCCAGTAGAAAAGTCAAAAACTCAGATCTAGCTCAAGGCATCTGCTCAATGTATGGAACAAAAAAAGGGTACAGAAGGAAAAAAAACTCTTGTTAAGACAGAGATCTGTGAACTCCTTTCATCCTTAGAAAGTTTTCCCTTCTCACACCATGATATTTCTCACATTATTCCTGAGGCAATAGGACACTCACCTGAGGCCTCTCGGTATTAAGACTGGAGTTAATTGCTTGATTGGACTTCAGTCCCAATGCTGACATTCACTTTCTGTGGGCCTGGGTAAGCAATTTCTGTGGAGCTGAATCCAAGTTCAGCAATCTATAAACTGATGGATATTATCTTTATTGGCATCACAGAGAGCTTTTTGCCTTTTTATTTTCGTGAAATATATGACATAGAAACATTGCCATATTTATACAACGTCATAAGAACTCTCCTGCTCTTTTACTTAATATCACATTGGTAAAGTGCATCCAAGACCATCCATTTCACTGATTTTTTTCATTCATACATGAGTCTGGTGCCATTTTACATCAGGATTCATATTCAATGTGTTATCCAAAGGATTCATATTCAATGTGTTATCCAAAGTCTGGTCTGTGAAGTTATTTTCCATTTTACTTAGATGTTTGCCTCCAATCTTCTGACCTGTACTTCTACATGTGTTTTTTGCACACATAAAGGGCACTGAACTCAGAAGCCAGGCCATCAGCTTTTACACAAACATCTTTGTTCCCTCCTAGCCCTTTTCTGTTTTGGTATTATCACATAGTGTTACTGCTCTGACAGCTAGGAAAGGTTAATCATTATGACAACACAGGTACCAAGCAGAAATATTAACCAGCCTATTGCCTGCTCATGCATTCACTAATTATACAGAACATGGGGATTTTTACATAACAGCTATGCTTCTCTAATCCCTGTCCAGCATTTCAGGGAGAGTGGAGTGAAAATCCTGTACAGAGCAGTGGATTTCTTTGGGTTTAGGTTGGTATGGGCTCAGTTGTGGCACCACAAAGACTTCAGAGTTTGCCCATCCCTTAGAAATCCAGGGACAGAGGTGACAATAAAATTTGAAACTATATACGTGATTTTTGTGCTTCAAAACAGCCTGGAAAACATTTGCAGCATGCTGAGGTTATGGAGCACTGCTGGGCAGGGCTGGCACCCAACTGGAATTGGTTACTCCTGTCCAGTGGAGATGCAGGCACCTGCATTGGGAAAAAAAAATGGCACAAGGGCTTTGTTCAAGTACAGTCAAGGAAATGTGTTTAAACCTGATGAGATCTAGGGGCTTAAAGACAGATTGGCTTAATCATGAGTTTAATGACTCAGAGTACCAAGGTGACGGGTAATCCATCTTTCAAAAAGAGTGGTCTGGGTGCAAATTGTAAATCAACCAGGATAAAAATTTAGTTGCGAAGAAAGCAAGCAGATCTCTTCAGGTGACACTGTGACATTGATGCCTGGGGAAAAGATGGAGTGCAGAAACAACAAAAACTCCAGCCTGGTGATTTCTGTAGAGATACATAGGTCCAATATGTCCAGCAGTTTCTGATCTGCTATGAGGAAAACAGATCCTTTAAAAGAAACTATGGATCATGGAGATTACTGAGTCAGCAGATCAATAGAAGAAGCGCTGGCTTAAAGAAAGACTTAACTATAAAAAGAGCAGTGGTATGTAGCATACAAAACCACAATGATTAAAATAGCAAGTCTGTCTAAAGGGCATTCCTGTCACTAAGCAGCAAACACAATCATCATTTTGGAAGGTTTCCTCAGCATAAATATTACATTTAACTGGAGCAGGAATGGCCAAGAACAGTAAGGCACAACAACATGTGTGAAAGAGGCATGAGCCTGCCCTGTGAAGGAGTGTGGCTCAGGAAGTCCATGAGTGGTTAATGACAGAGAGGGAGATGCTCCTGCTCAAAGGAAACCCAGGGAAGCCTGGCACTGGTACGTCCCTGGATGCTTGTTTATCCACATAGCAGAGTGTGTGTGTGTGTGTGTGTGTGTGTGTGTGTTTGTGACCCTGGGGGTGCCATCAGGGAGCTGCAGGGCTGATTCCTCCTGGGAATCCTGCCTGGCCTGGTTCAGGTGCCTGAGGGAGCAGTGCACATCTGCAGGCTTGGTGTGCTTTGGCCAAATACAAGTGTGATGTTCTGAAAGCAAATCCTGCTCAAGAGAGACAATTTTATGGTTAAAATAACAAAATAGGTTTAAAGCAAAAAGTAGCTGTTGAACCTTCATGGGCTATATAAAGATGTGCTGTAGGACAAAGGAAAAGGAAGTTGTGTCTTCTGGGGCATCATATTCTCAAGGCAACCGATCTTGCTGCAGTGTGGTGATAGTCTTATAACTATATCTTTGTAGCCATTTTGAGTACCTGGAAGCATAAAATAATAGTAGCAGGAATAAATAACCCATTAACTGATAGGAAAAACCACTGGTGTGGGGGTTTTTTTTGTTTGTTTTGTTTGTTCCCAGTGGTTGGCAAGTAGATACAATTATATTATTATTTTGTGGTACTTTAATTTTGATTTAATCTTTCACTAAAAGAAAGTCTTCCTACATACTTAAAAATAGCAGACTACATATATTACTTACTTTTTATTTGGTTTAGTTTTCATTTACTCCCTGAATTAATAATATTGCCAATCAGATATGGTAAAAGCACCTTCTAGGCTTAGCTAGCCCAGAACTGCAAATATTTCACACTGAGACAAAAGCAACCCGCTTTAGGTTAAGATTGCTATAAAATATATAAAAAACCTTCTTTTCTGCCAAAGGTCTGTAATTCTTCTTTGTCACAACTCTTATCTCCTTTCCCACCTTGTTTTCTCTGTCTTTAAGAGAGCATTTGTCTTTCCTAGAAAACTTTGTTGGTTGTTCTGTTTCTTCCAGTTAATTATTATCACGCTGGTTTTCAGTAGATTATGTATCTGTTAAAACACTGTAGAGAGACTTGGTATTTCCTACTACGCTTTATGAACTATTTAAACATGCAAACTGAATTTATTTGAAGTGAAATGTCACTGAAATAGCTAAAAATGTATTCTTAATACTCTGTGAGATGTTTCACCACTCTGTCCAGGTTTGAAACAGTTTAGACCAGTGCTGAGCTATATGAATTAGTTCTTTTTTTTTTATGTTTTGAGAACTTAAAATCTTAGGCTACTCTGAGCTGCCACTGAAGTAGGCTGACAATAAGATTGGAATGACTGAAGAGATCAAATTCCGTCTGGAGAATCCTTGACAGGCTTGAGACAAGGGCAAACCTCAGGAAGTTCAATAAGGGGCCTTGTCTTTAAACTGAAGGAGCGTGGATTTAGATTCAGTATTAGGAAGAAATTCTTCCCTGTGAGGGTGGTGAGGCCCTGGCACAGGGTGCCCAGAGAAGCTGTGGCTGCCCCATCCCTGGAAGTGTTCAAGGCCAGGTTGGATGGGGCTCTGAGAGGCCTGGGATAGTGGAAGGTGTCCCTGCCCATGGCAGAGGGGTTGGAATAAGAGGATCCTTAAGGTGCCTTCCAGCAGAGTCCATTCTAGAATTCTATGACTTCCAGACAAACTGGAGCCAGGCCATGGATGTCGTCTGAATTAAACCAGCTAAAAAAGTTAAAACTCTCTGAAGTTGGACTGGAGGCTGTCATAAGAAGACACAACTATTGAGACACCTATGCTAATGAAATACATCAATAAAAGTAAACAGTCTCCCAATCATTGTTATCTCTGCTCAGTGATTTTTTTCTTCTCTCCTGGGAAAATTGCTCAGTGAGCACATCTGGCTCTAGAGAGAAAAGCAAGACTTAAGGAGGGAAGATGTTAAGAATGACAGCTGTGGTGGATTTGGTCTTTATTAAGCAATGGGGAACTAATAGTAACTACAACATTGTTATTGCTTTGAAGTATTAAATGGCATTTGGAAAAAGTTAAAAATGCAATATTAAAACATGATAGCCTTGTTTGATAGATTTGTTTAACAAACAAAAGGAAAAAAGAATTTTGAAACATGAAGGAACAACTAGGGAAGATAGAACACCATATCTGGAAAATGAGAAAGAAGAAGTCAGGGTGAAAAAGAAAATAAAAAGTATGAAACAAAGATTTTATAGTCATTTGTGTTCAGTTTATCTGCAATAATCCCAGCAGAAAATCCCAGGAGTAATTTTTCCAGCAAATTAATACAAATTCTTATTTCAGACTACTTCATTTTTCAGAGCCTTATGTTTTGCTAAACTATCTTTTTTCTGACTATACAGCAAATATTGCTTCCTCTAAAACCCTACAGCATTAGCTGGAGTATTGGAAGCTGATTCCAAGTAGTGTAATCCTCCCTTTGCAATCCATGATGCATGAGAAGGAATGTGTCTGCAACAGAAGGGAGCCCGTGCAGGTCTGGGGTGCACCAGGTGTGGTGGAAAGAGCAGGAGAAAAGTGTGGGTTTGGCTACCATGATCATATCACTGCCTAATGACCACGGCAACATTTGGTATTGCACTGAAATAGAAGTTTGCAGGAGCAGTTTTCAGTAAAAACTTACTGGCTGGTTCAGGTTTCAGACAGAAATTCACTGAAGCCATATTTCATAACCCAGTCTGTGATCCAGCCCTTAAAAAAGGAATCTGATTTACCAAAGGGCTTGAGTATCAAACAATCGTGATTTGTCTACATCTGATTTTGCTGTCATGTATTCCAAATATCACAGCACTTTTTTAAAAGACTGTTGTTGTTTGCTCTGGGATTTCAGAACTTCCCACACAGTAAAAAAGACATTGAAAGGGCTAAACTAATGAAGAACTGAACTATCAAGTTAAAACTATGTCAGATGTCTTCCAAACCAAGAAGTGTTTATTGCCAAAGGTTTATAATGTCTAGAGCAAAGGTTTACAATAAATTCAAGAACACATATTAGATCCTTGCAAACAGTTACAGGTTTCTTCTGTCTTAAGCCTGTTTTGATAGCATATAAAAAATCTGGGCTGCTCTACCCCAGTTCCTATCTACTGGCTGCTGTTTAAACCTGTATTTAGTTAATCAACATCTAAACTGAATGCCAGTGGCTCCACTAAATGATATAATCAGTTCTGAAAACATATTTTCTAGATTAAAACCCAGAATTTACTCCTTGCTCCCATAGTTACTTTCTTGCAGGATCTGTGTCCATTTTGGTTGATACTTGGAAGCAAAGTGAACATGAGGACTGAATATCTCATCAAAATAGTGTTCACTATGACAATAACGTTGCCATTAAGGCCCCGAATCCTAATATAAAGCCCCCAAATAGTAATATTAGGATTATAATGTAGGAATATTACATTAAAATAATGTATTTATGATTCCACAGTCCTCATTTTGATATAAACTAAAACGCTATTGGGCATGGTGGCTTTGATCCATGCAGCTTAGGAATTGGATACAGACTTTTGACCAATCCAAACGCAACAGTTTATTTTAAGGGCAGAGAACAGGCTCCAAGTGAGCTCCTTCCAGGAGCAGTTAATGCTAAACTCATAAAACTGTGTGAGCTCTGCAGCAGAACACACATAAAGGTGTTTTACTTTTACACAAGAAACAAATCATATCACACACAATATATTTTTGACAGGAGGTTAAATGTGCATTATACATTCACAAAAAAAGACCAAATGTCAAAATAGCATAAATGCAGTGTATGTGGTGATGATTTTTAACACATAAATGAGATCAGACGTGTAAGTATTTTGGCGAAAATCTGTGAAAGCTTCTAAGTTGAACCAGAAGGATGATTCTGTGCCAGTTTGAAATTGACATATATTTCTACACAGCTCTTTCTTTGATGCATATAGAAAGCCATATTTGACACCTTATTTAAAAGATTCCACTCTGTATGAAACAATTCTGTACTAAGTGGAAAATGGTTTAAAGTGCATACTTGACTTTTCTATTGGAACAACGATTTCAGCAGATGGTTGAAATTTTGTCACATGTTCCTGTGATTTCCATAACCCAAAGGCAGCTGAGGAACCGTTCCACAGATCAACATTCTTTGAAGACAATGTGAGCCCTTCTACAGATTTGGGATAACAATCAAAATTTTATTTAAATGTGAACTATGTTCATATTTCATTGATTTTAGATCCATCCATGATTTTTATCCCATACCAGTCATAGAACTCAAACTACGGAGTAGATTTCCTTTCTTATATCTCACTTCTCCCAGTCAGGTATTGCCATATTTTTTTGCCTTGCTGTAAAAAGTTTCTGAGATGCTTTTAGACACACTAAAGTCCATTGACCTCCTCAGGAAAATGCTGAATTCAGGAAAGATGTTTTACACGTGGTGCACACAGAAAAGTAAAGTTTAAAGAGCACCCAGTCTGGAGTAAATGCTGGAGCTTCTAAGGTCATCAATTTTATTTGTGGAAACCCACGGAATTGAAGACACCCCTGTCTCCTGTGAAATTTTTAACTGTAAAATACTGTATAGCAGAAGAGCTCAAATGAATTGTTTCCTGTAAAACCTGGGGCCACAATTCTATTAACATAAATCCTGTTGCTGAAATGTTGATCACCAGTCTCTCTGTTGTGAGGGATTATAATGGAAATCCTCCTTTTCCCACCATGCAGTTGACCTAAAGTCCTTCCTTTAAGGCTACTGTGCAGGATATGAAATAGGCCAGCACAGGGCAGCATATGCTCCTTCAACTTTTCTAGGAATTTTCTTTTATAAGAATCTCCTCTACTTACAAGAACACAATTTAATTCTTATTTTTTTCAAATTTGAAATCAGTAAGAAGGAGTGAGTAAAATAAATGTTTGAATCATCTTACCAGGAGGAAAAACATGAAAAGTGCTAGGGGGAAAAAAGTTGAGGGAGTTGTAGGTTTTTTTTATCTGCACATAACTTAATTTTTAAAAAAGTTTCTTCTTTTTTATATTTGTACATATTCCTGGTTTTTGCTTTCCCTCAACAAAAGAAAAGCTATGAAAAATTAAAAGAATGACACAAACCCTATTCTTATTATATGAAGGGTTTCCATTTCTATTTTTATGTTTTTGAAAGTGAGGAAAACAAATGAGCACAATACCTGGTCATAAAATATTGGCATTACTAGGAACGCTGTCCACTGATGGCAGCACACAGCTCCAACAAACATCCCATGTACTTCCCAGAGAGGTGGTGTCCCCTGATTTCCAATGATAGCTGAACCTTGCCTGCTGCTGACTTTTTCTGCTTTCTTTATCCTTGGTCACGATGTGACTTCCATAAGAAATCCTGTGAGGGTACTATGGAGAGCTTTCTTTCTCATGGTTGAAGAAACATCAAAGGAGTGACTGGAATTATTCTGCTGAAGTGGTGAAACCTGCCTGGAAATGTCTTGGCACATATAGGAATAATTCATTTTATTCCAGTTAACATGTGGAGCTATTTGCATTGTAGTGCATATTCATTTAGCTGTCATCACTGTGGGTGGGTTTCCATTTTCTGTCTGAGCAGTGATTTGGTAGAAGACAGTTCCTACAGGAACATAGGAAAAAGTGATCTATAGCAGCCATAAAAACAGGCAAGGTGGAAAATGGTTTTACCTACAGGTATTGATATTTCCCTGCACATTCAATCCCTATTGAGCAATTGCTCGTAAAAGGAAAATGCTTTGGTTAAGCTGGCAAAGATTAGAAATGCCACATATTACACACCCCAGATAGCATTCCTAGCCTGGAATGGGGGTGCCCATAAATGATAAATATGACACAGTAAATACATGGCAGAAAAAACAGAGATGTGAAGATCCTATGTCCTGAAATGGAAATAAAACTGGAATTTCGTAGTAAGAGATGGTAATATGACACTGAAATAATACTTTTTTTTTCTGAAGGTTCAGAGAGTATTCTACTTACTTTATTTTAGATCTTACATTTTAGAGGTTCAGAAAATTGCAGGAAAAATGTTTCTAGTTTTCATGCGGGTTTTGGTGTGTTTTTGTTTTTTGGAATAGGTGTTCCAAACAACATGAAGCATTTTTTGCTAAATATGTATGTGGCCAATAGAGCTCTACAGGGTATTTTCATTCCTCCCATAACGGCATCACTTCTCCGCAAGCCTTCTATTTAAACACCTTGCTGTTTGGAAAAAAACATTTATTTTTGTATTCTGTATTCTTTGCTTTACTTATGTGGCTGAAAATCTTCTCTGACAAAAGCAAATTATAAAGTGTCATTGAAATAGCCAAATTCCGTGGAGAAGGCCCCCAAATCACAGACTTAAAACAACCACAAAACTTTGACTAAAGTATTGCAGAAAAATACTACCTTTTCTATTCTATTCTAGAATAAGCACTACTGTGCTAGGGAAAGGTGGGAAGCAGAGGGATGTAGAAGATTCATCCTGCCATCAAAGAGTTCCAGCCTCAATGTTAAAACCTGTTCCACAAACATATTACTTTGTTAAAAAAAATTTTTTATTCTCTGCTTGAGATTCAGAGTAAGATAATATTGAAAAGTAATCTTGTTTGGGTGAACCTAGTAATTGGGAATAAACAGCTGGGTATTATTGGCAAGCTCAATTACCTGGGTTTTCTCATGTACAGTCCTCATAAAGAAAGGCAAGAGGAGCATTTGCAAACCCTTACTGCCCTTTCTGCAGCCTAAAGACTTTCTCTGGGTGAGTTTGAGCTGTCTTAGAAAATCTTGCCAGTCTAATATTACTGAGTACAGAGGGAGGTGTATGAGAACAAAAATATCTCCCAAAATCCTTTTATAGAAAAAATATTAGGCAACCTTGCATGTATTACACTCCATTTAAGAAATATGTTAGAACAGTAATCATGAAAGTCAATGGTATATTTGCTTTTTCAGGGAAATACAAGATTGAAATTCAGCTGTGTAGGTGGTACTGGCCTCTCTTTAGCTCTGTAGGTTTGAAAAATGCAAACTATGCACTGGCAAAGATTTGCCATGTTGAACATTTATTTTGATATAATTTGTCTTGCAATCTTAAGCCAGAATTGTTTTTCATGTTAGACACCTGTGAGCCGTTTTCAGTCATAATTACTTTTTGGTAATTATGGGATTATTTGTGCAAAACCATCCCATTGTTCCAGGGCAGAAGGCATTGAAGGCCATGGGAGTGGAGACCCCAGCATCCTGCAGATGCAGGAGCTCCAGAGATTCACCTCATCCAGCAAAAGCTGAGAACCCAAAAACTTTGAGGGGGCTCTGCTTTCCTTGGCAATGCTGAGACAAGTGTAACTTACATGATGCATGATTTTGATTATGAGAGAAAAGAAAGAGATCCAAAGAATAGTTTTATTCTGAGGGATCCAAACAAATAATAAAACAATTACTTTCTGTGCCTAATTTGAAAGGAGAGGCCATCAGACCTAGATTAGCCTGAAATAGTGATGGAGCTTCATGCTGACAATGTCTGTACCCATTGTAGAGGAAACTGGGCACTCATGGACTCCTGAGGCATGTGAGCTTTGTCAAGGTAAAACTGATTCGTTCAAGAGCAGAGGGAAAGAGGCAAGGTGGAGAAAAGCTGTCCCTCATTGAGAGCAGCATAAGACAAAAGAAAATAAAACATACCAAAATCCAGGGGAAGATAGAGAATAACATGGCAAGATCCAAGATAGACCTTGATTTATTATACAGATAATGTTCTTTGGCAACTTACAGCACAATGATGAAGAAATTTTCCAGGCTGGGACATAATTTTATACCAATTTTTCAATTTGTTTAATTTTGAGCTTGACATAGAAACATTGGAAGGAGGACACTGCTTGAAAGAGCTCCATTTTGTGTATGCTTTGCATCTAAAAATTTAATATTTTTTATGAGCTGTTATATGCTTGTTTCCCCTATCAAACTTTATTTTAATTACTTGTCTGTCTCAGTAAGTTTTTAGTAGTATATTTGCAAAAGATGTATGCAAGGCATTATGCTGTGCCAATTTCTTCCAAAGTAGCTTATGAGAAAAACTAACATCCTAAAAATAATGTTGTTTATTTTTTAAATAGTATTTCAGTGGTCCAGTCTTCGTTGCAATGTTACAGTGAAATATGTAATCATGAAGGTGTATTTTGACAGCTCTTCTGAAGCTGAGTAGAGAATAATTAAAGCAAATAGCAATTAACCTGTGTCAGGGAAGGCATCATAATGTAAGTGCTGCTTCAGGGAAACTTCTGTTGTAAAATCAAAAGGATTGACAAGGAGAAAAATAGCATTTGAGGCAAGCTGCCAGTCAAATTCTGTTCAGTATGGTTGACCTAATGTTCCTTCATCTTCTTAGTCAGAGTCGTGGTCTTGAGGAACATATTAGGAGCTTGCAAGGAGCTCTAAATATAGAAGGTATAAAATGGAATAAAGACAACATGGCAATTTAGGATTAGAAAAATGTAAAAAAAAAAAAATAAATATATCTATCTATCTATCTATCTATCTATATGTACACTCTTACTGAAAATTAAAACAAGACTTATGTTATTAAACTTAGTTTGGTTATTTATAAAATGAGGTGTTTATGCTTTTTAATGAATAAATTGCTGAATACACTGGGGCGTGTCAGTAAAAGCTTTAAAATAGCTGTACAGTGTAAAACCAAAGCCCATAGTATGATGTCTCAAGTAAGGAGTAAAAGCAGATGTCTAAGACAGACCAAACATGAAATCAGAAACTACCTCAGTCAATGAAAGTTTTCTTTTTTTTCCCCTTGTTCTTAATAATTCCTAACATTTATCTTTATTTTTCTATTCTCTGAGCTGATGTTCTCATGGACTGTGTATTACTCTGCAAGATGCAGTCTGTTATAATTTATGACACACCATATTATATGTGAAATGGTGATTTATCTTTCTCTCATCTATATAATTTCACATTTATTTTGTTGAATTGTATCTGACATTTAAATGACCTGTTGCCCATCTCAAAGGGTTTTTTCTATTTCTTTAGTGAATCTTCAACTTCTGTTCCTACTCTCTGTTTTCAGCTCTTTTATCCTTCTCTTTTTGGCAAGGGATATTTTGATAGCCTTTGGAAAGCCAGATATATTATATTAAGTGGGTCTTCTATATCACAAATGTTTTGTTTTCTTCAAAAAAAATAATAAAGATTCATTTATGTTTTAGTATATCTGTTTCAATTTTTCTTGTACTTTTGAATGATTTTTAAGGTATCAATATCAAATTTACTGTCTTGTCATTTTGTGCCCTTCTCAGGACACTCATTTATATTTTCTGTTTCTCAGCCCTCAAGTACCAAAATGGTTTTGAGCTAGAGCTCATGAAACAGACCCAGGTCAATTACTATATCACAGATGAACTTAGAATGGCTGGAGGTGGTCCTGGCAGTTCTACCTTTTCCCAGACTGATTTTCCTGATGTTTGTGTTGATATGTTCTGAACTATCCTTAGATACTTATATCTTATCTGCTTTATACTCCATAGAATGAGAACCAAACTGTGTTATAAAGTTAGACCCTCTCATACTCTTACTCACACTCTTCAGGGGAACTCTACCCTCTGCTAATTTGACTGTATATTTTGCTGCTAATGGATTTAAATTGGAAAATTCCAGAATTTAGTTTTCCAACTCAATAGCTGAAGAATAGAAGCAAAAGGAAAATCACTTTTACAGACAGAGGAACAACAAAGTGCTGTTTCCATTTGTCTTTCTGCTTGGTATGAAAAAAAATTGACTGTACCCACAAGCACAATACTGCAGAAAGTCTAGTATTGAAAATCCATACAACTTCTCCATAAAAGATCATGGACTCTTAAGAAATTCTGGAATAGCTGGCAAGAAGAAGAGTCCCCATCTTTCATTCATCTGCCTGACTTGAGCAGTAACAGAAGGTGCATAAAAGAGATCTGATCCAGCAGAATCTGTCACTGTACTTCCTTTAATCAAGAAAGCTCTTCTGTACATCTTAAATACAAGAGTTTTCCAAGAAATCAGAAAAATATTCAGAATGCTGCCCCGACTGCATGAAGTATTACAAATGGCTCTAGTTGATGTAAAAAATATTACTGTTCAGCAACAGGGACCATGAGTTGCTTAGCTGTAATGTCATACTATTAGGTTTAAGGCAAAAAGGAACAACTACAATGCTTGTTTAGTATAAAAAGATTTAAAAAACTCAGGAGAATAAAACAGTAATTTGAGTTTCTGCTGCTGGATGAGTCAGACATGGGAGCAGCAGGCAAGCCCCTGCCATGAGTGAGACATGGGCTGGTGCATGCACTGCTTAGAAAGCTGGTGAAAGCTGGAGTCTGGAGCCAAGGCACACTGGGGAATTACTGTAGATTAATTTCTGTGGGTGTTGAAGGGTGCATCTGTCCTAAATCCTTTGCTTGTTATGACTCTCCTCTGCTCAAGTGGACTGGAAAGAGATAAAGCTGAAAAGACATTTTACTAGGGAGATAAATACTGCTGGGATCTCTAACATCACAAAATAATATACCTGCCCAAATGCAGACTGGAGAACAGGTATTGTCAAAATGGTCCAGTCAATGCAGCTTGTTACGGGTGAAAGACTTCTGCATTTCCAAAGCAAAGTGTATTTTCATTCTGCCATGAATTTTGGTAAAGGGATTCATTTGAAACTGATAGAAGCTCACAGATTATTTTTTCTTAAACATCAAGAAATGGTAAGTTTTGTTTTCAAAAGGCCAAGCTTTTAGACAGCGAGAGAAAGAGTCAATAAAAACAGGTGGGATGGAGAGGTTAAGTTATTATTAAAGTAAAGGCAAAAATTACCTGAAAACTGTGTCCCAGAGGTATGTGAAAACTGGTAGTTTAGAGACTGTCAGACAAATAGCCCCCTCTTCTAGAGCAGAAAAGAGCAAGCAGAAAAAAAATGCTGAATGTTGAAGATTTAGGCAAAGCAACAGATGAGGGAAAAGACATGAGGAAGTGGAACTTGCCAGACTTTGCAGGGGAAATTAAGAACACACTTCAAACCTTGGATAGCAAAATGAAAGAGCAATGGAAGATGGGAGATTTAAGGCAATGCAGGAGGACTCTAGAGGGCATGGGCACATTGTGCTCTCAGTAAGAATATGAATGTAGTTTATGGGTGTGAAGATAGGAGAGCTAATGCCAGAGGGTATTAGTGAGAAAATGTGACAGGAGAGCTGGCAGTCAGACACAAGGACTTGCAGACACTCCCACTGAGGGATTTACTATTCCACCCCCACAGTGATGAACAACCTGGCAGGGAATACTGCAAGGCTCTGAACAAGATTTTAATCATTCTTTCAGGTGTGGGTGTAAGGGGAAGATAAAACCTTTTAGCTGTATAACGTGACAATAACTGAAGCACGGAAGGAGATGGGGAAATGAATGCAAGAGAAAATTTAGGTGACGACTGCCCCAGGCAGGGGCAGGGAAACAGAGGGACAGAGACAGAACTGAAGATGCGGAAGGAAGAGCGCTTGAAAAGCAGCAGTGAGAATGAGAGAGCACTCCAGCAACGCTCTCCGTGTCTAAGACCTAAGCAGTACCTGTATGTTAGCTAGATTTAAACGAGGCTGAGGAATGTGGCTGCGTTCAGCAGGGGAGGGGAGATGAGACCTGGGTGAGGCCGGGGCAGTGAGTTCTGTCCGGGACAGCTGTGCCGAGCCATTCCCTGTTCTGTCCGGGACAGCTGTGCCGAGCCATTCCCTGCTCTGTCCCGTACAGCTGTGCCGAGCCATTCCTTGCTCTGTCCCATACAGCTGTGCCGAGCCATTCCCTGCTCTGTCCCGTACAGCTGTGCCGAGCCATTCCCTGCTCTGTCCGGGACAGCTGTGCCGAGCCATTCCCTGCTCTGTCCGGGACAGCTGTGCCGAGCCATTCCCTGCTCTGTCCGGCACAGCTGTGCTGAGCCATTCCCTGCTCTGTCCCGTACAGCTGTGCCGAGCCATTCCCTGCTCTGTCCCATACAGCTGTGCCGAGCCATTCCCTGCTCTGTCCGGGACAGCTGTGCCGAGCCATTCCCTGCTCTGTCCCGCACAGCTGTGCCGAGCCATTCCCTGCTCTGTCCCGTACAGCTGTGCCGAGCCATTCCCTGCTCTGCCTGCAGCACAGGGAGCTCACACTGTAACCACCCCGCCCTTGGCTCTGCAGGGGGTTCTAGACTGTGTCTCAGGTCAGGAAATTATTCTGGTATGGAGTGTGAGCTCTCCTTTATTCTAGTATGGAGTGTGAGCTCTCCTTTCCCACGTATCAAAGGGCTGCACCCATTCTCAGACTACACAACAGCTGTAAATGTGTATTGACATGGCCCAGATGGGCGCTGCCACTCAGGTGGGGACAGGCAACAGCCAGTGTGACATCCAAAAGGTAATGAGGGAAGTCCAGTGCTGAATCTCACACAAACATTCACCCCCTAGGATGGATTGCTAATGTTTATAGTCACTAATGGTGAAAGAAGGTTTTTGGGCTAGAGCTACACTTATCTATTACATCTGTTTATTTAATACGGACATTGTGTGGCAAGGAAATATGTATGAGTTACAGTAGCAACTTTAGCAATTATCTTTACAATAATCTGTGGATTTCCATCTATTTGTCATTTCCCATTCTGTAGTCAGCAGAACCCAATCATTTTTATCAGAACTTTGAATGCTACAATACACCATCAAGACTGGAGAAAAATGGGAATATAAAAGTAATCTCTGCAACAAGTAGGGGTGTTTACATATAGATAGCATGTTTAGTTTGATAAATGCTTCTTCATGTAGTCAGATAGTTTTCTAAATATTTGATATCAAGAAAACACACAGAAGGTGCCAAGTTCCATTTCTGTTCTCTAGATAGATCAAAATGAACTGAATTTATAAATGCCACTGGTGTGCCACTCATTTACCAACATTAAATTCTGAAAATTGAGAAGAAGGACAGCAAAAGAGAGGCAATTTCATTTTAATAGAGAAGTGACAGTTCTGTGAACTATCTTTGTCATTTCTCATATGAGCTTGTCAAGCAGCAGGAGTGGAAATGACACTTGGAAAAAGAGGCCAACATGGTGAATTTAGTGACAATTTGTTGTTTTCTGTTTTTTCCAGACAACTTCCTTGAAAAAATGGGAACTCTGAAAGTCAAAAAAATTTTGAATGCAAAATGGAATTGAGAAAAACCTTATTATAAATTAATTGTATTGGTTCATCCTGCCAAAAAAAAAAGAGAGAAAGAAGGGGTTAGATTTCTTTGTTCTTTGCTTTCTTCGCATTTGTGCAATACCCTCAATTAAATAAGAAAATATATAGGCTATTCTTCTAAAAGAAAACCTATAAATATGTAGATATAAATTAGCACCATACCAAAACCCAGACAAATGAATTTACCATTGCATTTTTGCCTTTTTTTTACTGTTACTGTTTAATATTGCTCCAGGTAAGGAAAAATAATAAAAGAAGACAACACCAAATATCATGTAGAACATATAAAAGAGTATTTCAAGATTGTTTTTAAAGCACAGTGTAGAGAAATGGCATGCAAGCTCGGTAGGCAGACACACCACTGTGTTTGATTCCTTGTAAATCCCAGCCTGCTGTCTCTCCCGTGGCAGGGATGGGGCAGCTGAAGCCCAGGGAGGAGCACACCCTGACCAGCAGAGTCCTGCCAGCTTCAGCAATGTGACATTGCAGGGCAGGGGAGCTTCCACAGCTTCACCCCTGCGTGCCCAGGGCCAGCCCCAGGGGCCACAGAGGACAAGGAGGGAGTAAGGAGCTGCTCTGCTCTGCACAGAGCCCAGTGCCAGGGCCCTGGAAGGAGAGATCTCCCTCCAGCTGCAACTGTTCCCCTCATCTTGCTGTCACAAAGCTACTAAAAACCACTAGAAAAACTGGCCTTTTTTTTTTTTTTTTTTTTAATGAACCCTATAGGTTATTTCCTCAATTTCCAATAAAGGATTAATTGAAGTATCTACTTTAACTGATCAGTTAACTGCCAGTACAGGCTACAGCTGAAAAATTGTATTAACAGCCTTCTCAAGCAAAGTCTTATTTTTCATGGCTCATTAGCTTTGGTGTAGTCTGCTCCAGGCTGAAATTTTGCAAGATCCCAGTTCTAAAGTGTTTTCTTTAAGAACTGATAACTAAAGATGGCTGGCAAGTTCAATGGTATATAAAAATAAATAAGTTATTAGTGTTAGACACTTCTAATTTACAGGGCTTGAAAATGTCAGATAAGAAAAGGTGGCAGACATTATCACTGCTAATTACCTTCCAGCTCTGCTCTGGATACGTTTGCAGTAGCTGTGAATGAAGTGGTGCTCTTCAATGTGTAAGAAATAGACTAGAATTATTTTGTAAAAACTTCAATAAGAATGTCTTTGTCAAAGGTAAAAGGTACTCAGATTTCAAGCAGAGAATTATCTTAGCAGCCAGGGAAATGTCCTTTCCCAGTGCAGTGCAAGAAAAGAAGGGAGAGGGATCCCTGGCAAGCTCTGCTCATCCCTTTGCCAGCTCCTTGGAGAAAACAGGGTGTTCAGAGCCTGCCCAGCTCCCTGCCCTGTCCTTCTCCTCCCTGGGCAGCATGGCCAGGGCAGAGCTCGGGGGCTGCCTCCAGTGAACCTCCCTGCTGCCCACTGCCCACACTCCCCAGGGCAAAGCCAGGCTTTTATTCCCTTTATTGGGAATTTGCAGCCCCAGCGTGAGAAATAATTCCTCAGGCTGAGCTCCACAGCTTGTCCCAGCTCCTGGCTCAGAGGCAGAACAAAAGAACTTTCTTTTCTCACAGCAGTTATTAAAATGCAGACTCAGGACATCTCTAAATCACCCCTGGGCAGAGAGGGGCACCTGCCCATGGTGGCTGCCCACTGTGGATGGGATCAGCAGGTGATTTAATGTAGAGGGTGTGTTCTCCCACTCCCCTCCACCCAGGTGTGCAGCTGGTTCCCAAATAGCCCATCTCTCCCATAAAAACACAGCTCAATATTTGTGGGGCAGGAAAGGGTGTGTGCTTAAATTATTATACACCACTTAAATTACTGCCATATACTGAGTGTCACAATCTGCAGAGCTGGGAAGGGCTTAGGCTGGAAAACAAAATATGCAAGAATCCAACAAGGTTTATTTCTGCCACTTCACTTTTGCTTTCCATTTCTCAGATACTGAAAGAGCTTGGCCTTACATTTACAGCCCAAAATAATATTAGTTAGATTTTTTGTACTCCCTTTCAAAAAAATATTTGGAATTTGTCTTCTTGGAGGGGGCGGGGAACTAACTGCCTCAAAGAGAAAAAGGACCTTTGGATGCAATATGGATCATGTTTCTATTATGAAAAAAATCTTTGAAAGAAATGTTGCCAGAGAATCCAAATCCAAGTTAATACATTATCTTATCAACATAAACTCTACTTTGTAAAGGAGGTACTCATTTCACAGGAATTGAGTTTATTGATGAAATAACGGGAGAAAGGATGTTCCAAAAAATAGGCATATTCAATTTTTTTAGATTTTTTTTCTTGTTCTAAGTTTGTATTTTGGAAATTGGCTTTATGTTATACCATATATCATATGATTGAAACTGCTTCAAAGAAAGAAAAATGGTTTCAATATGTATGAAGAACTTCTTTCCATATGTCATGAAGGAAAAAAAAAATGTTTTGACAACTGTTTTCTCAGGAGACAAGATTTGTGTGTTCTGAGGTGCAGTAACAAGTCCCCAGCTAAGCTGGTGAACAGCAGCAGTTTGAAATAGCCAGTGAGGATGGCTGGTCCAAAAGACTTTTTTCTAAGAAAGCCAGCTGCAGTGCCATTTTTCATTTAGCTGGTGACTGGCAGTCAACATTTCTTTTGGATTTGAATAAATATGCTCTGTATAATTATTTCTTAGCATTTTGGTGTCCATTCTTCCTCTCTTCTCCAGCAGTTCTGGGTTATGTTATGTCCCTGACTGTGATGTTTGGGACGTGGTTTTCTTCCCTTCCATTTTTAAAGATGACCTTGATGCTTAATCTGATTTCAAAGGTCCCTTGGCTCCATTTAAAATCCAGACCTTTAAACATGGTCTTTAATAGTTGTAAAATGTCCTCATAAATTCCAAGCTATGTATTTTCTATATTGTTTCTTTATGGTTCATTAGGTGTGACATTATATAAAAATTTTAAAGAGGCATTTCCTTCTCAATCACTTTTGAGTGAAGTGTCTGGAAAAATCACTCTTACAACTTTCTGTTTGAGCCATTAATTAGCACGGTTCTTTTTGTTAACTGCTGCTGTAGCTTTTGATTCACTGGCACCAGCACACTTCTGGTGTGATGGATGGGCTGTAAAGGCTCAGATAGATAGGCTGTTTGCTTGTCATAGTAAAATGAGATATAGCATTCACTTTCAAAATGAACTTTATGGGATAATACTTTATAGAAGTGATGATGTCGTCCTGGATACTGCAGCTTTGTAAGCAAATACAAATAATGCTCCATGTGTTTTATTGGCCTTTGTCAGTGTAACCTTTAACAGAAAATTAAGACAAATTCAGTGCAGTATTTTAAGATGAAAGGGGCATTAACATAATGGCATAAATAACGACCCAAGAATTTATGTAGCCATCTATAAATAAAGAAACAAAGGTTTCCTGAACATAAGAAAGAGTCTGCTGTGAGGGAAAATCAGAAAGTCTCATGGAAATAGAAGGAGAAATCAGAACCCCTTGAGATGGAGAGAAATTTAGTGGCCTGGTTTCATTCTGACTCTTTTTCTGGAAAAAAATGTTTTAATATTGACCAACATTTTTGTGTTATGTATAACAAACTGCAGTGTAGAAAGCTTTTCACCTAATGGGTGAAAAGGGAAAGGCAAAGGGAAAAAGCAAAGAGAAATATCCCACAAAGAGGGACATTCGTGGAGTTAGCACAGCACTGTCACCCTCATCTTTCTTGCCCTTGGGAGGAATTAAAGGCAGTGAGGGGCTCACGTGGCACTGTAATGAAAGGGCCAGAACAACAAATACTTCAGGGAGGAAAAGCAACCTTAGAAAAACAGAGAAACCACAACTGGTTACTGCCCTTGGTTCTGTTGGTGAGCAGGAGCTCTAACAAAGGATAAAGCCTAGGCAATATCTGTTATTTTTCCAGCATGGAAAGCAGTGCTGGAATGAAATCCATCCTGGGTGGGCCAGCAGGGACCCCCAGCCCCTGGCTGCCCCCTGCACCCCTGGGGCTCCTGCCCTGCCTGCCCAGAGAGCAGCCAGGAGCACAAACAGCACCACAGGCCTGTGAGGAGATGTCTCAGAGAATTATCAGGGACATTGATGAATCACACTGGCATTTACACTGTGCTCAATGGGAGCTAAAAAGTGAAAAAGTAATTTCATCCTGTAGTGGATTTTTAAAATACCTGGAGGCAGATATTTCCCTGGGTCATGGCCTAGTCTTGTAACTTTGCTTCTGAAAAATCCTCTTTTTTGTTCTTAGAGCTGGTGCTGTTATATGTGGCATAATAATAACATATTTAGGGTAAAGAGAGCTGCCAATTACACTGATAGCATCAAGACTCAGTTATGTACAAATTGTGCAGTATTTTCTTTTGGTCATTACAAATAGAATTAATGAAAGGCAAAAATGAAAAAAGCTTTTTAAAGGTGGATGAATCTAATAAATAATAGCCAGGATAAAAAAAAAAGTTGTCAATTTGCATTCTACTAAACTTGGGTGGGTTTTGGCAGGCAGCATTAAATGTAAATTTGCTGTGTTGCTGTGCATCATCTCAGGACAAAAAGTATTACACAATGCTTGTATTTAATGTATTCTACTTCTGTCAGTCAGTAAGTGACAGTATGTCTTATCTCATTAAATCCAGATTTCTGTGCATCTCTTAATTTACCTACTGTGCAAATAATGGAAGCTAACATTAAAATATTTAAATCAGATAAAATTGCATTTCATATTAATACAATATGTGGAAATGTATAATATAAGATATATCTTATGAAATGCAATCTCTTTTACATATTGCATAGAGCTCTGATACTTATCAAGATATTTCTGGGAGTATATGATGAGAGGAGAAAATGAGTTATCCTTCCTCTAGGGATAAGCTTTCTTCTTGCTGATCTCCCACGCTGCTTCTTTGAATAAAACTAGCTCTTGTTTGATCTTTTTCTTCTTGTTTTAAGGAAGGTTAGTTTCAAAAAGGAATGCTGGAATGTAGTCAGCCTCTCTCCAGTCAGACACTTTGCAGAGCAGTGGATGAGCAATCCAGGGCCTCTTCAGCTCAGTCCCTTCTCTGCTCACACTGGGATAAGTTCCGAAGAAAACTTGGATGTTTTTTCCCAGTTTCAGACAAGCAGAGGCCAAGGGGAGCCAGCAGGGTGTGACAAAGGCACTGGGACTGAGGGCTGCCTTGGCAGGAGCAGGGCACTGAGAGGGGCTGCAGGCACTGAGAGGGGCTGCAGGGCACTGAGAGGGGTGCAGGGCACTGAGAGGGGTGCAGGGCACTGAGAGGGGCTGCAGGGCACTGAGAGGGGTGCAGGGCACTGAGAGGGGCTGCAGGGCACTGAGAGGGGCTGCAGGGAGTGCCAGGACACCTGGGATCACAGGTCAGTTGCTAACTCTGCTTCCAGATTGACACTGCAGCCTCTTTAGGGGCAGAACAGGATTTAAGTTAATTTCTGAACACTGCATCCTTCAGGCTGGTTCATGTGTCATTGACATGGATGTAAACCCTCTGGGGCCAATGGGAATTGTGCTGGGCACAAATGCAGGATGAGGTCCTAAATATTCACGTGCAGGATCTTCACTTTTCCACATCAGTGTTACCTCTTTGTGACTAACGATTTGCTTTTGAAATCATGGTTTTGGTTTGTATCAGAAACATTCAAATATAGTCATCCTGACTACACACATACATGTTTGTAACTGAAACTCTTTAAAATAGTCCTCTCTTGTTCCTTATGAAAGTGTGTCTAATAAATCCTGTACAAATCCATCTAGGCAATCTTGAAACAGGTGCTATTAAATTAAGGACTTTCAAATTTAGGAGACACTTTAGGATTTGAGCCTTATATTTTAATATCCAACATCAATGCTTCAAAGAAATTTATTCAAACTTCTACACCAGCAATATGGAAGGTGGCAGGTGTCTTCCTGCATTGTTATCTGCTGGCTGGGGACCAAAAGCCAAAATTAGTGATGCAGAAATCTGGAAACTGAAATTAAAAATTAACTTAGAAGAACATGACATGAATATTGCTTATATCTCTGGAACAATAATTGTTACAGTTCATTTTTTTTTTTTTTTTTAGCTTTTTCATCAACCAAGTACTTAAAAATTTTCCAGCTAATAAAATTATCTGAGAAAAAACAAAATTGCAACTCAGTGTTGTTTACCTTTGGAGAAGCAAAATTGTCTGTCAAAAGTGGAATGATTCCTTTCTTTAAATTCTGGCTGGCAGGAAAAAAAATCTGCTCTCTGCAAAAATCATCTAATTTTGTAGTTCTCTCAAGGATATGTCTCCTTTTATCAGATGATGCCCTTTCCTCCTTGAGTGGAAAACTCACTGTGCTCCATAAACAGTCACTTTGCATTATGGAGATTATTTCCCAAGAAAAGGAAAGGAGTGGGCTTTTGACAATGATGGAAACAACGAAGCATGAAGACTTCAGAGAAGATCAAAGGTGCTCATTAGTTTAGGTGGTAGGAAACAGAGCTGTTAACAATAACACCGTATCTTTTTTGTTATTCTTACATACAGTAAGAAATCCCATAATAGTTGCATCAGAAAACACCTCATTTACTTTTCATGAATCAAATATTTAAAAGAAATTCTTATGCTTCATATCACATGTAGTAGATGGACCCTCTCATTTATTGTATTATTTGATGTATTTTCTTTTATTATTACTTGAAAGGCTAATTCAGATTGCAGAGGTTTTATGAATATTTTATAGACTCGGTGCTGTGAATGATCAGAAATATCTCTCTCTGATATGCTCTGGGCTTACAATTCAGCAGTGCTCAAATTTAACCCAGCAGAGGAATAGAGTTTGGAAGCAAAAACCCAGTTGAATCATCTTCCATATTCCTGCACTTCTACTCAGAGCTCTCTTATGACAGCTACAGGTGCCTCCCATTTGTATAGAGCTGAGCACATCAGTGGGGCAAAGTCATTTCTTATTCATGTCTCTTCTCTGCTAAGACACAACTAAGAGAATCTAATTTAAGCAAATTCATGTTTTAACCACTGACTTAGTTCAACCTAAAACTATTTCTGAACTTATTTATATTCTTGCTTTAAATTATAAAGGTTTGCAAATCTCCTAGTACATGGTTTAACAGTTCTAATATTACTCTCTCCTTGCTCCATTTGAGGTTGAAGTATAACAATAATACAACTGGTTTAATTAAATTTTTACTGCTTCTTTATGTCTCTTATGATTACGAGACTGGTGCTGTATTTAGATCCTGAATTATTTTTATTTAGTAGCACATAAATAGTTTTTAAATTCTACCCACTATGGGCTTTCTCCCTGTATATCTGCAAAAGACAAAGGGATCTGTGTATTTAAAATTTTGTGATAGGATATTCTTCTGGGCGAAGCAGTGGATACATTAGCAAAGGACAGATAAAAAACCCATAAAAATATATCTTCAGCATCCACAGTGAGCAAGAAATCATACTGAAAAACCTGCCAGAGCACCACTGAAACCCACCATACCTACAGAAATCGCTTTTTTGTGATATAATGGGTACAGTCTGTTCCTTTAATAGTGATGAAAACCTGACCAAGCCATTTCTGCTGGCACACACAAGGTCTGTGTCACCTACACTGTTCAGAAGGTTTGTGTGAGCCCCTTCAGGTCTTGGCTTTCCTGTACCAGGGCTGAAAACCCTGTCAGTCATCTTGTGCCTCACCAACTCTTCCCCTGCTCACAGCAATGGTGTGTGTGACATCTAACCACTGTGTCAGGATAGATGCTTTCATCTCTTTTTGTGCTGATTTGAACTACAGACTCACCAAGGTTGCTGTTTTTCACAGCAGCGAGTCCCCACCATTGAACAGAAGCAGAGAAATTGGTGTCCCTGGTTTCAGAAGTCATCGGGTTTTCCTTACCATGAGCAGGCTGGAGGTTAGCACTGCTCTGAAGTCATGGGAAACATCCACAGTGAGGGATGTGGGAGGTTTGTGCAGTTCGTCTCCCTCCTCTTCTGCTGTTTCAGAGCCTACAAACAGCTGCCAATGTGGTTAATCATTGCAAGCAGTGAAATAATGCTGGTAAATGTATGCAAAATATGGGTGCACTGGGAGAGGACAGGAGGGGGGGAGAGAAAAAGAAGAAGGATTTTAATGACCTCTGTCTACTCCCAAAGTAAAGACATACCCAATGTTATTCAGCAGCATGAAGATATGTTTTGACAATAACCTTTAAAATAATAGTAAGAAATATAAATTAAATTCTGCTTGCCTGTACTCCAGAGTCTGAAAAGAGGATCAGCTTCTGCTTCATTTGGTAGGAAGCCTTCACTTACTCCAGAGAACAGGGTGTAAAGCCACAGTTTTGCATTGTTAAACAGATTTCCCATTCCAGTTAGGTACTGAATTTCCTTTAATAAATATTAGTACTGGGAAAGATTCTGAACTGTGTAAAACTCACCATTTCAAATTCCTTTCCAGCACTTTAGCTCATGCAAGACTGACACAGAAAGTAACTTCAGAAGCCCATAAAGGCAAGGTTTAACTTCTGTTTCCATTTTTCCTAAAAAATATTAAAGCCATGCTCGAGTAACCATTTTTAATGAAAAAATGTAACTCTGTGAGGTAAACTCTGATCATAAGCCTAATCTTGTGAAGGAAGTGCATCCCAAGACTATAATGAGTAATTGCTGAATATTTTCAAGACATCATTATTAAGATGAGCAGCTTTTAGTGCTGGTTAACTGTGACACTGCTGATTTGCAAGTGTATGCAAGTCTTACATTTTTGTCATGTTGTATTTCAATAGCTCATTCTCATTTTGCCTCAGAACATGGGACAAGTTTCTGTTTTCAGTGGGGTTTATTGTCTCCCTTCCTTGCAACTCCATTAGCTAATGGAAAAAAAAAATGGTGATGGACTGGTGTATCATGCCCTGAGATATACATACCACAGGTTTTTCTATTAAGAGTTTTCAATCATTTAACACATATAAAGATCATGCTGAAAGGTGAGATTCCAATACACAAGCCAGCTATGAAATAGTGGTAGTTTTTCTTCTCAAACTCTTGGCTCAGATACTGAGGGGACAGGGGAGGGAAGGGAAATTTGCTACACAATAAAGAGTCTCCTGAGATATTTTTCTGGTTCTGTGATCCAGATCACTCATGGGCAAGACCAGACCAAGGCAGATGGATCAGACAGATGCAGAACAAGCCCAGACATAAAAACCTGAAATAAATCTTCCAGTCTATGTCCCAAGATCTTTAGTATAATGCTCAGGGCATCATTACCCTGTAAGTTTTAAAAAGGCAAGCACAAGAAACAAAGCCATTTTCCTACCTTTTTACTCAATCCTGCATTATATTTTCTTTTACAAAAAGCAGGCTAAATCTAATAACTGCAGCCATCTTACAATCTGCAGGCCATTTTCTGCCTGCAAGCTGTGATCAATTTATAAAGTACAGAGGAAAAAAAGGCAGCCCAGAGCAGGATGTAAAATCTCCTGTAAATGCCAAACCTCTCTCAGGTGCCCTCTTTGTGGGCAACAGCTCCACACTCATGGCAGGGGGCTGAAATGAAGTCATCTCTTTAGAGAACAGTAATGTCATCCCTAAAACTTTTCTTCAGTCACTTTTCTTAAGTTTCACTTCACTGATTTTAGGGCATACAAAATTTACTTACAGGACATCAGAATTTAAATAAAGGACTCAAACTGTGTCAACTTTTAAATGATTTCTTGTTCTTCAAGATACTGGCAACCTGATACCAGAAATTCCACATCCCTTTATCTGTCTTAAGAAGAGCTTACAGACTCAGAAGCAATTTTCCCACTCTATCAAAATTCTATAAAGGACATGAGAAAGGTCAGAAGAAAAGCTCTGGTTTCCCTGACTTTGACCATAGACCTCTCCAAAAAGCATATTGAATATCATTGCACCCAAACAGAGAAACACCATACCATCACCTTTTAAATCTATGATGGATGGCATTATATGGCAATAACAGAGCAATACAATGAAAACCTTGTCTTTTTCTGGGTTTCACGTAAATCAAATCCCCCAAATGAAGCCAAATTTAAAAATAAAAACAAAGAAGCTGAACTTTAAATACTACTACAATATAAGTGTGCCAGTTAAAGTCCTGTGAGGAGTTCCTTTTTACTTCAAATCACATGCAAGCTCAAAATACAAATTCAGAAAACCATATACTTTTCCCAGGGTGGTCTCTTTGTTTTGGTGAGTCTCAGACTTCTAATTATCCAGATCAAGTGTCAGAGCAGAGAGATAATGTCAGAGCTCATGAGGGCCTGGCTGCATTTTCCCTAGAAACCAGTCTGCAGGGATCAGAAGGAAAGATCTCAATAGTTTGCACCAGACTTTCTTTAAAGAACTGAGCCATGGGTATCTTATAACTATACTGGGAAAACCTTGGATGTCTCTACACAGAAAGCACAATGAGCATGATGAGCTTTAGGAGTGCCATGGAGATGTGTTCTGTCCTAAACAATGACTATTCTTTTCAGAAGAAATTATGAGTTAAATTAATTGGTATGTTGTATGCGTATTTGTTGTTTTGTGATCTTCAAACAGATGGAAGCACAACTACAAGATATTTATTAATGCCTTAGCAGGAAGGTATTACCTGTATACAAGATGAAGTGTGCCTGGGAAAGGGGGAACTTTTCTGTGAGCCTGCAAAATAAGATGTAGTTGAGCTGTGGGTTAAAGTCTAATACTACAGGAAGTGATGGTATTAAAAATAAATAAGTGTTTAACTCATAAACCATGAGAAAAAGAATGAAGTGCATTACTGTTAGCAGCTTAGAAGAGAAAGAAAAATGAATCCACTTCCTTGGATCAAGGCAGTTAGAAATGGTTTATTGTTTTAATACTCAAGAATGGAAATGACAATAAAATTAAAAAAAAAACACCAAAAACCTAGACACTGTGGCCTTTATCATTTTTCCCACTTAAAATCATGGAAGATATTTGTGCCTACTGTGCATTTATCAACACTCAATTTTCTGTAAGGTGTAAATATTGATAACTCAAATGCCAATGTTAAACCATAAAAAAACCACTGTTAAGTGAAAAATATTCCTCAAGTTCACACCTCATAAAACAAGCATTCCATACAGATGGCTGCAGCCCAGTCATGGTATTCCTGGTGTGGAATTTCTCAGTGTGGTGGAAAGGGACATGTGGATTTTGCAGTTTCCCTGAAGGCATGTTACACCCCACAGACACCTCTCCAGAGAATCCAGTGGCTGAGATCTTTGTTCCCTTCACCAAGGAAATCAAATGCAATGCACTCAAAAATCAAACTCTTTGCAGGGCAGGTTCAGTACTGAACAGAAAAACAACTCTGAGCTTGTCTTAAAGTAATAACCAAAACCTCCCAAGTCTCTACATAAGTACTCAAAGATTGAAATGCTTGTGTCAGTGTGAAACACCCAAAACCTTGGACTTGTGCAGTGTAATTGCTTAGTCCCATGTAGCACCCATTAATTTCTTTGGCCATGAACAGTGATGCCTGTCAGATGTGCATTATCACAGTGCTGGAGGCCAAAAGCTTTCTTGTCGCTTTCTTTTGGGGTAATAAATGAAGTGATGCCATTCACATTTTACAGATAAGGATGTTAGCTACAGAGAGCTGAAGTGTCTTGCCTTAGGTCATGGAAGAATTACTTAGTCTGAGCTGGTTATCACTTATTTTAGTCACATAAAAGAATTTGGATCTCAGTTATCAACTATTTATCATTAAACACGTCATTGAGCAAAGAATAAAGTCAGCATCACTGTCATCATTCAACAGAAAAACATCTTGCCAGGGTGAGTCATCACAAGGTGGAATTCTGCAACCACAGGATGTCTTAACAAAAGCAAGGCTAGAGGCTAAATATTAGGTACAGAAAGCATCTAATAAATACAAAATTACCTCAAACTCATCTAGTTTCAAAAAGAAGTGGATATGATGTGAATCACATCACAGGTTTCAGATTCTCATGGCTTAGGAAAACAGTTCTGATTTTGGCTTCATGTTTTAACCTTGTAAAACTCCCACTTTTTTTGCATTTTGATGGGAAAACCAGAGTTCTTTCAAATTTTTGAGGCTTTCTAATTCCCAGACTCAAATAAAATCCCAGGACAGCTAAAACAACAACACCTAAGATCAAAGAAAAATTTTACAGGAGACTCCATGTGCCCAAAGACAGCTGAATTTAGCAAATTTCTACAGAATGTGCAAACTTGAGTTTTTAGGCATAATTTGTTCTATTACATCAAGCATGCTTGCTCACCCAAGCTGGGCTTCAAGGCTGACCCAGCACAATTACTCAGTGCTACTCTGATAGAGATGTTTTTGTCATTTGCAAATTTTACTAACAATTATTTTATATCACTTTTCAGATACTTGCTACTTGTGACTCAAGAAGTTTAATTACTCTGAATCAAGAGTATTTTTGTAAAAGACTTATAAAATATGCTGGTGGAGATCTCTAATTGAAGATAATTTTTCATCTATTAGTATATCATAAGCTACTTACATTGAGATTATATTAAGTTTTATAGACTTGTTTGAAATACATAGCTTTCTGTGTCATTAATTTCAAATATTTTAAAATTTTAGATGGTTTAGTCACTCAAAAAATGGATGTTTGCCTTGAACTTCATTATTCCAACATGCATAGGTTTGCAACTTGATGATCAGATGCACAGAAATAACTGGAATTTTTATTATCCCATACAATTTTTATGTGAATGGCAATAATGAGCCTAATTAGAAAGCTTATTGTTAATTTTAATTTGATTTGTGTCATTTTAAGGACTATGGTTTTAGTGTCCTGTTTAATTTTTACAGTTTAAGGTTAGATTTTGGTAGTAGAGATTAATTCATCTGATAAAAAAATTAGCATGTGCAATAGAATGTATTTAAAAGATTAAGTTTATTGCAGAAATTATGAATCTTCTAAACTTTACCATGATAAATATCCAAATAAACTGCAATGAAATACAGATTATTTCCTAGCCTTTCAGGAATTCTTGGAATGATAAGAAATGGGAATGCATTAACAATGAGTACCTGGTGATGTATGGGAATGCCAACAATTTTCCAAGCACCTCTGAAGCCTCACCCAATGCTTCTTGGACTGAAATTCCTAAATAACAGAGGGAACAAGGCAATTACAGAGGAACACTGAAAGAGAAAAAAAATACTTCAATTGCTATTTAATTACATGTTATTCTCAGGATAATCTTTTGATTCCTATGGAAATCATTTTATCAGGATTTGGAAGGAGATCATTGACAAAAGCATTGCAGGGCTGGAATCTTTTCAGGTTATATTAATAAAAATAAGGAAAGCTCTTCAAGGGATTTAATATCAAATTATGCATTTTGGTGCAGGTAATTACATACCAGTTTACATCCATCACACACTTAACTATTCATTTTGATTCAGTGTCAGAATTCTGATTTGAGTCAAGAAGTTCTGGTGTTACAACCTGAGTTTTTATCTTTCATGCTTTTCTGTGTGCAGGTGCATTCAATGCTTCTGCAAATTGGCCTCGTAACTCTAAAGAGCACTGAGGGATTTTTGTGGCTTTTATTTATTTATTTGGTTTTGGTTTGGTTTTGTTTTGTTTTCCTGCCCATTCTCTCCAGGAAGAAAACTAATTTTGTTAAACCAGTTAATTCAGAAATGGGCTGGGAAGCTACTGAATTGACAGTAATAGTGTATTGTTACATTTTTTTTATTTGAATAACAAATCATTTGTAATTCTTAGTGATGAATAAGCGGTCATAGAATATTCTAAGCCAATGTCACAGCTCAGAGAAAACTACAGAATTTGCTGAGTACCAGCTGACTGAAAATCCCAGTCTGTAATCTTTGTGAATTCAGGCTAGTAGTGATTTTTCTCTGAATTTTCGATAGGTCAAGTACAGTTCAGATGTGGAATGATTTTTATTCACCACATTATCCTACAGTGTCATATTTTTTAGCAGGTTTTAAGCTAAAAATAATAATAAAAAAAATTTCTCAATATACCAGAAAATAATATCTTAACATGTTAAGAAAATACGAATTGGAAAGTACCATGCTCATGATTTCACTCTGTCACTCTTTATGAGTATAAAATTAAATAAATGCACCTCATAGTGTCACAGAAGGGAACTTCTGTGCAAGCGGCTTCCATTGGTTCCTACGAAAATTTTTTAGGACAATAAATGCAAGACACTGTCAAAAATCTCTACCAGCTTCTGGTTTCATTGTCATCTCACTTTTCCAAACAACATCCAAAAAATTTTCACTCTGTCCAGGACGTGTAATGCAAGGTATCATTCTCTAGAATTCCAGAGAAAGGAGGATATTCTTTTATGAGCCAGGGAGCTTACCAGTCACACTGGGATGCACACTGAATTGAGCAAGCTTTTGGGGTATTTCTGCTGGTTTTATCAAGCAAACAAGCAGAAAGCCTTACAAATTCTTTTTTTATCATGCTCTAGCTGTGCAGATTCTATAGAAGAAAAGTCTTCCATTCTTTAATATTTAAAAACTTTAGATAATGCCTTTGCTATAGCAGACACAAAGTTCTCTGAGCAGTGAAGGAATTTAGTGCATTCTCTTTTTCCAGTGGTTTTTCTTTTTACATTGCCTTTAGGAGGACCAGGAGGAGGTAATCTGTATTCAGTTACTCCTTTAGACTAAAAAGAATTGAAAACGAAATTAAAAAATACTTCCTCAGCTTCTGCAACAATATGAAGAGGTAGGAAAAGTAAGGGATGGTTCTGCAAATCCTCAAGTATTTTGGAGAGCAGGAGTCACAAGTAAACTAGCATATTATTTAAAAATGTGCTCCTGTAAAAGAGGGATAGCAGGAGAGCAATATAAAATTGAGCATAACAGGGAAGGAAGGAGCAACTTACTGGAACCAAAAAATACTCCTAGTAGGATAAATTTAGTATATTAATATTAAACATTTTACAGCACCATATCTGAATTTAACTTTATTTTTCCATTAATCCATTTCCTATTACTCCGTTTGGGTTTTTTGTACAGTCTCTCTGAAAGGGAATAAAACCTCCCAAATAAATAGTTAAATTATTTCTA
Source organism: Aegithalos caudatus (assembly GCA_013389925.1). Taxonomy (NCBI): domain Eukaryota; kingdom Metazoa; phylum Chordata; class Aves; order Passeriformes; family Aegithalidae; genus Aegithalos; species Aegithalos caudatus. Next base: position 519,055 of record WEIU01024410.1, read on the forward strand.
ACCAAATCACTTCTTCTTAGAACTCAGGTTTCTAAATAAATTATTTCTTCTTCACCATTTACTCTAAGTTAGGAGAAAATTGGCTACTTGAGCTCCAATTACAGGCCTCTGCTTAAGATACATCTGAATAATTTTTATACTTGCTGAGACAAACAATATTGCCTGTCTCTGAAATGCCTCTGAGCTCAATTAATATTTTCCAGATGAATGGTATTGTCACCAGTGAATAGGGATTCCCAGGGCTGATTTGAAAAGAGACACACCAGGCACTTGGACACTCAAACTGAGAAGCTTTCAGTGCCCAGCAAGGCCCATGGAATCAGAATATTTGCAATAACTGGTGAGGTTAGTCTTAGATCAGGAGATCCTCCTCCTGACAAAACACATTCTTCCAAGTGAACCTCAAATTTCAGTCTACAGTGACCCCAAGCACTTGTTCCCCAGTGACCTTTTATATAATTGAACAGGATGCAATATGAAGAGTGTTTTCCCCTAAGGATCAGCATAAATTTCCTTCTGCTTGTTTTCATCCTGTTACTTATGCTTAGACTACTTCAGAATATCCTAAACACTTCCATGTTACCTATTGATAACAACCCCCCCAGGGAAACTCCAGCTGCTGTTCACTCCTTTTCAGCTACAGTGCAATCAAGGAGGACAATGTGTGTGCTTGGAATTCCCACACCAAGAAGACAGCTTTTACCAATATGGTAAAAAATGTTGTAAGATCTAGAAAGATTAAAAAGAAAAACAACAAACCTACCAACCAACAAATGAAAAACCAAATCCCCCAAACCCCCTCCCCCCCCCCGCCCCACCCTCTCCAGTCACTTGCAGAATATTTGAGCCTGGAGAAAATAAATTACTGGAGTAGACATGCATTCTTACAGGTTTTTATGGAGACAATAAACCAAGAACTGGGTAATATGTTCTGATCATCTGTTTTAAGCAGAGTCAAAGTACTTGCCTAGTAAAATTACTGCTTTATGTAACAGTTTGTCCTTTTTGTTTTGATTAATGACCGTGCTAGTTTCTAGGCAGCAACACTTCCTACAGCTACATTGGAGAAAGCACATTTTTTGGAACTGCTGTTACCTGCCAGCGAGAAAATGGTTGTCCTGCCAGTGCATTTTACAGAAAGCAATTAAATCTTGTTCTAAAATAGGAAGTGTCTGGTGTTGTTTTTAAACATGTAAGAATATTTGAGCATCCTGTTCTTCTAATTCAATTACATTACCAACCATGTGAATCTTCAGACAAGATAAATTGCCTTTGTTTGAAATAAGTTTCCTATATAAACACATATTCTCTCCAAATATCTTTGGAAACACTCATACTTCCTCACAACTCCTTTTGGTAGCTCAGACAGCTTTTACAGCTTGATTTTTTT